>OY744609.1:7744860-7769860 GCA_963556255.1 Allolobophora icterica | reverse complement strand
CTACGTGGCATAGGTATGGTGTAGATCAGGTGGTTGCAGAAAGGAGCCATATTTATACCATGTAGCATCTACATGTTTAAGAGATCCGGTTTAAGGTGTGTGTGTGTGTGTGTGTGTGTGTGAGTGTGAGTGAGTGCGTGCGTGCGTGCGTGCGTGCGTGCGTGTGTGTGTGTGTGTGTGTGTGTGTGTGTGTGTGTGTGTGTGTGTGTGTGTGTGTGTGTGTGTGTGTGTGTGTGTGTGTGTGTGTGTGTGTGTGTGTGTGTGTGTGTGTGTGACTAGCCTATCTGCACTATACGTGTGACATATGTATTTCATGTAGAAGCCAGATGGTTTGCATATTATGCATTGCATGAGGTATGCAGATTGGTAACCCACCTGGGATATGTGTTGTATACTTAAAGTGTAAATCAGGTGATTACATATAGAAAACACATGGATTCCATATACCATCTAGGTTGTTAACATATATGCATTCTATGTGAAATGCATATTGGTATAGAATCTGGTATCTACGTGGCATAGGTATGGTGTAGATCAGGTGGTTGCATAAAGGAGCCATATTTATACCATGTAGCATCTACATGTTTAACATATATGCATTCTATGTGAAATGCATATTGGTATAGAATCTGGTATCTACGTGGCATAGGTATGGTGTAGATCAGGTGGTTGCATAAAGGAGCCATATTTATACCATGCAGCATCTACATGTTTAACAGATCTGCATTCTATATGAAATGCAGATTGGTAAAAAAATCTGGTATCTATATAGGACACGCAGTGTAGATAGGCTAGTTACATAATAATACACGCCATATGAATGCCAATGTAATTAATTTTTGAGATTAGAAATCCAGCATAAAGGCAGGTTGCTCCATCCATGGTATAATCTAACTCAGATCTGTAGTTATTTCAGATTTAAAATTTAAGGCTGGTTAGATCCGGACTTAGGGGCCTTCATGTGGCGTGGCATCCATTCAAACGGGATAAGGTCTAACATTTGAACTTCAAATAATAATATAGGCCTACTTTGGACACACATTGAAGGTGAGCTGCCGTGTGGCATGCATCGTTACAATCAGTTGTGTGTGTGTGGTGTGTGTGTGTGTGTGTGTGTGAGTGTGTGTGTGCGTGTGTGAGTGTGTGTGTGTGTGTGTGTGTGTGCGTGCGTGCGTGCGTGTGTGTGTGTGTGTGTGTGTGTGTGTGTGTGTGTGTGTGTGTGTGTGTGTGTGTGTGTGTGTGTGTGTGTGTGTGTGTGTGTGTGTGTGTGTGTGTGTGTGTGTGTGTGTGTGTGTGTGTGTGTGTGTGTGTAGCCTGAAATTGATAGCCGATTCAGCTAGGCCCGTCATTAAAGAATGAATTAAATGACCAGTCGACCAAGTGTCCATTGTTGCAATAATATCAGTCGGAGATCTACATGTGCGGCTGTATATTTCTGCCTTAAAACACGGAGGCTCAGTAGTTTTATTTGGATTAATATTCCTTCATTAGCAACAACACCCATAGGCCTATGGGATTTGACATTCTGGGCAAATTTCTTGTAATTTTTGTATATATTGATAATGTAGATTTTGTATGGTGTGCATGTGTCATAATCTATATGGCTGTACAATATACTATACATATACAGCTCAAATGGGCAAAATTCCTATATGGTCAGGATATGGTCCAGATACGACGTTGTTGTTGGGAGCGCCTCTGAGTAGAGACCTACAAAGGGCGCTATATAAAGTTCGATTGACTGATTGATATACATGTATATATTCATGCATGTATGGATGCTTGTATGTATGCATGCATGTATGCGTGTATGCACAGTGTCTTTGTATGTGGACTTTTATGAAGCGCATTTTATGAAATCCGAAAGCGCTAGACTTTGGGCGCATACGTTATGCGTGTGACAGTTAAGCATGGCCAAAATCCTAGCTCATTACAGGCCTACTCATTTAAAAGTGTGCGTCTGTATTGTAATACTTTTTGTTTATATATATATATATATATGACTGTGTGTGTATGTATGTATGTATGTATGTATGTATGTATGTATGTATGTATGTATGTATGTATGTATGTATGTATGTATGTATGTATGTATGTATGTATGTATGTATGTTTGTATATATGTTTGTTTGTATATCTGATATGTATGTATGTATGCATACATGACTGTCTGCATGCACATATGTATGGAGCTCCGATAGGTGCGCCCTTGTACCATCTACCACAACAGAAATTAAAGATCGAAGTCTCCATTGTCCTAATCTTCTCGGAGAAGGAGATCGACGTGTGCGCCTGCATATTTCTGCTCTAAAACATGGCTGCCCAGGAAAAATTAGCCGGATTTGTGTTTTTTGTCAGCAGCAATAGCACATAGGCCCACGAGACGTGATTTTTCGACGTATTTCGTGCAATTGTTTGATGCAGTCGTACAACATGGAATTTATATGGTTTGGAAGTGACATACGCAATATTGCTATGTCATATCCCTGACATATACAGCCCATATGGGCAAAATCGATGTTTTTTTTAGATATGTATACCATATAACCATGCTGTTGGGGAACTGTCGTATATCCGTTTGCCTGGACGTCATTGCCTCCACGATGACCTTAATTTGCACTGAAACTGAATCTAACTGCCGTACCTGCCCTCACAGAATGTACTTGAATCAAGCACATATAATGGCCAAACGAACTATATATATAACTAGAATATTTACCCGTCATATATGACGGTTTGATGAGTACTCCCGTCAGATCGTGTGCATAGGGAGAGGGAGTGCGGTAGGGAGCGAGGCAGTCACACCGTCCGTCCATCCGTCTGTCTGGCTGTGCGTCTGTACGTCTATGACGGTCTATCTGCCTTCTTCCCTCCCGCCATAGATCTGCCCCTCCCTCCTCCTTCACTGACTCCGTCTATTAATCCGTCTGTCTGTCTGTCATGTATGTATGTCTCTGTGTGCCTGTCAATCAAATAGGATAGGGGTCAAAGTCTCATCCAATCAAAATAGGCCTAGAGCCGCATACAATATAGACTCTGCCCACTGCTCCTAAGCATGAGTCAGAGCGTTTGCCGACACACATATCTAGGGAATTATTATATATGATAGAGAACATTATATAACGTATAATTATATAGTCTAACCAACTTGCACTTCAAATGTAAAACTACTCAAAATAATGTGCACGTTCACTCCTTTGTCTCCAGTTACAGACAGAAACGGATCTACGGGCCTGCTTATTCTAATTATTTAGTAATTGTGTACGTAAATTATAATATATTCATAAAAGACGAATACCTCGTTGTTACCGGAGAATTTTTCGCAAGCAGTGACGACCAGCTCCACTGTTTCCGTGCGCATTTCTTCGCTCATGTCAGAATTCTATTAAAACAATAAACTACAACTAATATCTGAGATGTTTCTAAACAATTTATGCAAGTCCTATTCTTAACCGCATAGCCCTTTACAAGCAGAAACTCTAATCTGATCCCACGTAGGCCACGTCATCCCCAAACGCGCTTGGGGGCCATCCATATATTACGTACGCAAAAATCCGGGGAAATTGGATCCCCTCCCCCCCTGTTCGCAAGCGTACTTTCTTCCACACCCCCTGGGTACGTACTCTTGACGCACCCCTCCCCCCGGGGACCAGCTGCAGAAAGTGTCGCAACAGCTCCAGGCTGTCTGCACTTTAGGCCAGATTGAAGGGCCAATATAGACAAATTATAGGTGTCTCGTTCACAGCACAGAATAACTGTACATGGCTTTTATATAATGTAATAAAATGCCATCGGACTACTATAGGACAATACAGAGTTATAAATAGGCTAATGTGGACGTCATAATTAGAAATTTATTTTGCGTACGTACACTTTTGTCACCCCCCCCGTTCGCACCCGTACGCAAAATCGCCAAAATCCGACCCCCTCATTGCGTACGTAATATGTCGTAATATGTGGACGGCCCCTTGGACTCTTGAAACGCTGTCCTTGCTGGCCTGCCAATTAAAGGTCAGGATTCGTCAACTTCAGGTCATCCTTATATATATATTATAACGCTACCCCCGGACCGTGGTCAATTTGCCAAAATTATCGGATGTTTCTACTATATGCGAGAGAAACTGCAATGTCTTCTGGTTGAGGATCACATTACATTCAAGATCATCCTCTTCTGCCGAGCATCGATGGTCGGCTCGGCCCCAGAGTAAACCAGGGAGCTCTGTGTTCCTGTATCGAGCCAGCTAGGTTGTCGATCACTGTGCTCTCAGCATGTGGGGGGATCTGTTGGTTCAGCGCTCCGTACGATTCTTTCACATCGATCCTTCTCATGTACTGGACCGTCTTCGTGGAACAGCTCTGGAAAGCAGACTCGGACCTCCACTGGACATCGATCTCTGGACAGCTCCTTTGATACGACGTAGCGCTCGTGAATACGCTGGCGCTTGGCGTTTAGCTTTAGGGTAGCGCTTTAGAAATTTGGAGTTTACGAATACGATTAGGCCTACGATTACAGTCTTCCACTTGAAATTCGAACTTAAACCGTCCAAATAGGCCCTAACTCAAAACCACTTTCAGCTTTTCAGATCAGTGTTACAGCTTTGTGAGGTTAATAAAACGCGCTATATATAGTATAGATAAGCGTTCCGATACATACATACATACATACACACATAGGCCTACATACATACATACATACATACATACATACATACATACATACATACATACATACATACATACATACATACATACATACATAAATACATACATGCATAGTCCTACAATCGTCTCACCTTGACTAGCGGATAAGTGTGTTTCTTGAACTCCGTTTCCTTCGAGCCCTCGTCAGCCATGGCTTAGGTTATATAATATTATGGAGAAGATCGACGCATAGATCATTAATTCAATTAATAATCCTTTGAAAACCAATTCAACGCTACGCTAAATAAACAAACATCCAGTAAACACGACGAAAGCAGACGTCAATATTACGATTAGCAACCGCGTAGGAACTTCGATGATACGAATAATAAACTGGCCGATGCAGTCATTTGTAAGGGCGACTGCGATTGGTCAGTTTAAATATGATGTCATAGCTTACAAGATTATTATAAATTAATGCGTTAGCTTTAGCCTAAACATGTAAGATTGGCAGCCGCTTTATCAGCTTAGGCTAATTCAGTGTTTCTTAACCAGTGTTCGACCGAACCCCTGGGGTTCGGTGAGCCAGTGCCAGGGGTTCGGCAGAGGTCCTCTGAAATATATACATATTCAGGGTCAGTGAGTGTGAGTGAAAAATCATTTGCTATTTTATTTTCATTTCAACAAAGGACACATTAAGATGCAATTGGTAGTGTTGGTACGGTTAGTTATCTGTTAGTAGTTCATGTATTGTATTGAATGTATTAATATTGTATCACATTTTGGTACAATTTTTTATTTCCTTTTGTTCCCATTAGTTAAAAAGTTATTGTTAAAACTTGAGGGGTTCGGTGAGTGGTCATGGATTTTTCTTGGGGTTCGGCTCCCTTGAAAAGGTTAAGAACCACTGGGCTAATTGATAATTTCAGAGTAAGTCTACTTTAGCAGTCTAGGCCCTACGCATACGCATACACGTGACGTAGGCTTGTTTAGTTTTTATGCATTATATTATAACAAAATTATATCTAATGATAGATAATATTAGCTACGATATAATATTGGTGTGCTCAATTTGATATAAGATCCGGTGGAATATGGTTGAATTTGATCACTGCCGGCGTAATAATTAAGAGACTTAAGTACTGATGTTGAAAGTCTATTGATAGTCGCTCATTAATTAGCAGTTGCTGGATGGCGATAAGTTGGTGTTTGACATGTGCTGCAAAAAGACTACTTCAGTTTCTGCTGTTTACATTTTCGTGACCTAGGAAATGCGTACGTTTCGCTCGGCGGGCGTTGAATGATTTGCACTATTATTTTCAGTAAATGAACGAAACCGAAGAAAATGATTGAAAGAGGTTAATGGGGGTTAATATTCCCACACAATTATAGAACTCTCTTTTAGTGTCGTTTTGTTCTGGTTTCACTTTCGACTCTATATAGTAGCGTTTTCGCTCGTCAGCAACTTTTAAAAATAATTATTGTCGCTAAATTCGTACAAATTGGACTGAATTTCTTACAAATGTATGTATTATCATGCAGTTTAAGTAAATCATAAAAGAGTTGCGCATATGACCATGTAACTTTCCTCAACGGGTGCGTTTTAAGACAGTTTCGAAGGATTGTTGCATGGTCAAAAGCAAGGTAACGTAAATGGGATGGCAGACTGTCCACGAGAACTGTCCAACACACAAGAATTAAGGCATGATGGGCTCGAATTTAAGTGCAGAAGCACAGCACCAGCACATATCCAGTGCCCCTGCATTATTTTTGCAATTCTGTAAACCAACGAAAGACGTGGTTTTTAGTTTATTTTAAGATATGATTGACTGCCTTCATTAGGTGTGTTCTTGTGTAAACTGGTGGCCAATGAGTCCTTGCTGGCTAGGCTAGCATATCCTTTGCCATCAGTGTCAAGTATTGAAGCCACAAGCCTTGTTTATGGCTTGAAATCTAGGCAGTGGTATATTTTGCTTAGACTGTGATTTGATCACTTGCTTAAATCGCTAGTGTTTTATTTTTCAAGACTGAACCAGCGGCGAGGCCACGATGCATGAGTCAGTTACCTTCACACGCAGCAGTCATGACTACGCAGACCTGAGCAGTAGATTCCAACTCAAACAGACGGACTTCAAAAGACAGTTTGCTCACACCTATACATCCAGGCTCTGGTCATTGGCGCCCTCTGTTGAAAAGAATGCTCGAGAGACGTGGGGAAATGACATCGTTGTTCGAAAACTCGCCGAACTCCAGCCGGGAGAAGAGTGCGTGATCATTGGAACCATTTTTAAAAACATGAAACTCAAACCCAATGTTCTACTTGAAATCGGCAAGAGTTACCACATCCTTGCTCCACCACCTAAGCAAAGATACACTGATGAATCGGATGAGGTGATCCTGGAAGACGAATCCCAGCGCATTCTCCTTCTTGGAAACCTCGACGTTAAAAGGACCGTCACTGGGTGCGTCGCTGCTGCGTTTGGAAGCATAAATGAATACGACATGGGGAAATTCCTTGTTCGTGGCATCACCTATCGTGCTGTCCCAGATCAGGTTCCACGGCCAATTCCCACAGAAGACAAATACCTGGTGATTGTATCCGGTCTTGAAGTGGGCGGTCAAGCGTTCGGTATGTTCCACCTTCAGCTCTTGGTCGACCTGTTGACCGGTCAGATTGGACTGGAGGACTCGCAGGAGTGGATCTCACAGATTGTTCGCGTTGTTATCGCTGGGAATTCGCTCTGTGATTCGCCAACGGTCGAAAAAGATCGAACAACCAAGTCAAAGTACAGGGATGCCAAGAAGTCGAAGGTTGTACTGAAAGATGGAATTTCCGCCCTGGATGACATTCTGGTGCAACTTGCTGCGGGAGTTGATGTCGACATCATGCCCGGAGACTCCGACCCGACGAACTTCATTCTGCCCCAGCAGCCTTTGCATCCGTGTCTGTTCCCAAAAGCGACGAGATACGAGACGTTACACTGCGTCACAAACCCTTACAACTTCTCCCTAGATGGCGTCGAGGTCCTTGGGTCATCGGGTCAGCCAGTGCAAGACTTCTGCAGGTTCAGCGAATTCGAGGACCAGCTCGACGCTCTTGAGCACACCCTTGTTGTGGGACACATGGCGCCGACCGCTCCGGACACTCTTGGATCCTATCCGTATCCAGACTCGGATCCGTTTATCATTGAAAGATGTCCGCATATCTACTTCAGTGGAAATGCCCCCTGCCTTTCAAACAAGATCCTGAGGGGCGATAGAAATCAGACAACCCTGCTGATAAACGTTCCGCGCTTTAGTCGGTCATTCACATGCGCTGCAATCAACCTTCGAACTCTGGACGTCCGGCCGATCAAAGTGGCTATATCAGACATCTCACATGAAGAAATGGATGTCCTGCATTCCTAAAGCCAGTGTCTTCAAACACTAGACCCTACTTTGGATGGGTCATGTTTCAAGCTAGGTCACGGTGCAAGCCCCATCTTTTCAGACTGTGCATTATGCTCTGATGCAACAGAAATTACTACCGGTAATTAATGTTAGTAATTAATAATTAGGTTGCTTCTGTTTAGGTCGCAAACAGGATCATGTCTGCAGAGCTTCTGAGAGTTTTAAATGGCTCTATATAAATGCCTCAATGAAATGAAACATGTATTCCAACATATATAGGTCAATACATGTAATGCCAGTCAGTATAGTTCCACTAGTGTGGCTCATGTGCTTGTAGTGTCTGGTTATCAAGCAGCAGGCCACAGAAGTGGCCTCACTGTGTTCCAGTTCTGTGTAGCTGCCACGTGTACAAGAACCGTTCTGCCTTAAGGTTCACTGTTCATTGTTAAAGAGAACTGGTTTTTGTTGTAGATAAACTGTTCTTAAGTACACCAGAAACTAATTTTAATGCTCCTTTGGATCCTGATCAAGAACCGAATTATAACAAGACCTATGTTATAAAGAGATCATATTGTACAGTCGAACGAAATTTGGGTGCCACTTCATGACCATCTTATATCAGAATTTGTATCGTAAGGAAACATTTTCATAACGAGTGTCTTGTGTACAATTGAACTGGACACTGTATAAAATGAAATAGCTATTACGTATATTGGTTCATTGTGAATGAGAATATTTCATGGCATGATTTCGATTGGTCCGAATGATTCCTATTGTGCATGACAACATAAATCAATTACTTAACTTATTCTACTATTTATAAACAATGGTTGATTGTTGTAATTTATGGCCAGTTATTAAATGCATGTAATTTTTTTATCCAAGTTGTGATTTCCAGTATCATAGGATCGAGGTTAAACTTCCCCATACCCAAACTGGTTCACACCATCCTACATTTGGTGTATTTTCCCCATTCAATTTGCCCCTGCTCTTAAGTATTTCCTCTACCCCATCCTGTGTAATCACTCTTCTTTGTATTAACAGGGTAGCTGAGTGGTTAGAGTACTCTGCTTGTAACGTGGAGAGTACGGGTTCGAGCCTCGGCCGCCGAATACTGTATGGATCTCAAGCAAGTCTTTCCATTGCAACTGCTTTGCCCCTCAGTTTAAGACTTCCTGACATTTCACTTGTAGTAAATGCAATATAATTATAATAATAATAACATAATAATAGTAATTATAATTACTATAATAATTATAGCAATGATAATAATTTACGTAACAAATGTGGGTATTTAATTAATTAAAGAATTGAATTTACTTAAATGTAGTTTACATGACAGTGGTAGTATACATGTAGGCCTACTTACATTTGCTGACATACTGATTTGATTGTTTTATCACTTATACTGGTTTTGTTAGTTGTCAATAAATTGTTCGAATTCAAACCAATTTATTCTTGCATTCATTGTTGTGATAGTCTTACAGTGTATGACAGTATAGTGTCAGTGTGTCAGTTGTAAGGTTGTGGATTCCAAGCCAGGACAGAAATTTGAGTTGAGATTTTGGTTCCCCATAGCCAACCCAGCTAGAATGGATACGCTGACCATACACTGTAAATGGGAGGATCAGTTGACGTGAGACAGGGTTGACCCGCCCTCATATGCCGAGGCTAAGAAAAATGAAGTCGCTAAAACTTCATACCCATGCCGGTCTCGTAGGATTAGCCTCACAGACTACTTTCGTATTTACTATTATTCCATTGTAGGTCTAGAACTCGAAATTACGAAATATGCAACAGATTACAGAATGGAGCGCCTTTCTTAACTATGCCTGGAGAAGGTCGCCCGGAATAGGTGGCGATGGAGTGAATGTGGACTCACAATGAAGTAGTAAACACTACTAGAATAGGGAAATCTATGGTAGCGACAAAAATAGCTTGTCAACGATGGTTTACCTAGGTGACATGCTAGCGATACCAATAATCGCAATCTCCAAATTTCTAAAGCGCCACACAAAGACCAGCGCATTTTCCTTGCGACAGCGCTGACTGGAAGTTTTCCAGAAGTACCAATGTTCATTTTTTATATGAAAAACGACAAGTAACGAATTACTCTAGGCCTACTACATTCCCCACAACGGAGCTGTCTGTTCCATTAGGCCTATTCCATATCACACTTCGAAAGTTTGAAGGCTTTAGTCAATGGCGACTCGCGTACCAATGATCTCTAAAGTAGCCAATAGTAGAAATTTTTGTTAAGGATTCGTTAAAAGGCGTTAAAATCCTTCGAAGAGTGTACTTAATTTATTTTATGATGTTTTTCACTATCATAGATCTTTTCTTACTTTCATAGGTGTTTAGTAACCTTTCTAAGGTACTCAGTTTCCACCTTCCCAGCTCAGTTGGGTCATAGTCGGACTGACCACTCTGGAGCCACTGGTGCATTCTAGCACTAAATTATCATCTGAATCTTATTTGTTTCATAAAATGAAAAATAGATAACAAGTCTGTGCGTAACGCTTTCGATGGTGCAGCTGACTTACTTACTACTTTGCGTTGATGTATGCACAGCAGAGGAGCGTCGTCAAGTTGGGATTCGGTCTGTGTCCCACTGCCCTTGCGTGTGTGAATTGGACAGTCGGAGACACAAAATGTTGTCCAGATTTGCTTTTCGCGCTGGTTTGTGGTCTAATTCTGGATATTTTTAAGGGACTAAAGGCTTTACCTAAACGTGTGCTAGAATTTTACGCAGTCTGATGTGACTTTGGTTTGCGGGTGTGGAGAGTATAGACGAATCACGAGAGGGTGTTGACCTTCAGTAACGTTAGGTCGATCTAAATGAAGGGAATTGTTGAGAGCGGTTTTGCAAGGATCGCATTTTAAAGATTTTTAAAAGGGCTTTTATTTCTGCTAAACCATAAAATCTACATGGACCAATTTTGAAATATGTCTTACTTATAGGTGAGCGCATCGCGAAACGCTTATGAGAGAAGGTTTAGCCTCTCGGTTACTGGGGCGCGTTGCGAATCGCCGAAATAGTATTACCGCTGAATCGCCGAAACTATTTTGTGAAGAAAACCTGTGTCGCCGGCTATGTTTTAACATGTATTAAAGTAGTATATAAATGCATTGTTTTTTCAATTCAGTTCAGTTTTATTCGTTAACCAAATTTCAAACAAGTAAACATGAAAGACAGGCTTGTAAAAGGTGAATGCATCTGGTTACACACGGCGATTGGGGTCCGAACTAGTTTTCGGTAAATCGCACGCTTGGTAGAAAACTGCTTTCGGCAATTCGGCGGAATTTGCAGTTTAAGGGCTTTCGGGGATTCGGTGATTCGAGTAGACCACGGTTACTGAAGCGCCTGGTGTTGTACCGTGTGAAGCATTTTAACTGCAATTTATTACTGCTTGATATTTAAAATTGCTGTTGAAAAATGAGTGTTGCACTCGTATTGTTTGACCCTGTACATTACCTTTATAATCCAATGATCCAAATAAAGCAGTATGCGAGAATTGATACTGTTTGATTAAAAGTATTGGAAACCTTGCTTTGTATGCGATTTATTGAAGTGTGAACCACTTGTAAGGACTTGAGATTGCTACTGTATATAGGGACCTTGAGCAAGTCCTGATGATGCAGTTGTTGAGCACCATCAGTTGATGCTTCTGTTAATAGTGGTGCTACATAAAATGCACATGTAAGAATACTACTTTCACTTGTCTTGTAACATGTGGAATATGGGTTTGAACCTCCCTGAGATGGTTACTGTTACGTGCAGGGACCTTGAGCACGTAGTTCGCTCACATTTGCTCAGCACCATCGATTGATGCTTGGTCATTATAAAGTGATGCTTAATAAATGCATAATTAATAATAATAATAATAATAATTAAACTTCTATATGACGTAATTCGCATTACTGAGAACAAAACTTGTTTTGACTGTTTATCTGACAGGAACCTTCTCTCCAGTTTTGGCAGCTGAACTGCGTCAAGGGTATGTAACCTTTATGGTGTAAAATTCATGCTGTTGATTTGTATAGGGGTGAAAATGGGAAACTTCCCTCACTGGGTTAAGAATCCTTCCCCAATGGAATGCATTTTCCTATTAATTTTGAAGCTGCCTATAACTGAGTCAAACTCTAACTGCTTGTAAATAAATCTAGTAAATAAATCATATTACAAATAAGTCTTATGATAACCTGGTTATAAATAAGTCTGCTGCATTCAACATTTATAACACTGCAGAAATCCTAAATTTTGGCTTATCATAAGCTGCTACTTTTGGATATATATATCAGTGACTGAGAGATAATTAAAGGCAATTAATGAGTTATCAGGCACATGGGTCCGTACATAATTATGAGCAACTTTGTCCAATGATCATCTTACAAATTTTCAGTGTTGCAAAGGTGCAACCTGTGCTACAATACATTACTTTTCATTAGGTTACAACCGCACTGGAACTGAATTTGAAATGAATCCGTTAACAGACTTGTTATAGCAGATTGTTACTGTTAATCGCTAGTGAGCATTAATTTTATAGAGAAACTTGCCATGAAGGTTTAAAAAGTTTGAGTCAAATAGGTCCAATGGATATGCTGTGAAATACAGTTTTAAAACTTTATATAATACATCTGTATTTGACATTGCCCTCCTTCCTAAGTTCGTAAGTGCACACCTGACCATGTGACAGAATATTGATGGCGCTGAGCATTTGTGAGTTAATGACTCGCTCTAGGTGCTTACATAGTGACCGCCTCAGTGGATGCTCAAACCTGTTATGGGCAAACGCTCTATCCATTTTTGACTACCGTGTCTCACTTTGTGCCATCGTTTGATGCCTTATGCATTAGACACTGGTGCAGTGGAAGTTACTAATTACTTTAGCACTTTAAAACTTTGACGCTGGCTTCCATTTGCAAGGACCGTGGAGTATGTACTGTGTTTACCTGTCATGTGTTGAACAGTAGCACTGTTTGGCTGAGATGTGCCAGCACCGGTGTGGCGAAAACAACAACTCCGCCGCCGCCACCGCCGGCGACCACCTCGTCCTCCAACACTCTTCAGAACTGGGAAAAGGCCCACAAGGTCTACTTCGGACCGGAGAGGGATCTCGTCAATTTCCCGATCCGCAAGCAGCTATTGACCAGTCCACCCGTGCGACTTGGCTTCATCCCGGAGTCATTCTTCCAGCTCTTCTATGAGAAAACCGGAGTTACAGGTACGGAAACACATTTGGGCTCAGCTGATACATGGTAATAAAATAACATCACTGCTACAAAAAACCAAATGTGTTACAAGTATCCTTCACAACAATGATGTGTTCGGCAATTCCTTTGTAACCGTGCCGGAGCGCCCTTGTGAGTTACTTAAAGAGTGCTATACAAGGCTCTCATACATACATACATGCATACATGCATGGCTCTTTTAAGAGGGATATAGAGGTGTGTGACATGTCTTGATGCACACATGTATGCATTAGGGTTCATGATAATGCTTCAAAGCTCCTTGTATATGCTTCTGTTTCAAGCCTGTATATTTCCCCATTAAGAAGAGAGTCTTGAGGTAACCTTGAGCGACAGCTGTCGGTGTGATCTTTGGGTTGTTGAATGTGATGCTGTAGAACTAAATTTATAATGATATGTGTTATAAGGATGTTATGGTTTTTGGTGCTGAGTATAAGTATTATTATTACAATTATTATTACAAACAGTTTTAACGTGCACACAGTCAACACAGAAATGCGGAGGCATGGTCAGTCGATCGCCAGGTGAAGAGCTGATAGATATCCAAATTCTTAAGAGCCAGTGAGAAATAGTAAGTTCTGAGGTGTTTCTTAAAAAAAGAGAGAGTTGGAACTTCGGACAAACATTGGTAGTTGGTTCCATTCCTTAGGGGCAGTAGAATGGAATGTACAAGAGCCCATGACAGCGCTACATCGAGGCTCAACCAAGAGACCCATACTGAATATATTTAGTACAGAACGTATCTAGCAAATTTTGGTTTGAGCGTTCAGCTTGTTACGTGGAGAGTGTTGGCTTGAACCTCCTCTGATATGGTTACTGTGTAGGGACACTGAGTGTGTCCTTCACACACAACTGCCATAAGGTCATGTATGCTCTTCTGAACTATGGAAGGGAAGGAGGGCAGTATCAAATGCAGTTATACTGTATTCGTAAAAGGTGCTGCAAGCCAAAGTAGGAACAGTGAATGAAAAACTGATGATGGCATTGCTCTGTTTAGGGCCGTACGTATTTGGAGGTGGCCTGATCACCTTCCTGCTGTCGAAGGAAATCTGGATTGTTGAGCACGGTTTCACTCACTTCCTCGCCTTCTGGCTCGCCTTTTACATCATCGCCAGAAAGTACGGCAAAGGTATCGGCAACTACCTGGACAAAACAGCCGATGTTGGTGAAATTTTCATTGATTGTTGATAGTATCTCTCCTGCTTGGAGCACCTGTGTGGTAGTTCAGTAAACTAATCCTAATTTTTATCAGTGGGACATTTTATCCAGGAGCATTCTGTCCATGGGACATTTTATCCAGGAACATTCTGTCCATGGGACATTTATCGTGGACACTCATCACTTCCACCCTAATCAGTTAAAAACATTACTAATACTAATTTGCGAATATTAGCCAATCAAAATGTCTCCAGTCCTTCGAACTCATTGCGGTGTTGGCTGATGCTTTGTATTGGCTGCACAAAAGTCATTTGCTTCTATAATCCTTCTTTGTGTTTGTAATGCTTGCCATATTTAACACTTTATAACGACGAGCATGCACTAAAATGTATGGAAAACTAATCCCTTTTGTCGTTAAAGGGTTAAACTACAAGTGCTTTCAGGCAGCTACATTACGTTATGTCCTTTGTCTCTTAGGGAATCGAGGAGCGCACTTGGTACACACCATTGAACAAGACGAAGATGCAGGCGCAGACCATCATCGATGAACTGGAGAAATCCATCTGGAGAGAGGAAGGACAGAAACACCTGTTTGAATCAAAGAAGGTATTTGATAGCGTTTGAATCAAAGAAGGTATTTGATAGCATTTGAATCCAAGGAGTTATTTGATAGCTTGTGAATCACAGAAGGTATTTGGTAGCATTTGAATCAAAGAAGGTATTTGATAGCGTTTGAATCAAAGGAGTTATTTGATAGCGTTCGAATTAAAGGAGTTATTTGATAGCATTTGAATCAAAGAAGGTATTTCATAGCGTTCGAATCAAAGGAGGTATTTGATAGCGTTCGAATCAAAGAAGGTATTTGATGGCGTTCGAATCAAAGGAGGTACTTGATAGCGTTCGAATCAAAGGAGGGATTTGATGGCGTTCGAATCAAAGGAGGTATATGATAGCGTTCAAATCAAAGGAGGTATTTGATAGCGTTCGAATCAAAGAAGGTATTTGATAGCGTTCGAATCAAAGAAGGTGTTTGATGGCATTGCAACAGCTCTGGTTGTTTGTCAGGTAACGTTCAACACCAGAACATGAGGAAAAAATTCAGTCTATGAGACAATTCGTTGTTCCGCTAGCATAGTTGCCAACGTTTCCAGAGTAATGTCAATATTAAGCTATTGGAGGAACAAGGCAGTGTTTTCATGGATTGAATTTTTCATGTTTTGGTGTTGAATAGAATTTTTTATTCAACAATTGTTGATTTTTTAAATATTTTTTGACCTTCCAATGTATATTGAGATGTAAGAGAGTAAGTCGAGTGGATGTAGTTGGATATCTATTATATAGCTCCTTTCAGAGTTGCTATATTGTGGAACAAACCTCGTGTGGGTAGTCGAACGGAGCTGTATCTGTGAGGATTGTGATCGAGATGAGGTGTAGAATGTGAAATCAAATGACTCTATGATTGAGATTGGCTGAATATTTGATTTCTGAAATCAAGAGATCTATGATCAAAGTCAACTGGATCTGGGATCGAGATCAACTGAATTTCTGATATACAGTGGATTTCTGGAAAATGTCTTGACCTCAGTGATCATATAGTCACTCCTTATGTGGAAAATGTAGCAGTGCTTGGATCAGGATATACGGAATAATTGAAGATGATTGTTGTGCTGTTATGTCCTTCTTCTAGGAGAACGTGGACCTCCAGTTGGAAAGCGTCTACCGTCAGCGACTGGCCGAAGTTCATCAGAACGTGAAGAAAAGACTCGTAAGTATAGTGGAAACTTGTTTAAACACTGCCTTTGGAGGCCACGTCAAGAACTATAGCATAACAAGATCATGCTATATATCAAGTGTATTTTCCATAGCAGAACTAACTTTGGGCTCCGTGCTTCAGACCATGTTATATCTGAATTTGTATTACAATGAAGCATGTTGTAAAATGAGTCCAAGGTACTGCTCGCTTATCACCTGTGTCATGTGTTGCTAAAGGAAACTGATGTTTGTTTGTGATGTAGTGTGAACTAACGTATTACATATTAAGTAAGGTAACATCTACAGACGTCAGTGTAACGTAACATCTAAAAATGTCAATGTAACGTAACATCTAAGAATGTCAATGTAACATATCATGTAAGGATGTCAGTGTAACATTACATCTAAGGATGGTGATGTAGCATAACATCTGAGGATGTCAATGTAACATCTACGGATGTCAGTGTAACATTACATCTATGGATGTCGATGTAGCATAACATCTAAGGATGTCAGTGTAACATCTACGGATGTCAATGTAACATAACATCTAGGGATGTCAATGTAACATCTACGGATGTCAGTGTAACATAACATCTAAGGATGTCAATGTAACATCTATGGATGTCAGTGTATCATAACATCTAAGAATGTCAATGTCACGTAACATCTACGGATGTCAATGTAACGAAACATCTACGGTTGTCAGTGTGTAACATAGCATCTAAGGAAACCATTCCGTGATGTCGGTTGTGTCATTCATGTCTTGTCATAGAAATTTGTAACAACCAGGTGTAAATTGACAGCAACCTGTAGTTTAATTATGTGTTACGGTTTACGTGTGATACAGGAT
Source organism: Allolobophora icterica (assembly GCA_963556255.1). Classification (NCBI taxonomy): domain Eukaryota; kingdom Metazoa; phylum Annelida; class Clitellata; order Crassiclitellata; family Lumbricidae; genus Allolobophora; species Allolobophora icterica. The sequence goes on along the minus strand of OY744609.1, from coordinate 7,752,816 downwards.
TACCAGGTGGATGTGGAGTCGACCCAGCGTAGGCTTCAGCAGCAGCACATGGTCCAGTGGATCGTCGATGGCGTTGTTAAAGGCATTACGCCTCAACAGGTCAGAGTTGCCATCCACATTTATAGTTCTCGGTATGCTGATATAGACCTTAAAACAATTGCTCAATCCCAGTGATATTCTGTCGTATGGTCATGTATGCAGTTCTGAACTTTGGAAGAAGGGGCATATATCAAATACAGTTCTATTGTGTTGTATTGTGTATTGTGTATTGTATAAACCTGACAATTTGTGTAAAATGTTCCTTTCTTTGTCCTCTACTGTTGGGGGTTTGTGGTGCTATATAAATCAATATTATCATTAACGAAAATATTAATATTTTTTATTATAATTGTTGTTTTTGCAAGATATTTAATGTTTTCAGCGATAAGATGTTGAGCTGTATATTTGTGTGTGCATATGTGTCTCTTGAATCCTTGATATTTCTGAAGTTCCTCACAACATTGAATCTCACTAGGCTAAAGGACATTAGATTTCTAATTATTAATAATATTATTATTTTTATTACTTTATTATTTTTATTATTATTATTACCTAGGGCACAATTTAAAATGGTATGGTCCCAGAAAAGCAGGTGGTGTTACCACGTTGAACAGGTATCTGGTCTCCAGTCAAACATTGGTTGCATTTGTGAACCCTTGTTGCAGCTCCAACATGAAGTTCAATCCTGTATGCCATGCACAGCTGGTTGTTAGTGTGACCACCATTTATCGTTAATTATTACTTTTTTATTTATTATTAGTATTATTTTTATTAGTAATTTTACCCAGAGGGATACATGATCCCTTGGGAGTACAAAACTTAAGGCAAGCATCATTCTGAAATTATGTTCTTGCCATTAGATTCTTTTTTAGACTTACTAAATAATCTTTTTAATTGTTTATTATATTATCTTTCTTCTGTAATGTGTTGATCTTCCCTATACATCACATTATTATTATTATTATTACTATTATTATTATTATTATTATTAATCGTAACTGTAAATTTGTATAGCGTCACTTCAAGAGAAACTCCTCAGAGGCACTCCCGACCTGACATCACCAAACCATGAACGAAAAGAATGAGGCAAAGAAAGACAAAGAAGTTCATTTAGGAGGGTGCTAGGCAACCAGTGTTTAATCTAGACGTCTTTGGGGGGGAAATGTCCCCCCTCCAGGATTTGTGTTTCCCTCCCCCCCCAGAGGCCATCAATATTATAATGCAGAGAACTTTTGGTGAGGGAACTGTCCCCCCAGGATACATGGTTTAACCCTCCGAGAGGTTTTTGAGAGTAATTCATATAGGGAAAGTGTAAAATTGGACGAATGACTAAAAAAAACTTTTTTTGAGTCTAAAAAGTCTGGATGAAAGTCGAAAAGTCTGGACGAAATGACATAAAATTGGTTGGTCCCCCCAGAAACCTGGTTCCCCTCCCAGCAGAGGGGGACTAGATTAAACACTGCTAGGCAACCTATTATTATTATTATTGCTGTATTATTTTTTTTTATTGTTATTTTATGTACTGCATATTCATCTCCCAGTTGAAATATGGTTATTTTTAAACTGCTGTTTATGAATCAAGCCCAGTCGTGGAGCGTGGATGAAACCACATACCACTTCTTGTGTAGTGTCAGATGCTCTTACAGTGAGATTTGATTAATAACTGATGGTTTTTGTTATTTCATTATCCAGGAAAAAGATAGTCTTGCCAAGTGCTTTCAGGACTTGAAGACCTTGGCCGCAAAATCTGCAGCTGCCTAAGAAGAACGAATGGATGAATGGAGGCGACGGATTTCAACGATAGGCACTTTGACGTTTCGCAAAGTAGTTGATGCAGGTTTCCAGTTGCAAATAAGGATGCTGGTAGAAAACCCGGACTTTCTCGGCCATTTAGATAAGTCTGTAGTTGATTCATGAACGCAACGGATCACTTGAGAGCCGATTAAATGTGAATTGGAAAAATTGTGATGGTGTTTTTAGTTATGATTCGATTGAGAAATTTCTGGAATTGATGATAAATCCCTTCGTTTGCTAGGTCCTTGAACACCTGCAGTGTCTGTGCTAAAGCCAATTACTCGTTCAACTCGAAGGATGTTCCTCTAGGGACCTGTTAGTGCTTCGCTCCAGACCTAGCTATTTAAAATATCGTATGACTGTCTTTAATTTTTTGACTTCTGTACAGCACACATTTCTTCGGCTCCATAAAGTCGTCTTATCAGTAAAGCACATGGAGTTTTAAGAAAATGCTTAGAGAATCAAAGCAGAAGAACAAAGCTGCAAATTGGACATCCTGCCCTGAAAAAATGTGTAAAAACGATCTGTAGTTGTGTGTGTGTGTGTGTGTGTGTGCACATGTGTGTGTGTGCACATGTGTGTGTGTGTGCACATGTGTGTGTGTGCACATGTGTGTGTGTGCACATGTGTGTGTGTGCACATGTGTGATTACACTTGGGGCTCATCCATACAGGACGTGTGCACTCCAGTGGCTTACATCTACTATTAAGGCTTAGGTGAGGCTAACTGTTCTTCAGGGCGAACTGTACAACAGAGTGGGTTACTTTGATACTGCCACTTCTGACAAAGGGACTCTAATGCAGTAGCCTGTCTGACTGAATAACAATACTTATAATAATAAGACGATTTACATGGCGCCGTAGCACAGCTGAGGTTGAAGAAATGGGTGCTGTACACGAGTTCATAAAATCAATGACTGTCGCATGTTAACAAGATCTTGCGCTGTGATTTGAATGTCTCCAGAGATGGTGCATTCTTCACATGGTTGGAAAGTTCGTGACTAAGCAAGGCTCAGACTATTGAAATAATTATGTACCCAAGTTAGGTGCAGGCCTGTACATTGGGCATAACTACCTTCCGTTCTTCTCTGCACTTGGGTCAACCGCCCTTTTGCGAACGTCCTTAAAGGACAATCCCTTGATGCAGTGTATCGCCCTTGAGAATCTTAACAGTGGTGCATGTATGACTTCATGTCTGCTCGGTCCAAGCTGTGCTTGCATATTGCCTATTTTTAAGTGAGCAGTGAACATAATGACCTGAGGAAAAAAGGAAATAAAAATCAGCTTAAGCAATTAGAAGAAAATACATAATGGTCTCAAAGTTCGATTCCAGTGTGGCCAAAATGCTTATTGATACTTGTGAAGGACAGTTGTCAAATTCACTGGTTTGTTTCAAGTAGATTTATGTACTTGATTACATGGGCGTCCGCAGGAATTTTTAAAGGGGGGCGCAAAATTTTTAGGGGGTAAAATTTTTACATGGGGGGAAAATGACGTTTTAACAGAGAAAAAAATTTGCATAGAAAAAAAATTAAAAAAAATAATGATCAAGGACTTTGCCTAAAAATAATTATGCGTTTTTTCGCACTGAAAATCGTGTTGGGACTGTTGTAATAATCATAATAATCAAAAGATTTTATTTTTATAAAAAATATTTGCAAAATCCAGGGGGGCGCAAATGCACCCCCTTGCGCACCCCTCCGGACGCCCATGCTTGATTATATCGAAGTAGGAAGTTTCCAGTACCAGAGGTACCCTAACCCTAACGGCTACTTCTGCAAGTTAAAGTGAATAGCAGAAGTTTGCACATTGTAAGTACCTGAAACTGCAGTAAGTAATACTACATAGTAATTCAGGCATCGCTACAAGCGCAAGAGGGTGCAATAAGTAGTAGCCTTACATTTCACGTGAAGGTGCCAGAAACTACAGTAACTAGTAGTGCTAAGTACACTGCTACACCGCACAAGGCTGCATTTCTGCAAGTGATCTAAGCCCAATAGTTCTGTTTTTACTAGACATAATCTGCCATCATGAATTATCTAGTACCGCCGATTGTTCAATGTAAAACTTCGCGTGAAAAAAACACCATAAGGACTTTTCCCACGCAGGTCCAGCCAGCGTTTGCTACTATCACACAGTCCTAGTAGGGCTAAGATGATTATATAAAGTCCACTCCACCCAATTAACAGGCTTCTGGCTAGGACTGAAGTCAATAAGAACCTCACTGCGAGAAACCCCAAGTTGACTTTCAACTGTTGACTCGTGCAAGTAAGTAGCATATAACTTCTACTTTCCTTGCCTCTGTTCGCAATCGGTTGAAGATGATTCTGTTCGATCGTCGTCTTTTGTAGTCACTTCGGGAGCATTGCTAATGAGTCTTCTGGAGAGGCATTATATAAATAAGCAGTTTATGCTATACAATGCAACAGGAGCGTAACTTGGTCTAAAAAGTGGGGGGTACCAATACTTTGGTCTAAAAAGTGGGGGTACCAATTTCTTCTCCACTTTCGCTTTTCGCATGGTGGCCATTTTGAACATATTCCCTGTCAGTATTCTCATTAATTTTGGCTCTCGATTTACCTGTGTATCTAAGAACTTTCGCACTTTGGCGGAGACTGCATTCTCTGGGAAGGCACAATAACAAAAATATTGATTGACATTGTTTAAAAAGTGGGGGGTACAGTACCCCCAGTCCAAAAAGTGGGGGTACGGGTACCCCTCGTACCCCCCACAAATTACGCCTATGCAATGCAACTGTAATTTGATAATGCCCTCCTCCGTGAATTCCAAGATTCTCTACCAAAATCGCTGCATCACCACCACCGTCATCTTCCTAACGTTCCTCTATCACCCCTCGTGATTTCCACAGCATGCCAGTCTCACCTCCTCGAGAATTCTTGCCCTAATCCCACCCACTCCCAATCTATCTCATCCTGACTTGGCAAACCTTCGTGTCTCCGTCTCCTTTCTCCGGCGAACTTGTACAATCGGGGTGTCTATATACATAGGCGTAGGGGATATTTCAGCGGCGGGGGGGGCAAGATTTTATTTTTGCCCGAAAAAAATTTCCGAGTAATTGCCATGACGTCGTGCATCACTGACAGTAGAACAGTCACTCTCTAGAGCAGCCCAAAATGTCGCCGGGCCCCTGGGAATTTGCCTCCTCTGCCCCCCTCTCGGCGGGCCTGCTCTTGAACCATTCAGGATTAAAATCCCTTCGAGTTCTACACGTCCATTCGTTTTGGACAATACTCTTTGAGCATTGGTTGGTTTGGGCAAGGCTGGCCATCCTTCATTACATCATCGCTATAGAGGGAGTGTTGAAGTTCTCATTCTCAGAGTCAGGTTGGTCAGCATCCTCTTCATCAAAACTTGAACTTACCCTAGGGTCGTTTTCACCAAACAGCTGGTTTGACACAACTATCGTCTGTCAGTAAGCTTACACCAGATGTGTCCGGTGCTGAGAATAGGTCTATCTGAGGCAGATTGTGAGACTGCGTTTGCTTTGGTTGCACGAAAAAAGTTCGGTGCTTTTGGGACTTTTCACACACAGCGATGAACTTAGCGTTTTTACTCTGGTGATTTTTACCATGCTGATCTGCGTAGTCTGAATCCTTAGTACCACATTCACTGCACGTAGCACGCTGTCGATACCTTCGTTTCCGCGAAGGTTCATCCATTACAGAGTTATAATTCTTACTTGCTAACTGATGGTAACAATTAACACTTGGTTTCGAGTCACAAATTCACAACTAAGTAAATATCAAACATGAGAGAAATTTCTGCACACAACGCTGACCTGGAACTGCACGCCGAAAAGTGGATTGCAACAGAACTTGAATTATTTTATTTCTTTTCTGAAGTCGGTATCCAGCCCACATGTTGGATGTTATAAGTAGGTAAGTAAGTAAGTAAGTAATTATTTAGTACATCATTGAATAAAGCTGTAAATGCTGTCGCGTCTCTCTAAACCCTGTCCTGGCCTATAATTGAGAGCGCGACGTATTCAATCTCGGACCAAAGGAGGTTTTTAGAGTTATAATGTAACAACCTACATAATACAGGTTACATATATAAATACGTACCAATCACTATCGTTTCTATCTATCCCAGTTACTCTTCGCCGTTCGCCTTCCAAGTCAGTCTGACCTCTGTTCCCTGTTCCACAACCTATGTGTTCCTCTCCCCTCCTCCACGATCCCTTGTACTGAGCCAAGGTTTCTCCACTAACAGTCGGGCGATGTCAGATTCCTCACCTCTGGGGTGATTACGGCGAGGGGGTGGATGGAGGGCACTCTTCGGTTGATGTGGCCTCCTGCGAAATGTGATATAGGCCTAGTTTGAGGCATCTGCTGTTCTTCCATCACCATGATGCGCTGGGAGTTTCTGTTATAGGCCAATCCGGAAGACGAAGCCGTGACAAATGCTATGGTGTTTGCGAGCTAGTAGCTACTAACAGTCTAATACTATTCCGATTCGGGCAAATTGTTCAGCATTTTTCCCGGTGCCAACTTGCCCGAAAAACAGGAACGCCCGAAATTTGGGGGGGGCGCTTGCCCCCTCTGACCCCCCGCCTCCTACGCCTATGTCTATATACTATCGGGATGGGTGTCTTTGCATCGTGACGGTCGGTTAGGGCTTAGGGTTAGGGTCAGTGTAGCTTATGTATTTGTGCGACTAAAAAAGCTATACCTGCGAGTGGAAGCTGGATTTTAAAATTCACGCACCCCGATTGTACTTGATCGCCATAAGCTGGCTGGTTAGTATTTAACGACGCTGTAACATAACAAAGATAATTAACGTCGCCCTCATCCTTTCTCCAGGTTTGGGACTGACACTACCACAGGTAGAATAGTGGCGAAATTTGAATAGGCTGGTACCCCGCGTTTACTCTGTTTAGCTTTAAAGTAGCGCCTGTATATTTTGAGATCACGCATACGATTAACTCGATTACATCACATCGCTTGTCTTTGCTTTACAGCAATGATTGGCATCGTGCTTTTGGTTTTGGCGCTGGGTGGCGCCACGTGCCAGCAGTTCCTGTCCGTACAGAACGGACAGCTGAGTCTAAATGGAGAGAAGGTCTTCATGTCTGGAATGAACCTCGCCTGGCACAACTACGGAATGGACTTCGGAAACGGACAGTACGCCTGCTGCACTGGATCCACCCTAGAGAACTACATTCGCCAGATCAAAGCGGAGGGAGGCAACTCAATGAGTCAGTACTAATGCTTTGCTTACGTTGGGGGTATACTCTGACAGAATGCCCACATGAAGCCCATGTAGAACCCACACAGGGGCCCGTATTTAATCCATTTGGGTCTAATCTATTCCAATCCAAACCAAGTCAACTCTAGGTACTTGGCCATATTGATCAGAGCGTACGTCCCACGCACCACTGTACAGTACGTAAGGTTGCCGGTTCGCCTCCAGATGGTAACTTATTAATAGATTTTATTCTCTGGCTAGCACGGTCCGTACACGGGGACCTTAAATGGCTCTCCGTTCATTCAAACGGACTGCGATGTTGAAGGATTTCACCCGATGTCCCGATCAAATTCATTAAAAAATGAGCAGGGCCAGGGTCAAGGCCATACGGTCGCTATAGAAACATTTATACGCTACAATTAAATCCAATGCTGTCCCATGCTAAACTACATCGCTCCAAATGATCTTATCTAATAGGATCTTGAGGCTTCTAAGGCGCCGTAATCGTGACGAACAAGGCACAAGTCACGATGCAGAAATATGGCAAAATGCAATAGGTCAGGGATGAGTGAATTTCAGTTCCGTCTGAATGAATTTCCTCTTCGGATCCTACTGGGTGAAATTTTGTTCCGCTTCAATGAATACCCTGCATCTAATCAATTAATCGATCGATCGAAAAGTCAATTCATCAGACAATCAATCGTCAATTGATTCATCAATTGACCCGACCAATCTATCTATCCATCTGTTTGTCTGTCTGTCCGTCCGTCCGTCCGACCGTCTCTCTCTGTCTCTTCTCTGTCTCTGTCTCTGTCTCTGTCTCTGTCTCTGTCTCTGTCTCTGTCTCTGTCTCTGTCTCTGTCTCTGTCTCTGTCTCTGTCTCTGTCTCTGTCTCTGTCTCTGTCTCTGTCTCTCT
>OY744609.1:7344236-7736736 GCA_963556255.1 Allolobophora icterica | reverse complement strand
GACTTTCAACAGATGCACACCTACTCCTGGGAGGGGGTTTATACGAGCTCATCCCCCCTCAACGTACCCAACTCCCAGTACAACCTCAACAAGCCAAACCTTCTCGGCGAGTTCAGCCAAGTGGGTGGAGACGGTCGGTCCATCACAGAGCAGTTCGACTGGGCCTACACCCAGGGCTACTGTGGGGCTTGGTCGTGGCAGGCCAACGGTGGCGGGACAGGGTCGGACTCCTTCGCTACCCAGGCCCTCGGGCTCAACCACCTGCGAGGAAGGAACGACCAGAATGCCGGAGGACGTGTCGACATTATTCTCCAGTGAAACGGAAATGATTACTCTTCAATTTTAATTAAAATAAATTAAAATATTAAAATAAATTAAAATATTACTGCAGTTTAATATACACTGGGGCGTGGCCTATCTCTAATGTCTGTCAATTGCTGGCCAATCCTCTTACACCACAATACGCAGTTATCTGAGGTGCGCTGGTTTTATCATAATTTATTCAGAACGAAGACAAAGACAAATTAATGCACGTTATATGTAATTTCTGAGACAACAATCGACTACACAACAACGACTCATTTGATTAACTAATACATTAAAATCGGTCCTTTTTTCTCTTAGTCTTTTTCTTGAAATGAGTGCAACATAGATTGATCGCAGGTGACGCCAATTCACCGCGAGGACAAGATTCAAGTGCACTACTAAAAATTTAGAAAGTTGATAGTGATGTAGAATTAAGTTAGATTTAATTCACTAACAATTCATAGATAATAAAATCTTATAAACCTATAAAATGCGTATAAGCGGCCATCGAAATTAAGTATATATACGCGCTCTATGTAAGGACAACAGATCGTCGCCTGAGAATTATCTTGTCGTATCTCCACTTTTTTTCGAAAAGTAGTTAAGAGTTGATTTGTAGCAGAGTTTTTTTGATCTTTCTTCAGTTTCAATGGCTAGGAGATACGATAGGTCGTTTTAAAGATATTCAACAAACTATACTGTCGTATGTCCAGTTTTCAGAAGCATTTTATCGTATCTCCATACAACATTCATAGTGAAGCAGTCTCTGTTGTTGTATGTCCACAGAAAGCTCGTCGCTGATTGGACGCGCAGGAGATACAGCAGTATAAACCTGTGCGCTTAGCTGGACTATAGTGTCGCATATCCAGACAATTAAAAGTTTTTCTTTTAAAAATCCGGACTATGTAAATGAATATTTTAACGAAAACACTCTGTAATAATTGGTCGTTGCTTAATTTAATCATTCCATGTCTTTGTTTTCAGAAAGATGGTTTGTAATATTTGTAAATCCAGTTTAGGTACTTGTCGGTTAATTCACCGCCACACACATACTACACAGACTGGGGGATTTTGCCCGCGGACATGATGTGACTGTGATACGGGAATTCTTCGCAACCTTAAACCTGGCTTTCATTAAAATCCCGCCCTTACATTAACCCTGAATCTCACTAAGCTACCATCATTACACTAACCCTGAATTCCATCATCGAGCAACATTACATCGACAACAACAGCCCTAACACTGAGCCCTAAACGACCCTACTTTCGCTTACCCTGAGCCCTAAACGATCCTACTTTCGCTTACCCTGAGCCCTAAACGACCCTACTTTCGCTATATAACTCCTCTCTTCTGACGTCACTGAAAACCCGTGAGTAAATATTGGGGAATATACGGTCATATATGGTGGTAAACTGTGGCGGTGAATTAACCGACAAGAACCCCAGTTTATACAAAATTTTCACAAATTTCAGAATAACAACTATAATTGTTAATTTTTTAAATGCAAAATCTTTATGCAATGTTGATGTTTTAATATGACGTCTGTGTGTGAACTGTAATTTGACAATGCCCTACTTATTGCATTGAATTTCTCATTTTTCCGCAAAATGCGGCCCAAACTTCTACCTCGTTTATCTCGGAATTTTGGAAAATGGAGATACGCCAAGATAATTCTCAGGCGACGAGATTACAGACTATCCTAACAACAAGCTGTGTTTCTATTCGGGCCGCTAAAGAGCCTTTCGCTTAAGCAGATTTAGTTTCCGTACCAAGACTCCAGGAAGCATCTCGGCTCAGCGCTGAATATAGAAACGTAACTGAGTGATTTATTAGTGTTAATTTTGAGAATATGAAAATAGTATTATTTAAGAATGTTAAAAGAATAAGGTGAATCCGCTGAGACGTCGAATGCTTTCGCTGTCGCTGACTCGGCCACAAAGCGAGAGTATGTCGTACGTCGTCAACCGCTAAAGAGGATCGCGCTAGAAACCCGCCAACTCCGCGAAGGTCGAATCCATTTCGCCAAGGACCAGTCGGAACTTGTCTCTTTCTCCTCCAAGTTCGTCTGCAAGAAATGTACTTCATGTTAGATACGAGATGGAGTTGGAAAGGTGTGTTTGTAATGATACAGTGTATTGCTCATTTGTTTAAATCTAGTCACACGCTCCACGTGTAATGTCGCAAAGGTTTTCCGTGCAGTGTAATGTACAAACGTATCTAATCTCTTATATATAGTTTCCCAGATCTGTGTGTCCATCGTACGATAAACGCTTCAGAAATGTAGCGCACCTCCCCTCGTGTCTGCAGTGGAAGTATGGAATGTTCTTGACAGGCCGTTGGCCGACCTGCCTAAGGCCGGCAATATGACATGGGTGTCAGAAATTGGCTCGGCCAAAGAACACTGGGCAGATAGACGCACAGACGCACAGCCGGACAGACAGACGGACGGACGGTCAGATAGACAGACAGACGGATAACACGGGCGCCCGAGATTGGCCTGGCCAAAGAACACTCGGCACAGACGGATTGATAGACAGACAAACATAGTTTAGTATGTCTGTCTCCCTCCCTCCCTTCCTCGCTCGCTCCTTCCCACCCTAGCTTTGTCCATCCTCCCTCTATCCCTCTCCCTCTCACTGCCTCCATTCCTCCCTCCCTCCATTCCTCCCTCCCGACATCACTTCCTCAATATGGCACACCATCTGACGGGAGGTTAAGGGGGAGGAACTGTCAACCGAGAGGTCAGGGTTCAAATTTGGTTCGAGATTTCTGCCCCATCTGCGCCCCTAGCCAATTCAGCTATAACGAGTACACTGATCGTACACTATTGTTGGGAAGTTGAGAAGGCGAGGGAGAGGACTGGCAACCCGCCCTCATATGCTCAGGCTAAGTAATCAAAGTCGCTAACACTTTATAGTCATGGCTGCCTCAGGCACTTCTTCTTGTTCTTTTTGTTCTTTTTGTTCTTTTTGTTACTGTTCTTCTTGTTCTTGTTCTTCTTGTTCTTCTTTTCTTCTAACCTTCCACTGACACGAACTGTCGCCAGCAAAACAAGTTGTCAACACCGCAGTGGACGCGCTTTTTGTCGCTTTGACAGAGTCCGTTGTCTGTTAAGAGTTTACTGTAGTGATACAAGATCATATCTTTCAACTTGCAGAGACTTATCGACCGTAGCGTCTGGTTTCTTTTTTCTCTGATCAGTCGGACTTCGACCTGGCTTTTTTCCAATCGATCTATGACTTTTGACTGCGATTTCACGCTGAGCGACCATCGATTGGTGACGTCAACATTACGATATAGGCGCTATAGAAGTCATTAGATTAGATTAGATTATACGACGGTTAAAGAAGTCTTCTACAGACCTTCCAATCTGTCGACCTCTTTCTGAAGTTTCGTCACTACTCTCTCGGCCTCCGTTGCTCTCGTTTCCGCCTGAAAACAGTCGTTGTAAGTTTAATTGTAATTGAAAATTTATATAGCGCCACTCAAGAGGCGTTCGTGTGTAACTGAGATTTATTTATGGCTTCAAAGTCAGTGGCGGCGCCAGACAATTTTTGTAACCAGGGCAAAGCCAGGGCAGTCATACAAGTAACCAGGCCTGGATTAACTATAGTTCCACTGGGTCCCGGGACCCAGGCCTACCAAACATCTCATTAATAAGGGGCCTACCATTGGCATTAGTATGCTACCTTAAAAATTCTTTACTATTATTTCAGGGACAAGATAGACTGACAAATTTAACACTATGAACATTGAGTGTGAAATTGTGCAACGGATAAATTTTCAGGATATTTTTAACAGTTTTTCTATTATGAAAGTACGTCGTAAACAGTTTTACATTCATAAATATCTGTAATAATTTAAATTTCGTCACCGCTTATTGATCGAACACATAGGCGGCGATCTGGGGTCGAGGGGGACAAGACCCCACCTTTAAGAGTTGGAGACACACTATAGATCGAGTTGCTACCCTCAATTTTAAAGAAACACCAAAAAAGGTCAAAATTTTTTTTCGTAGGCCTACATGAGCGCGAAATTTTTTTCGCTTCTTTTTTGACCAGATCAGTTCAAAAGTGTCATGTGCCCCCTCCCACCTGCCAAACAAGATCGCCGCTAGTGATTGAACATATATTATAGGCAGGGTCGTCTATCCCCCCCTAAGTCATTGGAGCAACGTCCCTTTCCCCCTTCTTCTTCCCCCCTTCCCGTTCCTTATCACCCCCTAAAATGGTGGCACACACACTGACAGATCTCCCCCCTATTTCTTGGATGGAGCATTTGCTCCAAGGTTTCTATGGTGAGACGACCCTGATTATAAGGGCCTACTATACAGTTTTGGAACCGGGCCTACAAAATGTTAATCCGGCCCTGCAAGTAACCAGTGCAAAGGGCGATTTATGCCCCGAATAAATCATGGGCAGGGCAAAAATTCTGGCAGGGCAACGACCAGGGCAGAGACTTTTTACCAGGGCATTTGCCCTGGCTCGCCCTGGTGTAGCGCCGCCCCTGCTTCAAACACCCATTGTTTGTAGGCTACTCATAAACAAGAGTTGTTATAGTTTCATACAACTTTTATTGTAATTGCAATTGTATAAATTTATTTGAAGAACTTCCAATATGTCCGAGGCACTCCCAATCTGATAACGAGAACCACGGTCGAACACTAAAATGGTTTTCATGCGCTGACGGAACAGAGACGCTGTGTGTTTTAAACATCCGTTGTTTGTGGTTGTAAACACCGTTTATAGGTGTAAACAGCCGTAGGTTGTAGTCGTATACAACCATCATTTATAGCTATAAACAACAGCCTAAACTGCCTAAATAACCTAAACAACTGCCTGTTATTATAGGGTTCAGAGCTGCCGTTTCCAAGTGGCTTTTCTGTCGGAAATTATTGGTCATACTCGTCCTGTTTTTGTATGCCTACTTTATTGTTCTTATTGAAATTATTGTTAAGACTTTTATTGATGTCATTGTGATTCGTTGGATGATCTACGGTATCTCGGGGGAACACGTTAGCCCAATGGATAGATCGCTCTCCTTGTAACGCAGGGAGTATGGGTTCGAGCCTCCTCCCTTGAGACGGATACTGTGTAAGGACCTTGAGCAAGTCCTTTACTCACAACTGCATAACAGCGTCATCTATTGATGCATAGCCTACATTTACGAGTTGGGGCAGAATTGGACTTACATCCTGGAGTTGAGTTGATAAGTTCTGGATGGAGAGTTCATAACTTTCTTGTCTCAAGGCAGCCTACAAACAGAAACCGAATTGGCGTCAAAGTATCTATTGTCATTTATCTACATACAAATTAAGGTGCTATATAAAACGCGCAGTTACGAATACGATTGCTAGTCTATGAGTGGCGTGGGTTACGTGGGCGAATGCTCGAGGAAGTGAGTGAACTGAATGAGCAGGCACGTAACTAGGATTTTTCGTTTGGGGGGGCTTAAACCTTGAACATGGCAACATTTATACAGTGTTCATACGAATTTTAGCCGTAAGCATACAACGGCTTGACTTGTTTGGGGGGGGGGGGCTTCAACTTCGTTTGGGGGGGCTTAAGCCCCCCAAGCCCAACGCTAGTTACGTCCCTGTGAATGAGTAAGTGCGTGAGTGAGCGAGTGAGTCGATACAACGGAGAGTGAGCCATGAATCATTTTACAGCTCATATGGAATATGTTAATGTTACATGTTACATGTTATATGTTAGTATACAACATAGAGACGAACCTCTTGTTCGGCGATCTCCAATGATCTCATGTTGTTTCCGACAACTTTCAGCTCCTCTTCCAATTCAATAACTTTGCTTAAAAGCAAAAAATCAGTCAAGATTACGCCGCCGTAACTACTGGCCCAAAGCTAGAAGAGCCAAATAAGCGATGACCTAAATCCCTGAAGGGAAAAGGAGACGAGACCATCAGAGAAGACTTGAGGTGCTGTAGGACAAAGCTAGAAGACTGGCGATGGACGGAGATGGAGGGGAAGACTATGTAAAGGTCCCGCATCATTTGGCGGGACTAAGGGGAGGCTCTCATTTCCTTCCCTAGGACAGTGAGCTGGCAAGGGACGAATCCGAAGGTCTTGAACACGGGGCCACTGCATCGTAGCGCTTGCCAATTGCTTCGCAGCTGACACCGCTACCAAATTCGACTGCTTTGGTGACAGAGGCTCTTGTGGGTAAACAACTTGCCCATGCAGTGTCGTAGCACGAAGTCGAACCCGCAACTGCATGATCAGTGACCAAGCACGTTGTCACCAGCCACCGCGACGCAATTAATTCATTCAGTCATTCGGGAATTTAATATAGTGCACCTTCAAGAAACCTGTACTCAGACACGCTCCCAGCCAGTCACGGCCAAAAAATTAGACTTGAGCTGCTTGTAAAAAGCAGACTTATTATCTTTAGGCAGTATACTCGAATCTCTAATGGAAGACCATTCCAAATAGAGGGGTCAGCAGTTGGGAGGAAGGACTAAGTACTGAGTAGGTAAACCCATTAGCCTATCTATTCGCATCTTAAGGTGAAGCTCATGTTGTTGTTGTTTCAACTGTGAGATGAGTAAGCATCTCTCCTTTTTACGAAGTCATAACTTCAACCACTTGTTCGGATGTATGGACCACACATCTGGAACGACCATTAAACGTATGTATTGTTTGTATATGTTATAAGCGCCTTTGTGAGGTTGTTAAAATATGCTTTATTATTAGAAGCCAGGTTCATAAGTACATACTTACATACATACATACATAATGTATGCATACATACATACATACATACACACATACATACACACATACATACATACATACATGCATGCATACATACATACATGCATGCAGAGATACATGCATACATACATACACACATACATACACACATACATACATACATACATGCATGCATACATACATACATGCATGCATAGATACACGCATACATACATACATGTATACATGCATGCATATGTACATATGTAAATGTATGAATACAGGCATACATACATACATACTATACATGCATACACACATACATAGATACAGAGATATATATATATATATATGCACGCATACATACATACATACATACATACATACATACATACATACATACATACATACATACATACATACATACATACATACATACATACATACATACATACATACATACATACATACATACATACATACATACATACATACATACATACATACATACATACTTACATACAGATTATGATTGCCATGTATGCAATACATTTGTGAGGCGAATGAAATGCGCTATAGTTAGAGATGTCTTGACGAATACATTGATAAAATAATGCTTGCTTCTTTCACGATAAATAGATAAGATTGTTACCATTCTGCGGCTTCCAGTCTGGACAAAGATCGTTCCAGGTCAACATCAGTGATGGCCAGCTTCCGGGCGGTCTGTAAAAAGCAGAAACCAGTTGCCACATTTCACCCAAGGAAACAGACAACGAGAAACTAGACACGGTAGCCGATTGGTTAGAGCGCTTGCTTTGTAAGGCGGAGTGTATGGGTTCGAGCCTCTTCCCTCATACGGTGACTGTGTAGGGACCTTTAGCAAGTCCTTCACTCACAATTGCTCATCGTCATCATTGCTCTGTCGTAGGGTCGTTTGTGGCACTATGTGCACTTCTGAATTTTGCAGATCTATGTAGTTGTATTGTATGTATGTATGCATGTGTGTCTGTGTGTGTTTGTATGTATGCATGTACGTATGTATTTATATATGTATGTATGTATGTATGTATGTATGTACGTATGTATGTATGTATGTATGTATGCAGTGGCTTCTATCCCCCCTAAACAACCGGGCTCAATCCCTCTCCTTCCCCCTCTTTCACAGAACCTCTGTACGCTGGAAGCAATTCCCCCTTACTGTAAGTTCCTTCAATACCTTGCCTTCCCTTCCTCCCCTAACCCTCCCCATCCATAACCCCTTACTCCCTCTCCCTTTACCACTCCTGCACCATTCCCTGCCTTCCCTTCCCCTCCCCTTCCCTTGAAGCGGAGGTGTCCGGGGTTCTCCCCGAAATTTTGTTGGGTTTCTACATTGCCATAGGTAAGTTTTAGCGGATTTTTGGAGAAAGAAAATTGGTTTTGGAAAGCTATACATTTTATTTCAACTGAACTGTTAAATTAATTTATGTAGGGCTCCCAGTGCACTTTAAAAATGTTATGGGATAGGCTATAATATATATGGGACAAAATTTCCAAAATATGGGACACATGTTAAAATACTGGGCAATATGGGACACTGTTTAGCAAATATATGGGGATTTTAAAGATTGCATTATGAATGCCTATTTCCGGTGTAATGCAGCGGCAACAGGCTCCATCCCTGCCTATAGCAGTGTTACCCAGCCGACAATTATTTTGCAGGAATATTTCAAGACCTGATAATCCCATTTTCTCTGCACTACACGATAATAATTGTAGCATTGACCAACTAGTTTTTCTTAATCAACAGGATTATGAACGCTTTTTTCAATTTTTTAAACATTTTTTGCATCCTACATCAGCAGAAAAATAGCAGAACATAATGGTCAATAGCTAAAGAAAAACAGGTAATAATGATACACTATAACACTGCTTAGACAATGTACAGTAGGCGTAATTTGGGGAGGTACAAGGGGTACCTGTACCCCATTTTTGGACTGGGGGGACGGTGACCGTACCCCACTATTTAAATAATGCCGATCAATATTTTATTATTACTGCAATTAAAAGATGGCTTCTTTTTACTGACATAAAAATTAACGAGAATACTGGCAGGATAATATGTTCGAAATGGTCTCCATGCGAAAAGTGAAAGTGGAGATGAAATTGGTACCCCAACTTTTTAGACCAAAGTTACGCCCTTGAACCTAAGCAAATATTGCATGACTCATAGCCTAATACTGATCCAAATAATAATGGCAATCTATAACACTGCTTAGACACGGTAACCTAAGCAAATATTACATGGCCCATAATAGTAATACATCAAAATACTAAGTTGAAAAATGCCGTTCGAAGGCCTTCGCGACACAGCCAATAGCAATGTTTAATCTAAAATGTTCAGTCCTTGGAAGTTGCAGGACAAAGCATTTTGCTGGCCTGAGTGGAACAGAAGTATCTATTTCACTGGGGGGGGGGGGGAGAGAGGAGAACTTTCCCTCTTGCACAAATTGGAAGCAGTCTGCTTCCTTCCCCCACCCCTACTACGCCCTGCACATGTGCAGAACTGTGAGCAAAGACTCTGTAACGTGTAGGGAGTGTGATAAAAAATTGAAAATAAATACTTCCCCCCTGTTTTTCACTGGGCTCAACTTGCGCCCGCCCTGAATAGGGATAGAAGCCCCTGTATGTATGTATGTATTTATGTATGTATGTATGTATGTATGTATGTATGCATGTATGTGTGTATGCATGTTTGTATGTGTGCAAAACTGTGTATGTATGAAGACACTCTTTATAGCGACTTTTTAGTTTTAAGGATCTCTCTAGTCTAGAGCACTCTGTGTTTATCTTCCTAATGTTCTAATGCTGTAATGAAACGCAGAATAAACACATTAATGAATGGTAATACACATTTAATACATTACAATTACATGACTTGCAATGTTATGTAATTGCCCATTTATTTCGCATTAGTTTACGTTACCTCTTCGTATTTTCTGTCGGCTTCCTCTCCGAAGATGATCGTCACTTCCAGTTCCTTTTCCACCTGACCTATTCGATCCTCGTCCAATGCCAGTCGAGACTCCAGAACTTTTCTTCCTCTGCAGAAAACAAGAAACGGCCACGTAAGCATTTTATTCCCAGCCGATTTCTTTTACGCTGTTCGTCGGGAAACTTATTTTCCGGTAGATTGTCAGCTGACCGCATTGTTTCGGCTAGAATATCGGTTTTCCTGGAATTTTTTCCAGCTGGATTTTCGGCTAGCTGGGATTTAATACTTGAGTTTTGGCTGGTGGAAATTTCTTCCATTGGAGTTGCTGTTAGATTTTTGGCTGGTCGCAGTTTTTCGGTTGGATTTTTGGCGCGATGTAGTATTTAAGCTGGATTTTTGTCTGGCCTGTTATGTTATGCCATAACATGACACGACATAACATAGCATATGACATGACATAGCATGACATGGCATAACGTGACACAACATAGCATGACATAGATGACATGACATGACACGACCTAACACGACATAGCATGATACGACATAACATGACATAACATGACATGATATGGCATGACATAACATGACATGACCTAACATGACATAGCATGATACGACATAACATGACATAACATGACATGACATGACATGACATGACATAACATGACATATCATGACATAACTTGACACGACATAACACGACATGACATGACATAACATGGCACGACCTAACATAGCCCAACATAAAATCATACACGAATGGAAATAACCGAAAAGACAAAGAAGTGTCTGGCCAGGAGATGGGGGAGCGAGGGATAGAGCTTAGTCGACGTACCTTTCGCTTTCGTCGAATGCCTTCGAAGCCTCTTCGAGTTTCGTGTTCGTCTGGGTCAGTCTGACCTCTGTTAGTTCGAAGTCTTCTTCGATCGACCTCACTTGCTTCGTCAGTGACACGACCTCACCCTCCGCCTATCACACATTCACACGACTTCAGATCAGATCAAGTCAAATTGGATCAGATCATATCGGATTATTTCAGATCAGATCAGATCAAGTCCTATTGGATTAGCTCAGATCTTAATAGGTCATGTTAGATAGTATTAATTTACAATGTGTATGCATGTGTTTATATAAAATAGATTAACTATATATAAATATATATATATATACACACACACACAAAATATAATATATATATATATATGTATGAATGTATGTGTGCATGTATAGTTGTATACTCATATCCCTACATAAAGATACACATCAATATTTGCACATTTACCATTTAATTAAGTTTTAATTTAGATTTTTCTTGTTCACTTCTTTTTTCTTGATCAAAGTAATTGATTTGAGTATTAATTGCAAGACTTTTATAATGACATTCAGTGTGATAGTAATAATTCTTAGGTGACCCTACATATCGGGATTATTATCCCTTCTGGGTCTCCTTTTGTCGCAAATGCTGATACTGTTATGTTGATACTGCTTTGTTTTCAAACGGCTTCAATAAAAAGATTTGATTGATTGATTGATTGATTGATTGATTGATTGATTGATTGATTGATTGATTGATTGATTGATTGATTGATACATATATGGTATGCAAGAGCATTTCTATAGCGCCTTTAAAGAGAATACGCATAATTTTCAAGAAAGCCATGTTGATTGTTTTTCTCTAATTCTACAATGCTTTCAATTTTCGCCGTCGTAGATAGGTGGCGCCACGGATACATTTCCAGTTATGGAGTTTTTAGCCTATAGGAAGCACATCTGTTCCAATTATCCCATCGGAAGTTTTCCGGTGGATTTAGGGAGCCTTTGGAACGGTCTTTCGGGCATTCCTCACAGTCAACAGCTTCCTCTATAGATCTCTCTCCCCTCCGGAACCTGACTCACTCCTCTCAACCATTTGGTCTCGACTGAGCTCAGCGCTTTAACCTCGCCGGCTGTTGACAGGCTTTATATCTGGTGCCTTAAAGGAGAGGGAGACGGAGAGGGAGAAGGAGAGGGAAAGGGAGAGGGAGATGGAAGGGGAGAGGGAGAGGGAGAGGGAGAGGGAAAGGAAGAGGGAGAAGGAGAAGGAGACGGAGAAGCAGAGGGAAAAGGGAGAGTGAAAGGGAAAGGGAGAGGGAGTGGGAGGAGAAGAAGAAGACGGAGAAGGAAGGGGAGAAGGAGAGGGAGAGGGAGAAGGAGAAGGAGAGGGAGAAGAAGAAAAGGAAGAGGGAAGAGTGAGACGGAGAGCGAAGGGGAGAAGGAGAAGGAGAGTGAAAGGGAAAGGGAGAAGGAAAGTGAGAGGGAGACTGAAAAGGAGAGGGAAGGGTAGACGGAGAAGGAGATGGAGATGGAAAAGAAGAAGGAGAGGGAGAAGGAGAAGGAGAGGAAAAGGAAGAGGGAAGAGGAGATGGAGAGGGAGACACAGCGACAGAAGGACAGACAAGAGCAAACTGATGCTGTCTGTCTGTCTGTCTGTCTGTCTTTCTGTCTGTCTGTCTGTCTGTCTGTCTGTCTGTCTGTCTGTCTGTCTGTCTGTCTGTCTGACTGTCTGTCTATCCGTTTGTAGGAGTTTATGGTTTGGTTGATGGAAAAGCGAGCATGCTGCCTTGAGTGAAGAGGAGATAGTTTTAGTGTAAGTTGGCAACTGCAAGCTCTCAGCCTCTAAGACAGCGGTTCTCAACCTGTGGGTCGCGACCCCCAAGGGGGTCGCCTTACGATTTACCAGGGTTCGGCTGGAACCTTTAGAAATTTGTAAAAAAAAGTTGTCAGCATAATTTCTTAATATTTAATATTTATTTAGTCTAATTATTATTACAACACTATAATGGTAGCAAAACTGAGTCGCAGGGGATCCAGTAACCCAATCAATTTTATTGTTGGGGGTCGCCACACCTTTGAAAAATATTATCAAGGGGTCGCAGCCCTAAAAAGGTTGAGAACCGCTGCTCTAAGATGTTGTTACACACGCTCACACACACGTGTAGATATACACATTCATTCACACATGCACGTTCATACATAGATACATACACATACATGCGCAATGGCGTCCGTTGAATTATTAATAATGAATAGGCTATTAATCTGTAACTTTCAATCACTCGAGGTCCGAGAATAAGAACTTGCACGAGCTGGAAAGTTCAGAGAACTCACACGCTGTCAGGCTTTATAAGGGCGCCAGACTTGAGTTGGGGAGGGGAGAATAACTATTAGTATTTGTATTCAGACTCGAGAGTAGAGCCTACGCGCTCCAGAGTAGCTATAAAGTTTGGTAAATTAAATACTTGTCTGGAGAAATCACATGCATTGTAGACTTGTAACGAAGGAACATAGTTTGATAAGAAGATCCATGTACAAACGAGGTGATAAGAAGATACAAGTACAAACGAGGTGATAAGAAGATACAAGTACAAACGAGGTGATAAGACGACCCATGTACAAGCGAGGTGATAAGAAGATCCATGTACATTGTACAAACGAGGTGATAAGAAGATACATGTACAAACGAGTTGATAAGAAGATACATGTACAAACGAGTTGATAAGAAGATAAATGTACAAACGAGGTGATAAGAAGATCCATGTACAAACGAGTTGATAAGAAGATACATGTACAAACGAGGTAATTAGACGATCCATGTACAAACGAGTTGATAAGAAGATCATGTAAAAACGAGGTGATAAGAAGATCCACGTACAAACGAGGTGATAAGAAGATCCATGTACAAACGAGTTGATAAGAAGATCCACGTACAAACGAGTTGATAAGAAGATCCATGTACAAACGAGTTGATAAGAAGATCTATGTACAAACGAGTTGATAAGAAGATCCATGTACAAACGAGTTGATAAGAAGATCCATGTTCAAACGAGGTGATAAGAAGATACACGTGCAAAGGACATGTTATTGATACACTGATGTTAATGGCTAATGCCTGCGGCCGTTGAACAGCCAGACTCATTATTCTCTTAGAAGACATTATCTCGCAGCGGTGCCGTGTACAACAAACGAAAGAAATATGCTCAACATCAAAGCACGAGGAAGCCTTATATATATATATATATATATATATATATATATATGTATATATATATCGTTTGTACGTGTATCTTCTTATCACTTCGTTAGTACATATATCTATACATACATATATATATACATACATATATATATATTTATAGACGATTTTTTCTCATTTAAAAATCAACTACAATCCCGTGGTCTTCAACGAGGTCTGGCTTCTGTTCCTTCTCTGTCGCTGGACCCACTGCATGGAACAGTGTTCCTGACCATGTGAAGAATGCGCAATCTCAGTAGATATTCAAATCACAGCTCAAGACCTATCTTTCTAACATATCATGTGGCTGTCATGTGGCTTATCAACTCATGTACTGCGCCATTTTCTTCGGCCTCGGCTGGGCTACGATGGTACACCAATCGTTTTCTTGTTATTAATATTATATCTTTATAAAAGAAGATCCATGTACAAACGAGGTGATAAGAAGATCTATGTACAAACGAGAAACGATCACATCTCGACTCCATGGCAACGCAATCGTAAACTCCAAACTTCTAAAGCGCCACTCGAAAGCCAAACGCATGGCTCCAGCAATACTGAGAAGCGTATGGGGTGAGGGAACTAGATTGACTGTGCAGTGGAACCTAAAGACTTGCAGCCAATGTACAGCGATGTTGAATGAATGAATGAACGCATGAAGGAATGAACGAACGAATGAATGAACGAACGAATGAATGAATGAACGAACGAGTGAACGAACGAACGAATGAAGGAATGAACGAATGAAGGAATGAACGAATGAAGAAATGAACGAATGAAGAAATGAACGAAGGCATGACGAAAGAAGGAAGTTTTGTATGAACGAACGGATGGACGAACGAAAAAGAGAAAGAAGGAAGGAACGAATGAATGAATTAATTAATTAATTCTAAGACGATTCTCATAATTATATCTACCGAGCTGAGCTGTTTGTTGGTTGCTTCCAGTTTTTCGTTGGCCTCCACGAGTTGCTGCTGCGTCATTTGAAAATCCGCTTGAATCTGTAGGATCCTCTTTTGCAATAGCGACATCTCTTCTTCATGCTGACTCAACAAAAACACGCACTGTTCAGTGAGAAGCTGAAGAATTTTTATAGCGCCTTTCAAACTTCTATTTAATATGTTTATTTAGTAAAATTGTCTGTTAAATGGTGCCCTGTAATGTGTATTTCTGAGACAGATGGGAATTGGCTTCCCGGAATATTTCGGTAGTCGGTCCAAGACTCTGGAATTCGCTCTTTCTGCCCGCTCTTCAAGTCTTCGTGTAAATAGTAACTTCTAATACGCCGGTGTTTTATGCACAAGGAATCAACCGATGGCACGCCAAAACCAAGCGGTAGTCAGGTCAACATCCAGAAAATCAGTCCACTAAGGCAGAGAGGAGGCAACCTATAGTGGGTAATCCTACGAGTGTGTATATATAATGCTTGCAATGAATATTCGCTACATAGCGAGAAATGTCGTCGCCCACCATTTTCTACCTCACGCTTCATTGTCACCCTTCGGGCATTCCACTTCTAACTAAAGTCTCACATCTTAAAGAATTCCTACTTCAAATCTCTCTCGTCTCCCGTCTCAGCAGCTCCTCTGCATCCTCTCTCTGCTCTCTCTGGCAACTGGATTCGTATCTTCTCTTGACTTCTCTGAACAACTCCTCTGACACGACGTATAGCGCTCGTGAATAAGCTGGTGCCCTGCAATTCGCTTTAAATAAAATTTGCGAGCCACGCTATAGCCATGGCTGTTCAGCTGTCTGGAACAAACTTCCGTCAAAACTACGCCAAATATCTTATCCATCCTCCGAACTCACCAGAACCTCACCTCTTGTTATCTCTCCACAGTTCTTTCACTCAAAACTGAAAACACTGCTCGTTCATAAATCCTCCTCATCTTCCCCTTACCTCCCTCGCCATTTCAACCCAAACACAACCCTCCTTAGCCGTCGGACTGTCTGCCTTCCTGACCATTTGGATCTTTACCTGGAACCGATATCACCCCCGCCTATCGACGAAGCGCCTGTTTTAAGCTGGTTCTCGGGACTTTCACTTTTTGGGCGCTGTAAAAATTTCAAGGTTTCGATTACGAGTAGCATTTTAGAGTGATTACGATAAGATTATGTTGTTTACCTTTTCGCTGAGGGCTTTTTGTTCGACCAGCTTTTGT
Source organism: Allolobophora icterica (assembly GCA_963556255.1). Classification (NCBI taxonomy): domain Eukaryota; kingdom Metazoa; phylum Annelida; class Clitellata; order Crassiclitellata; family Lumbricidae; genus Allolobophora; species Allolobophora icterica. Next base: position 7,720,527 of record OY744609.1, on the reverse strand, counting down.
TCAAGTTGATCTGTGTTATCAAAGGCATTCTCTCGCTCCTGTTTCATGTAATGCATCTTCTTTTTGATTGCGCTCATCGTGTTAAAAGCCGCTAGCGCCATCTTCCTCCTTTCTTTCTTCGGTTGCAGACGAGAAGAACAGAAATCAGCTAGAGTGATGCCAACGAGTCTGTGTCCTTTATTGTCTCGAATGCCTCTCCAAGACTTTGGAACTTCTCTGTTAACTGACGAGGTCGATTCTTGAAGGGTTTGAAGTGAAGAATCTTCTGTGACGAATCTTCAGTTCTCGAAGACTTGGCGACAGAAGAGGATCCGCGACGCTCCTATCTAGACAATGCAGCCTTCCAAGACTTGGCGCCGAACAAATGAAGAGGTGCTGCGACGCGATGTTTCAGACTCAGCAGTTCTCCAAGACCTGGAACCCCGCAACGTCTCAGCAGTGATGGAGCGATGCCGTCCCGTTGGAACCGAAAGAGCCGAGTGATGGCTTGTCTCTGAAGCTGCATGATACCCAGATGCGGAAGAGGAGGGGGAGATTGGAATTGAGTGGGTGGGAGTTACATTTCACGCGCATGCATGAGCGCATGCAGCTGCGAGGAGCTAAATTTAGATCTTGCCCGACGCATGCATGCATCAGCGCTTAGCAATGCGACTTAAAAGTTAGCCCCGCTCTGCGTATCCGTCTGTCCGTGTGTCTGTGTTTAGAAAAGTGTGTCAACGTGTCTCTGCCTGTCTGTCTTTCTGTTTATCTGTCTTTCTGTCTGTCTGTCTGTGTTTAGAGCTGTCTGTCTGTCTGTCTGTCTGTGTTTAGAAAAGTGTGTCATGTGTCTCTACCTGTCTGTCTGTCAGTCAGTCTGTCAGTCTGTCTGTCTGTCAGTCTATATATGTGTGTCTCTGTCTGTGTTTAGAGTGTCTCTGCCTGTCTGTCTGTCAGTCAGTCTATATATGTGTGTATGTCTGTGTCTAGAGGTGTCAAAATGTGTCTCTGTCTGTCTGTCCGTCGGTCCGTCTGTCCGTCTGTCTGTCTGTCTGTCTGTCTGTCTATCCGTCTGTCTGTCTGTCTGTCCGCAATGCGACGGATCCTAGAATGGACGTGCATGATTGTCCGATGCGTCGTTCGGGTGGCTAAAAATTCTTTGCCCCGCTGGGAACTTCTTATCCCACGTACTGTGAACCGCGCTTGCCTATCTGTTACAGCCGGGCATGTGACCTCCAATCGAACGCCGACGATTTTTATGTCTACAGACTTCGTAACTTCGTGTAGGCATTTTTCTTGAGCAGCAGACGCGTATTTGGCAAAGACGTCGAAAGACTAATACCTCTGAGTAGTAAAAATATGTCGTAAACAACCGTAATCGCAATCGTAACCGTAACCATATACACTCCAAATTTCCAAAGTGCTACTCTAAAACTAAGCGCAGGGCACCAGCTTCAAGTAAATCAAAGGGGATTGTCCAGTAGGGAAGGTCCGAGTGCGATTTTACGGCTACCAGAGAGAGAGTCAGGCATGTGAACAACTGATCCAATCCAGCTTAATCTAATCTAAATAGCAAGTAAAGTTTTATTAGTATGAGAGAAACACTAAACAAAAATGCAAGCAATGAACAACTAGCAAAATGACGGTTTCAAATCTAACTTTATATACAGCTCTGTGGAAAACCAATCCAATCCAGTCCAACCAACCTAATCTAAACCAATCCAAACCAATCCAACCTAATCTAAACCAATCCAAACCAATCCAACCTAATCTACACCAATCCAAACCAATCCAACCTAATCTAAACCAATCCAAACCAATCCAACCTAATCTAAACCAATCCAAACCAATCCAACCTAATCTACACCAATCCAAACCAATCCAACCTAATCTAAACCAATCCAAACCAATCCAACCTAATCTACACCAATCCAAACCAATCCAACCTAATCTAAACCAATCCAAACCAATCCAACCTAATCTAAACCAATCCAAACCAATCCAACTTAATCTACACCAATCCAAACCAATCCAACCTAATCTAAACGAATCCAAACCAATCCAACATAATCTAAACCAATCCAAACCAATCCAACCTAATCTAAACCAATCCAAACCAATTCAACCTAATCTAAACCAATCCAAACCAATCCAACCTAATCTAAACCAATCCAAACCAATCCAATATAATCTAAACCAATCCAAACCAATCCAACCTAATCTAAACGAATCCAAACCAATTCAACCTAATCTAAACCAATCCAAACCAATCCAACCTAATCTAAACCAATCCAAACCAATCCAACCTAATCTAAACAATCCAAACCAATCCAACCTAATCTAAACCAATCCAAACCAATCCAACCTAATCTAAACCAATTCAACCTAATCTAAACCAATCCAAACCAAATCAACCATATCTAAACCAATCCAAACCAATCCAACCTAATCTAAACGAATCCAAACAAATCCAACCTAATCTAAACCAATCCAAACCAATTCAACCTAATCTAAACCAATCCAAACCAATCCAACCTAATCTAAACCAATCCAACCTAATCTAAACCAATCCAAACCAATCCAACCTAATCTAAACCAATCCAAACCAATCCAATATAATCTAAACCAATCCAAACCAATCCAACCTAATCTAAACCAATCCAAACCAATCCAATATAATCTAAACCAATCCAAACCAATCCAACCTAATCTAAACCAATCCAAACCCATCCAACCTAATCTAAACCAATCCAAACCAATCCAACCTAATCTAAACCAATCCAACCTAATCTAAACCAATCCAAACCAATCCAACCTAATCTAAACCAATCCAAACCAATCCAGCCTAATCTAAACCAATCCAATATAATCTAAACCAATCCAAACCAATCCAACCTAATCTAAACCAATCCAACCTAATCTAAACCAATCCAAACCAATCCAACCTAATCTAAACCAATCCAAACCAATCCAGCCTAATCTAAACCAATCCAACCTAATCTAAACCAATCCAAACCAATCCAACCTAATCTAAACCAATCCAAACCAATCCAGCCTAATCTAAACCAATCCAATATAATCTAAACCAATCCAAACCAATCCAACCTAATCTAAACCAATCCAACCTAATCTAAACCAATCCAAACCAATCCAACCTAATCTAAACCAATCCAAACCAATCCAGCCTAATCTAAACCAATCCAATATAATCTAAACCAATCCAAACCAATCCAACCTAATCTAAACCAATCCAAACCCATCCAACCTAATCTAAACCAATCCAAACCAATCCAACCTAATCTAAACCAATCCAACCTAATCTAAACCAATCCAACCTAATCTAAACCAATCCAAACCAATCCAACCTAATCTAAACCAATCCAAACCAATCCAGCCTAATCTAAACCAATCCAATATAATCTAAACCAATCCAAACCAATCCAACCTAATCAGTCTAATCTAATATGCAGGGCTGTAGTCGAGGATATACGCGGATATACAGCGTATACTCACCTCTAGAGAAATTTGAGAGCGTATACTCAGGGCTCTAGACCAGTGGCAGCGCCAGGATTTCAGGTTTGGGGGGGCTGAAGCCCTAAGCTCTTCCCTTTCTCCCTTCCTTCTTTGTTAGCATTGCAAAGCTTCAGAGATTTCCAGCGTTTTGTTTGGGGGGCTGAGCCACAGTTTGGGGGGGCTAAGCACCCCCTAGCCCACCCCTGGCGCCGCCACTGCTCTAGACGAGGGTATACGCGGGTATACAGCGTATACTTACCTCTGTAGAGACCTGAGTAATGAAATTTGGAGGAAAAAGAGAGGTTTTGAGAGGTTTTTAGGGCGAATGACTTAAAAAAAGGTCATCAACTTTTTCAGAGACGAAATCGTAAAAAGTCAGAAAATTTGAAGGGAATTTGTGAAAAGTCTGAAATTTTTCTTAGACGAATTCCTAAAAAAACGTCTTCAAATTTTTTTAGGGTGACACCAGCCCTACTGACGCCGCTGGTCACCGGTAGCGTATACTCACCTAAAATTTTACCACTACAGCCCTGCTAATATGATCCAATCCAGCCTAATTAAATCTAATGACTTCTAATGCACGCGGTCTCAAACAATGGTTACTGCATGTGAAATCGTAGTTTGGGATCGTCTTCCATCGGAACAGCACGGTCGAGATCCAATTGGTCAGGAAACGAAGAACTTGGGTACACGGGGAATAATTGAATTGGAACAAGGCGAGTAATTGGACCCGAGGACAAGAAAGAACTGATAACGCTCGTAGCGGGGCTGGGACTTCCAGAACTTCGGACCAGGTACCCAGAGCCCCCAGGAGCCCAATACTAATGTAACTATTAAGACTAATACATCGAAGTTCATATCTTGAGTTGGATGCAGAGAGAAATTTTCAAGAGTCAGTAATTCCGAATAATCGGAATTAGTCTTTCCTGACTACAAGAATGAACTCGTAGTAACATGAATCGAATACTTTGCGCTGATAAGTGGATCTACAGCTGGACGCACGCAGGCAGCGTGGCAGAGAGACGGAGAAAGAGAGAGACGCAGAGGGATAAAGAGACGGAGAGAAATTCTTGGGTTGCCGTCGGGTGGCGCCGGTTCTGAAGAGGAATCTGGTGCAAGAGTGGAGGAGGAATGGGAAGTAGAGGAGGAGCAGGAGGACCAGGAGCAGGAGCAGGAGCAGGAGGAGAAGGAGAGGTGGAAGTGGAGGAGGAGGAAGAGCAGAAAGAGGAGGAAGAGGAAGAAGAGGAGGGGATTTGAAGAGGAAGAGGAGGAGGAGCAAGAGAAAGAGTAGGAAGAGGAGGAAGGGGAAGAGAAGGGGAGAAAGAGGAGGAGGAGGAGGAGGAGGAGGAGGAGGAAGAAGAAGAGGAAATGTGGAAGAGGAGGAAGAGGAAGAGAAGAAAGAGAAGAAAGAGGAGGAGGAATTGATGTAGGAAGATGGTGTACGGAGAGAGGGGACGAAGAGTAAAAGGAATATGGCGGAGGAAGAAGAAAAGCTGGAGGGAGGTGAGGAAGAATATGCGGAAGACGCAGAGGCGAAATGCGGAAGTGGATGAGGAATAAAAGAAAGGAGAGAGGAGGAGGGCGAGGAAGACGCAGAGGAGGACAGAGAAAAGGCTGGACAGGACGTTGAGGAGGAAGGAAAAGTGGAGGAAGACGAGATAGAAGATAGGAAGATGTGGAGGCGGAAACTTAGAAGTGCGGAAGTTGATGATGAACGAGGAGAGGAGGAGAATGAGAAAGAGAAGGAGACGGAGGAAGAGGAGGAGGAAGAGGAAGACAAAGATGAAGAGGACGACGAGGAAGCCCGGGAGGAAGAGGAGTAGACGGAAGAGGAGGATGTTAAAGAGGAGTATGCAAATTGTGGAGTTAAAGACGGCGCCCTGGAGGCCGAGGGGTGGGAGAGGGTGAGGGTCTGGCCAGCATCTGTAGCATAAAGTAACTCTGCCTGCGGCATCAACAGCAGCAGAAGCACCATCACAATCCATCTGGGGCAGATGGATGGTAATGGTGATGGGCTTTAAGCGATCCAGGTGCACTGGGTGCCATTCCACTTCACCCCCACATTCATATGATGGATGGATGGATGAATGGATGGATGCATGGATGGATGGTTATATAGAAGGGATGAATAATGAAAACGTGAACCAGTAGTAAGATGTCTGTCTATCCTTGCGCGTGTTTGTCTTTGTCTGCCTGTGTCTACCTGAAAGTCATCCTATTTCTTTCTGTCTGTTTGTGTCCGTCTGGTTGCCTGTGGAGGAGATACTACAGTCCCTCTGTCTCTATGTCCGTCTTTCTGTGTCAGTCTGTCATTTCAATCATTTCACTTTCTATCTGACTGTATCAGCGTGTGTCCGACCGTCTGTCAGTCTGTTTGTATGTATGCCTGCATGTCTCTGTGTATATCTGTCTGTATGTATCTGTGTGTCATGCCGTCGGTATGTTTGCATGTACCTCTGTCAGTCTTTCCTTGTATCAGTCTCTGTCTGTCTCTCTGTTTGCTGCCCGTTAGTTTTTCTATCTGTCAGTCCAGTCCGTCTCTCCAAGTGGCGTCTATCCCACAACCTGGAAAGGCTGGAATGGGAGAACAACCCCCTCCCCACACACACACTTTGGCCGACTTATATATAAGAGGCTCAAAGTTACTCAGAACTGTAAATTAATTTATTATACACATCAGCATCACATAAGAAAAGTTACTACAAGCTAACAACTGAAATAAGAAAATTATTATAATATAAATGTTCGTTAAAACTGTTTTCCGACCAGTAACGTTATCCCCCCCTGCCTGTTCACTTCTGGCAACCGTGGGAGATCGTTCTCCCAACCTCCCCATTGGTAGACACCCCTGGTCTCTCCGTCTCCATATGTTTCTGTCTGCTCTTATTAATCATTTCCGCCTCAAGTCGAACAGGAAATTCCTGGAGCGAGATTTCATTGCGATGACGTCATAATGAACGAGGAACGTTGCTAGGCAACAGCTTTCTGGCTTGAAGAGCGCCACCTGGGAAACGACTGAGATCTGCGTTTAATGATTTGCTATCTTTTGGCGGAACGTTAAAGTAAGTTTTGAAGGAAAACTGGAAGAAAAGAAACTTTATGGAAAACTAAAGAGATGACTAAACTTTGCATTTGTCAGATTTGTACGTGCGGGTAAGAGTATGTTTAATAATTATACATTTCTAGAAAAATAGGCCTAGTCCTGACTTTTCTAATAGCATACGAGACCGTAATCATAATCTCCATACGTAATACTGTCTTCTAAAGCGCCACTCGAGGGCCAAGCGCAGGGCATCAGCCTATTCACGAGCGCTACGTCAAATCAGAGGGGTTTTCCAGAGAGTAGTTCAAAGGAGGTCCGAGTCCGGATTCCAGATGGGCCAGATTTAGAGAGGAGGCAGAGCAGCTGTTAAGCTTATATATTATTATATCTCGAGATATGCGTGTATGCATAGGCCTGTATGTACGTAAGTATGTAGGCCTGTGTTTATGTATACATATATGTATGCGTGCATGTATGCATACATGATTGTATGTGTGTGTATAGGAATATGGGTCCTATGGGCTCCATGTGTGCATGCTGGCAGGCTATGATAACGATGGTGACGACAACGGCGATGAATAAGAAGATGATGATAATGATGAATATGATGATGATGACGACGATGAATAAGAAAAAACAGGTGACGATGACGATGATGGTGGTGGTAGTGATGATGGTGGTGGTGGTAGTGATGATGGTGGTACCGTGGTGGTGATGGTGATGATAAGATTGAAGTAGTAGTACTATTATGCGTGTGTGGGTGTGTGTGTGTGTATTGCAGACGCCACAAATGTCCACACAATCCGAATGGCCTTCCGTTTGGCGATCCGACCGATCCATGTCGATCGACCGAGTACAGGAATCGCTACACACAACATCCGCCGGCGAACACAAAGAGCTGCAAGCCAGAGACGGCGCCTATGATGTCCGAGGACCCACTCGGTGAAAATACCACACAGAGGTATCATTCTCATTATCATCATCATCATCATCATCATCATCATCATCATCATCATCATCATCGTCGTCGTCGTCGTCGTCGTCGTCGTCGTCGTCGTCGTCGTCATCGTCATCACCATCATCATCATCATCATCATCATCATCATCATCATCATCATCATCATCGTCATCATCATCAGCATCAGCATCATCATCATCATCATCATCATCACCCTCATCGTCATCAGCATCATTATTCTTGTTATTATTGCTATGGTTATTATTACTGGCTGTAAAGTAGACTTAGATTGCCAAAAGGTGCAAAGAATTAAACTGTGCAACCTTGGCGGAATTTAGGCTAGTATTGTATTCGTGAAAAGTCTTGTAAGTCTTGTAAGGGTGTCTAAGCAATAAAAATATTCACTCTACAGATATTGCTGATTGATTGTTATTATTATTATTATTATGATTATTATTATTATTATTATGATTATTATTATTATTATTATTATTATTATTATTATTATTATTATTATTATTAGGCCTATTATTAGGCCTATTATTATTGCCAAAATAATTGGAATAAACAAATAGAAGCATAACGCCAGTGCTTCTCAAAACTTTCTGATACTGAAGACAGATAATTGTTTTACGAGCTTTACCTCTGACCGGTGCCTTTCCACGTCAGCTTACATTACATAGGTAACCGATCACTCGCGGACAGGTAAACAATCACTCGTGGACAGGTAACCAATCACTTGCGGACAGGTAAACAATCACTTGCGGACAGGTAACCAATCACTTGCGGACAGGTAAACAATAGCTCGCGGACAGGTAAACAATCACTCGTGGACAGGTAACCAATCACTCGTGTACAGGTAACCAATCACTCGCGGACAGGTAACCGATCACTCGCGGACAGGTAAACAATCACTCGCGGAAGGGTAACCGATCACTCGTGGACAGGTAACCAATCACTCGTGGACAGGTAACCAATCACTCGAGGACAGGTAACCAATCACTCGAGGACAGGTAACCACAGTTTGGGTAGCACTGCCTAACATTACCGATACTTTATCTTGCCTTACCCTTCTCACATTACCTTACATTAATTACATTACGCATGCATTGTTTATAATAGAGTTGACTATGTACGTCACCCCGTCGAGAGGCCCTACGTCCATCCAAAGGACATCTACAGAGCCCCGGAGGGTCCAATGGACACGCTGACCAGCTACACAAAAGAGTACAACAGTAAGCCACCCCCTAGTCTTTCTTAGGACCCCCAGTTAAGACTTCATTGCACCCAGGGAGATCGTTTCCAACCCCCTTAGTTGTTCCAGTGTGATTATATTGTGGGTATATTTTAACATTTTCTTATTCATTTTGTGGGCTACTAATAAAGTACGGTAATGCTCTGGTTTATTGTGAGATTTGTGACCGTGTGAATTGTATACTAATTAATTTGGTGATGTCATCAATTTAATGAGTTTAAGCTTTCTATTGCATTTGTGAACTTTCTCAGTTTGCAATATACGGATAAAATATTCAACTCTACAAGGATCAAACTCATCAAAGTCTACCACGGATAAAATATTCAACTCTACAAGGATCAAACTCATCAAAGTCTACCACCACCCCACCCCCCAGTCTTGTTTGTACAATTCTCAAAATATGCATTTATCCGTGGCACTTATGACACTCAGTGGTAAATGTAAATTTCATAAGCTTTTCTATAGCGACGGTATGGCCTCGACCCTACTCATTCTTCAGTAAATTGATCGGGTAAGTATTTTAACCACCCCTGCCCGCTTGAATGGGTGCCACGTTCTTTAAAGTCCTTGTTTACGGACTGTTTTAGCATGAGATTCAAATCCCTCAAATAACAGTTGGTAGCCTATACGAACCGGCAAAATAACTAACAGAGGCGCATGGGGCGTACGCTTTAACCAGTGTAGCTAACTTGACCATTGTATCGTGCCACATAATATAAGTGTCTTTGTCTTTGTCTTCGTGCAGGGAAGCCTCTAAATCCACCAAAGCCAATAATGCCGAAAGTCAGACGCGTTCCTGGCGCCTTCGAAGGAGTGCCAACCTACAGAAGTAAGAGAATATGGGCTCCACGTGGAATGCTAGCAGGGCTTATCTTTTTGTATGCAAACTAGCATTACCTTATCTTGCCTTACCTTATCTACCATACCATACCATACCATACCATACTTTATGTATTCTATCTGACCTAAACTTTTCTCCACTGACTTTACCCCACCTACCTTATATACCTTACCTTATCTTACGTACCATACCATACTAATGTTATCTTTCCTATCTGACCTAAGCTTTTCTTCAATTACCTTACTTTATCTTGCTTAGATTGCCTTACTTTCTCCTATCTTACAGCACTTTGATTAATTGTTTTATCTTTTCTAACTCCACCCTTACCTGATCTTACACAGCGGACTACAGAAGGTGGCCGGTGAAGCCGCCTGAGCCTCACAAGCCGGACGTCTACTGTCCCCCTGCCGACCCCTTCGATGGCAACAGCAGCTACCAGACGGCATACGTGTTTCACAGAGAGCCCCCGAGAAAGAGCATGAAGCCCCCGGACGCTGCTATGCAGTCGATTCATCCACTCGACGAGAGAACCGACTACAGGGACAACTACACGAGGCATCAGATTCCGCCGCGAGTCGTCAGAGAGGTCCCAGAGTGGCTGCCGAATCCGAATCCTCTCGATGACCTGTCCAACTATCGCAAGGACTACACCCGCAAGGATCAAGGTAGATACAGTCAATCTAAGAAGCAAATCGAAGTAGGTTGTCACTCTGAGAGACCATAGCATCCGCAAATGTTTTATTCTTCCGCTAGTATTGTCACTCACCATTCATCATCTGCGTCGAGCTCCTCTATCAATCACCATCAGCAGCCCTTTGTCTTGGCTGATGGACTGATGTTTTGCGCGATTTCTTTAAGTCTACGCACCAAACGCTGCGAAGGGAGGTAAACGACAAGGACCCTGACATTTCTCAACTGCCGGTTCAAGTAGGACATTCCTTCTCTGCCACCTGCCTCTCTATCTCCCTGTCCTCTGCCTCCCTGCCTCTCCGCCTCCCTACCCTGTGCCTCCCTGCATCTCTGCCGCCCTGCCCTCTGTATCCCCACCCTCTGCCTCCCTGCCCTCTGTCTCCCTACCTCTCTGCTTCCCTTCCATCCGCCTCCCTGCCCTCTGTCTCCCAACCCTCTGTCTCCCCACCCTCTGCCTCCCTGCCCTCTGTCTCCCTACCTCTCTGCCTCCCTTCCATCTGCCTCCCTGCCCTCTGCCTCCCTATACCTCTCTGCCTATCTGCCATCTGCCTCCATATATATTCCTCCACGATTCTTTTCCATATACTTGGCTGTATTTTGTCACTTAATTACGATTTTTGCCAAATCGCTTGTTTTAAGATTGTGTAACGCAGACGTGCTTTTTGAAATCCAGGGAAGCAGCCGAGCTGTAAGCCGGACACCCGTCCGTTCCAGTCTGCAGACCCTCTGTCAACGGACACCACCCAACGGACGGACTACAAGAAGTGGCCAGACGTTCGACCTCCGCCACGCGAACCGGACCCCTACAGAGCCCCGGAGGGTGAGATGGCCTCGGCCACGACCCACCGGACGGACTTCAACCTCAAGCCCCTGCAGAAGGTCGAATCCTGCCGCCCGAAGGAGCGAAAGAAGCTCCCTGGCCGCTTCGACGCCAACACGAGCTACCGCGAGGACTTCCGCGGCTGGCAGACGGAGCGGGTACGGGCAACGATGAAGGACGTCTATTGTCCCATCGAAGAACCCTTCGAGGGTCTGGCCACGTACCGCAGGGACTTCGTCGATCACCGTGTCCCGCCCAGGCCGAGCATGAAGCCCGTGGAACGGCCGATGGTTAGCCAGGCGCCGTTGGAGGACGCGACGGAGTACCGTAATGAGTTCACAAAGAAGTACGTGGCTCCGTGTGCCGCGGGTGTGATCCAGGCCGGTGGTACGAATACGGGGTACGTCTTCAAAGAGCAGGACGCTGTCGGGCACAAGTGGTACGAGGCGAGCGGGATGACGGCCGTTAGATAGATAAACTGATAAGGAGGGTACGTTTGTTTGTGTGTGTGTATGTGCGTGGGTGTGTGGCACATCAAAAGTTTTTTTGTAATTATCTCGAGAGGGTGTTTTGAATATTTCTGTCGTCACACGGAATAAAAAGTGGTTCTGTTTATCGAGGGTTCAGTGATTTAGAGTCGATGTGATGATTCGGTATTTGATCGTTCACTGATCGTCAGTCTTGTTGAGGACGCGATATGTCGATGGTGCTATGGGTAGGATTGAAATGGTTGAGGAACTTTCTTCGATTGGAGAAGTTTGTGGGGAAGCTAAGGTAAGTTTTTCGCGAAACCTCGTGGGACTAAGTTATACATTCCATATGGAACGTAAGACATTCACATGCGTTAGGCCAATGTGATTTGACGTTAGTTGGAAGTTGTGGGTGAACCCAGAGGCGTAACTCTGATCTGAAAAGTGCGGGGTACGGTGTACAAATTTCTTACATGCACGAAGCAAGGCGGAGAACGCGATCTCTGGGAAGGCACAGTAATAAACTATTGATTGGCATTGTCAAAAAGTGGAGGTACGGCAGGGATCGGTTGGGACCGGAACGCACCGGAACGGCGTTCCGGTTCTTTTTTTGACGACCGGAACGCCGTACCGGTTCTTTCTTGGAGAAAATTTCTAGTATCTAGAGCGTCTTTTCGTTACTTCCTATACTTTTCTGGCGGATTATTAATGGCCCATGTAGATTTCAGCCTCTCTGCAGCCAGAATATACCATGTAGGCCTAGGGTGTATACGCTATATACACAGGGCCACAGACGTATATATAATACGTATTTTGTCTGTGTAAGTGACCCTCACCCTAATGGGTTGAGTTATTTGACCCTGGGTGACCCTCAGTAGGAAAGACGCCCATGGCAGTTGTATATATGAGATTATGTTCATTTGCATGCACACTAATATACAGCCAGATTCTCCCTTTCCCAACCACTTCATACACTGTAAGGGTATGTCAGTCAGCTCCAGCGCTAAGAAATGCCTGAAATATGATCGTCTGTCTTTCCGATCTTTCGCTCTCTCACTCCCTCGCTTACTCGCTCTTACTCGCTATCTCTGTTTATCTGTCTTACTGTGTCTGTCTGTCTGTCTGTCTGTCTCTCGTTTTCTCTCGCTCTGTCTCTGTCGCAGTATGTCTCTTTCAATGTCTCTCTACAACCCTGTTGTATACGGCTGCAGTCTTCGTTCTTCATGTTACTCGGCCTGCTGTGATAGTATCATAGTAGTCCTTCACGTTGAGAATACAGTCGCTATTTTGATTCGTTTACTTTCAAACAAAAAAGAACGACTTCTAATTACATTTTTAAGTCTAGCTGCTTAAATTTAATAAATAGATGATGAAGCGTTATAGAGAAACCGATCTGTTGAATTTCTTCACCAAAAAAGCAAGCCAGCAACGACTGTTAAGGTGGAAATGGGACTGAAGAGGTTTGCACTACAGATAATAAAATATTCCATTGGCATTGTTAACGAAAACGATTTAACAGCTGTGTGTGAGCCTGTGTCACTGAAAACAGTCTCAGTTGCTCAATCAGAGAACTTAGGCACATTAAAAGACGTTGGTCATCAGAATGATTTTGTTCTAGCCGTTGGTGCAAAGTTAAGTTAACTGATGCAGACAAATTTCGATTTCTGACCGAATTCTATGCTCCACCAGAATCATATGCGTGGCCTAGCACCACGAACTTCTTAATTCAGAATGGTATGGTATGGTATCTGGGAAGTTATAAAGCGCCTCTCAAAGTGCGAACTATCAGAGGCGCTCTCAGCATGTATGTGAGCCTCTCGCGGAAACAGAAAAGACTTTAAACGATGAACAAGAGAGAGAGAGAGAGAGAGAGAGAGAGAGAGAGAGAGAGAGAGAGAGAGAGAGAGAGAGAGAGAGAGAGAGAGAGAGAGAGAGAGAGAGAGAGAGAGAGAGAGAGAGAGAGAGAGAGAGAGAGAGAGAGAGAGACAGACAGAGAGAGAGAGACAGAGAGAGAGAGACAGAGACAGAGAGAGAGAGAGAGAAGCAGGGTCCCATGCAGTACCAATTCAGAATAGTAGTTGTCGCTTTGCTCTTTAAAGTAGTAGGCTCTACATAAGTAATCTGCTTCACTTTGTGGAACATTACTTATGCCTTTACAAAGTTAAACCTTAAGTGTTACTCAGCCTCTGTGAAATCTGTTAAAATAAGAAAATATTATCGAAAAAGTTGATTCCGTGATTGTTTAGCATTCTATGCTTCTGGAGATCGCCCTATAAACTCACCTCTGAAGACTACTGCTTCGCATTACGCAACCCCTATGGTAAAAATCCTAGCTATGCCAGAGTGAAGCCCGTTTTTAAAAAACGGGAATGTCGCGACAGTGGCGTCCCCTCGCGAACGTTCGCGTGATTTCAAAGCGCTGCCGTCAAAGTAAGTAAGTAAGTATGTTCTTTATTTGACCAATTGACATAACACACTCTGGTTTACATACATGTCAGACAATTAGAACGTATGCATCCTAATAAAAATGTCTTTCTCATTAGACCAACGGTTCCCAAACTTCACTGGGTCGCGTAAATATATTGGCAGTCTCGGTACCCACTGTGAACAATTAAGCATTGTGCACTAAAATTTACTTCGTAAATTGGCAGTTTTAGCTAGAAATTTCAAGATTAACATGGCGCTTGAAGCGCTGGTTTAGGTAGTTTTTTTCTAAATCATTGTTGAAAAATTCGAGGTAAACAAGAGCCTAAAATGTACTCCATTTTGGCATCAAATGCTCAAAATTGCGTCAGCTTCTGGGGCTCCGCCCCAGACCCCGCTGGGGGAGCTTACGACGCTCCCCCAAACCCCCTAGTCGTTAGGGGCTTCTTGCCTTCGGCAATCGCCGTTTCGCCGGCGTTCCGGTTCTTTTTTGTTTAGGACGAGATCCCTGAGGTACGGTATCCCCAATCCAAAAAGTGGGGGTACGGTATCCCCAGTCCAAAAAGTGGGGGTACGGGTACCCCTCGTACCCCCCACAAATTACGCCTTTGGGTTATAATTTTATGGGTAAAACCTAAAGACAAGACAAAAGAGAGATGTGTGCCCTGTGGGGAAATGAATGTCCAATGAGGTTTAATCTGAATTCTGAACCAGTGAGGGAAAGAGGTGAATAACGTCAGAAGCGGTTATGTGTTGGTATTTAGAGGGGAACAATTTGTACAGTGGGGGTAAGAACATAATATGGGCAGAAGTCACGAGAAGTGAGATATGTGGAAAGGGGTAATAAGCATAGGCGTAGCTACATTGAGGCAAGAGGAGGCAGTTGCCTTCTCTTGGTTTTATAAATATAAAAAATTTCCTTGGGTTAATTTAAGAAGAAATCCCAAAAAATGTCATCAAATTTTTTGAAATCCCAGAAAAAAGGTAATCAAATTTTTTTACAGCAATCTCAAAAAAGTCATCAAATTTTTTTTCAAGATTTTTTTGCCTCCTCTTGAATTTAAGTCTGGCTACGCTCGTGGTAATAAGTGGGAATAAGTCTAAACCACTGAGAGGAGAAACCTATGGGCAGGCGCAAGTGTGCAAAACAAAATGCATGGGCCTACTTTGTGTAAACTCGGCCTAGTCGGAATCATCTGCAGTGGCGTCACTAGGGTTGGTGTCACCCAGTGCGGTAAGTCATGGTGTCACCCCCATTAGAAGGTTAAAAAAGTAAATTAGCACAGAGTTTCAGCTTTGCGTAAATTGATAATGATACAGTACACGTGATCTGGGTCTACGAAAAATGTTTAAGTTGTTATTTGTTATTATTAATTTAAAATAATAAGTTTCTGCGGAAACTCTGCACAAAAGTTTTTAGACAGACATTTTGTCATTTTGGTGTCACCCCCTCTGAAGGTGTCACCCGGTGCGGCCCTCACCCCGCACCCCACTAGTAACGCCACTGGTCCGGATCATTAGGAGCTCTCTAGGCCTCCATAATCGTACAGATACATGTAGGCCTACTGCGCTCTTTCTCTTGTGTACTATATAGGCCTATCACAAACAGCGCAGCGCCGAATATAGGCCTACTTCTGCGACCTCTGATAGGCGTGATAGCCTTCTTAGGGCTTCCTACATCGGGTACTAGAACGTCTAGAAGAGTTTTCCATTCCGCACGCTCCCTTATCATCATAGGCGTAATTTGTGGGGGTTACGAGGGGTACCCGTACCCCCACTTTTTGGACTGGGGGGTACCGTACCCCCCCCCCACTTTTTGAACAATGCCAATCAATATTTTATTGTTGTGCCTTCCCAGAGATCGCAGTCTCCGCCTTGCTTCGTGTATGTAGGAAATTGGTACCCCGCACTTTTTAGACCAAAGTTACGCCTCTGCTTACCTATAATTAATCAGGCCGTAATTAAGTCAAATTATCCAGGGATACCTAAGTCTAAACTTCTGGAAGGCATAGACTAATTAGTAATTAGCTGATCAGATTAGGGGAACTCAGTATCATACAATTCTTGAACGCTTCGTGAAACCTATAGCCTATAGGCCTAATCTACTGGATAGCCTAAAATCCAGGAAAGCCTGAGATGACAAAAGCCCTATCTATAGCCTAGAAGGAATAAGACAATTCATTTTCTTTTTCAACTTTTATTGATCGAACAATAGACTTCATCGATCTAATTAATAGACCGCAGACGAAAGTTCATCTTCAGCGGTCGCTCGGATCTTCTCTATCTCCAGCCGAACGATGGACGGACGGATGGATCCGACGGAGGCCTCCGATGGCGTCTAGTGGCGGCGTCGTCGTCGGCGGCGGCGTCCGTGGCTTCGTCGACGGCGGCTGCGTCGGCGGCGGCGGCTTCCTCGTCCGCGGCGTCTCCGTCTTCGTCGCGAAGGAGTCGTCGCTCCCTCGTCATCGTCCTTGGTCGCCGCTGCTGCTGCCGATGCTCTCGGCCGAGCGCTGCGAGACCTCGACCTTCCTCTCACTGCGACGTCATCTCCCAGTTCTTCTTCCTGTTCACCCAACAACAAACCAAAACCCTTCCCTAAGAGAAAGCCATAATAGGGACTTACACCCAATGAGATATATTATAAGTTTATAATATTCCTAGCTCTAGCCTATGTTTACACCCAAATATAAATCATTGCAGGCCAGTCAGTGTCTCAGCTAATCTGATTAGACATAGGCCTACAGGATTAGTAATCTCAAATAAATGTAAGCAAATCCTATTTCATTCTAATTAATCTGATATTTATTAATCTAATATCAGTGCTCCTTGGTAGGCAATCTAGAAGAGGCGCTATATAAAATTTGCTTTAATAATAATAACAACAGTATAAATCAAATCTAAATACTTTAACCTAAAGCCTAGGATTGCCCTGTTCTCTTGTAAGTTTGACCCTTATGCTTGCCAAAGAAAGCTCGTCTTCGGCTAGCATAAGGTCAAACTTACCAGTTCGAGATCTTCGTAGTCCTCCATCTTGTTGTTCTTCCGATCTTCTTGCAGCGTTGATGGAACTGAGCGACTTACTCGACTCGGCCCCCTTTATGGGCTTCCGCCCAAGAGAAACCAATCACAGCACAGCTCCGAACACAATGCGTTGCCATGGTAACCAATATTCAAATCGGTCGCTTTTAAGCACTTTCGGCCCTAGAGAAACCGCCCTCAACCAATCACAGCACAGCTCCGAACACAATACGCTGCCATGGGTGCGACTTTAGCGTTTGTCTCCTCAATTCAGAAGACGTACGATGCCAAAGTTTAAGCAGAAGTTATGCGCTGGCAAAGTAGGTCGTAGTAGGCCTATACAGGGGCCTACAGCGGTCAGTGAACTCAGTTAAAAGACTTGTATTTTTTTATTCAAAACCACGGATACTTATCTTCCCTGTAAGCAGACACCGTCGTATTATGTTTGCCAGTCAGGCCCGAATTAAGGGGGATGCGAATTAAGGGTGCTGTAGCACCCGGGCCCGCAGTTTTGAGGGGGCCGCATTTTCGGAAGTACCCGGTACATTAAAAACTTTATTGTAGGACCCCTACTTTTTGGACTGGGGGTACCGTACCCCCCACTTTTTGAACAGTGTCAATCAATATTTTATTATTGTGCCTTTCCAGAGATCGCAGTCTCCGCCTTGCTTCGTGTATGCAAGAAATTGGTAGGCCTACCCCCAATTTTTAGACCACTGCAGTTACGCCGCTGCTTATCATCGTCCTCCCTCACTTATGAACAGATGCCTTCTGCACACTGGCGTAAACGTGTCCAAAATATTGGGAGACATTTATTGGTTATTCGTTCTACACTTGTTGCATTTGGTGTACAGAATACATCTCAATTATTGGGGGGGGGCACGTACCCCGGACCCCCCTCCAAGAGTCTACACCTATGCTTCTGCACCATGATCACCATCACCAACGTTCGTTTTCCACCGTAGCTCCATGTCTTCCTGGGATGACCCCTCTTTGGATTGTTATCTGACGCAGAAACTGACCAAGCAACCTGGTTTTCCGTCTTGGCTTGATATAGCGCCAGTGTTAAAACTGGTCTCTCTCGATCTGGCTTTTATGTAGCGCTGAGACAATTTGGAGATTTACATCTACATTGCGTTACGTTTATATCCCGCGAAGTGTTGCGCAACCTATTGACCTACTTTTTCTTGATATCAGAGAAAACAAGAAGAGACTTTACTCTACAACAACTTTCCTTTAATCAGCAGACGCTTACATATATGGACCACAGATGATTCTTCTGAGTTAGTTTCTGGGCCTAGAAGAAATTCTTATCCAGCACATCCACGTTGGTCCAATACTTTTGGCTCAAGTGTGCTGTTGAGTTCGTAGGTCATAAGGCTCACTGCTCGAGCGCTGTGTGCTGTGCAACGTTTCATTCTTCAACGGCTTACAATTTCTGACTATGGTTTCACCTAAAGAGACCACTGATTGGTGATTTGTGATAGTGGCTCTTTAGAAGTCGTCAGATTCGGTTCGATGTACTCGAAATGTAGTTTTTTGATGACGATGACGACAACGATGATGTTAGCAGAGAACCAGCGCACCAGGCGGCCATTTTGCGTCTGTCTGTAAACATGCAGATAACGAATGGTGGGCGATCAGCATCTAATTATTTCTAACTTTTCCAAAAATGGCCGGAAAATCGGACAAAGATAAGCAGAAAGCCCTCCAGGAAAAACATCAAACCATTCTTAACGACTTATTGAAAGAGAAATGTAACAGATATTGCATCGATTGCAACTGCAAAGGTACAAAACAGACATTCTTAGTGTTGTAAGCTTCGTGATTAGTTAGCGATCTCCATGCAATTAATAGACATGATTCGAAGGACAGCAAATTGTGACGTTTATATAAGAACTTACAAATAAATTGGAATATCAAGGATCGAAACTGAATTTAAAAGAGTGGCGACGAATCAGATCAACTATAAGAACTGAAGAATCTGAAATCTTGTGTAGCGTGTGTGCTATATGTAAAATTGTCGTTTTGAATTAAATCCGTGATCATATTTCTTTAGATACATCCTGTCATGAGTCCAGAGGTCATAATAGATCAAGGAAGTAGGTATTGTGGCAAGAATGACATCGTATCGTGAGCAAAGAGTGACGAAAATCGTTGAACACGCAATTACATACTTTGACAATAGAAGACATGTTACCAGGTTTGCTGGGACTATATCTGAACCGGCTACAATTAATGCCAGTGCTCATTTTACAAGGTTCGGTTTTAGGCCCTCCCTCGTATGCTGTAGGAGCATCTGACCTCAAAAAACTTAATAGTGTAAACTGCCTTATAAAATTTGCAGATGACACTTATTTGATAATTGGCTCTTCTCACGTGAAAACTGCAATCGGTGAATTTGAACACATATCTAGTTGGACTAGAGACAGTAATCTTCTCCTAAATAAATCAAAGACTCGGGAGGTGGTAATCTCGAGGAGGGATGTGATTTGCACCTCAGTCCCTCTGGTTATCTTGGAGGCGGTGGGAGTAGATGTTATCTGGGTCTTGAGAGTCACCTTGCGTTTGGACCTCAGAATGTCTTCTCATGTGGACTCGATATTACCTGGCTGGTCGTCATCTATGTATGCTATTGGGGTGTTAAAATCCCACGGACTTACCTCTATGTCCTTGCATGCAGTGGCCAAAATGACAACCATTGCACAACTAATGTATGCCTCACCGGCATGGTGGGGCTACACGAATGTTGAAGACAGGGCTAGAATAGAACAACTAATGGCTAGAATGAAGTGCAGAGGTTTTATCACCCTAGACGCGCCGACCACTGCTGAGCTGGTTGACAGGGTGGATGATCGACTATTTGCGGCAATAAGAACAAATGATATGCATGTTCTTCATAGACTATTCCCACCGCACCCGCATCCCCCGTTAAAGATGAAAAAAATTTCATATCTCGAGTATTATTTAAAAACATATACTGAACAATGAACCTATAATTCCTATTCTAGATTTACCTCAAATTATATTATGATGCCTACAGTCATAATTTACTAAAGACTTATGAATTATTATTTATGGTAATTAGTTGTACTATGTTACAAGCTGCGAGTTTGTCAACTTGCTTTTGAGAATAAACTAAATTGATTGATTGATTGATTGATTGATTGATTGATTGATTGATTGATTGATTGACGTTTTGTTTTGTTCCATATAAATATGCTAATTTTTGTTCTTCATATATTCTAGATTTCATACGTGCGCATATGTCCGCATAGATGTTTTGTTCCTTATATAATTGGTTAACTTTTCTGTTTCCACATTCTGCATTTCATGTATGTTTGTGTGTCCCCATTAGGGCCACGTTGGGCATCGTGGAATCTTGGAGTTTTCCTTTGTATTCGCTGTGCAGGAATACATCGCAATCTTGGAGTTCACATATCTCGGGTGAAGTCCGTCAACCTAGACTCATGGACCCCAGAGCAGATCGCAGTTAGTATGTTATTTCTTGCTGGACTACCCTATACTGACTACCCTAGTGCTGTTACCAGAATGCACAAGTCGGTGGTTACTACTTTCAGAGTCATTGAAAGTATTATAGTACTTATGTAATTCTAGCTTTAAGTACTTTTGTTAAAGGAAAAGTGATTCTAACTTTAAAAACTTGAGCTAATTAAGTTAAAGTAGTTCTAACTTTAGGTACTTGAGCTGAGGTAAAAGTAATTCTAACTTTAAGTACTTAAAGATTAAAGTTAAAGTAGTTCTGACTTTAAGTACTTGAGTTAAGGTAAAAGTAATTCTAATTTCAAGTACTTGAGTTAAAGCAGGAATCCGTTGTTTGGCATCATATAGGCCAGAGTAGATGGTGCCTCTGATTATTTCCATGTATGCAGAAATCTCGAAAAATTGACCACTTCCCTGTATACATGTGTTCTTTTTACATCCCCATCTGCCTATGTAAGCTACCCCCCCCCTCGAATCCTATTGAACGGTCTATATTTAATCCATGGGCAGGCTGCCAGGCTGTGTTGGACTCACTAATTGAGCTGTTTTATAGTTTAATAATAGCAGCCGGGTGTAGGGTGGCATGCAAGTGACACCTCTCCCACAGTCCTATTTCTCCTGGTAGTGCTTAGATGTGATAGCTGAAAAGACTGAACTGTGGCTCATTTGAAAGCCAATCAATTTGAAGGCCCGTATAGACAAATTATAGGCTCCCCCAATTTCCTATGTGTACGTACATTATCAGTACCCATACGCAAGCATATGCATTTGGGTTAGCCCCTCCACATGTATATACTAAATGGATGGCCCCAAGTGATGCTTTATAGATTTCTGATGACAATTACAAAAGTACTTGTCAGTGATTTCACTTGAGTAAAGCAACAAGTATTCTTTTAAAAATGCTCATCAGCAATTTTACTTAAGTAAAAGTAAAAAGTATTCTTCCAGAAGTATTAATCAGCAATTTACTTAAGCAAAAAGTAAAATATTCTTCCATATGATACTTATAAATTAAAAGTAGAAAGTACCATGTTAATGACGAACATTCAGAAATTATAATCCATGATCCATATGAGCTGTGTTCCAGATGTGTGTATTAGAAGTGTTGGTATGATGTGATGCACTCAAGTTTTAGTGTTGTATGTTGAATTTGAATTCTGTTGTACAGGTGATGCAACAAATGGGAAATTCAAACGCAAAATCGATTTACGAAGCAAACCTTCCAGCCAACTTTCCAGTTCCTCAGACGGATTCGTATCTTTTTGATAACGTTAAAACATCGAAAGAATTTGGAAGAAGTCTTTTAGTTTACTACAGTTGCATTGATAGAACATGAGTTAAAAGTTAAAGAGGTAGGGCATCAGAGTTTGTTTACCATTAGTTTTCTTCCTTAACATGCCTTCCACAACAGAGCCCTTGAGGCACTAATTCGAGCCAAATATGAACATAAGAAGTACATTGACAAAGATTGGTCACCCCCTCTTCCCAAGGTACAGGTGAGTAGACCGAACCTAGCAAATTTTTACATGGAACCTCGTCGTTAACAAAGTCTATAATCAGAATCCGAGGCGTGCAATACCTGTGCGCAAACAACTTGACCTCTTTTTCCAATGGTGGTGAGAGAGATCGTCTCTCTGCCTTGATACGTAAACTTAAGCGACAAGGGTATCTGCCAACTGATACTCCTACATTTGACTTGTGTTCTGAGGCGGATGATGCTCTCTTTGCTGCAATCCTTCGGGACCCAGGGCATGTCCTCCATGATTTGCTCCCTCCGATACGATCTTCCGGGTACTCTCTTCGACCTCGCTGGCATAATCGTGAGATACCACGATGTGATCCTTTGACGGAAGGGTTACATTGCTAGATTAATGCATAAATGATAAGAAAACACTTGCTTTTTTATTTACTTATTTTATCATTTTTATTTCGGTTTATTATTACTTCAGTGTTTTTACAATCAATGCTTCTAGCTTCTGTCCCATTGTGCATTTGCTAATGGTGTAATAAAGAATATACTTGCTTACTTACTTTATAGGATCATGCTTGATATGACTGTTGTTATTATTTTTGTATTTTGTATTTGTTAAGTACCACTATCTAATGACCAAGCACCAATCGAAGACAATGAGCAATTGTGAATGAAAGACTTGCTCAAGGTCCCTACACAGTAATCGTCTCGGGGAGGAGGATTGAACCCGTACTCTCCGCATTACAAGGCGAGCGCTTAACCTGTCAGCTTGGTACCAGAGGTATCCTTGAGTTGGGCTGAGTGGTATTCATTTAAGGAGATTTCTACTGTTACCTTTAACTCTGTGCCACATATATTTGCTAACTGTCTTAACACTTTCATGATGGACTGCATTGGTTTCCCAGTCGCTTTTAGTACACTCCCATCATGAAAGTGTTAAAACACACTTGCTTAGATCTGTTGTGGGGCGTGGTGGCCCAGTGGTAAGTTCGGCGCTTTGTGACCCGAGGGTTGCAGGTTCAAATCCCACTTCAGCCGCCGCGTACGGACCTTGGGCAAGTCCTTCTCTCGCAATTGCTCGTGGCGCTTCGGCGTGAAAATTCCGGCACAGTATCAAATGCTGTAGTCGGGAGCGCCTCTGAGTAGTAGTTGACTTCGAGAGGCGCTATAGAAATATTCGGAATAAAATAAAATAAATAAATGTTAATTGAGGTACAGTGCCTTTTTGAGTTACTTAAAATGCGCTATGTTGAGTGTTCTCTTATGTACATTCATCTAGGATTGAATGCTGGGAGGTCATTTTCAGTCACGGTTCTGTAGACATTCTGCCAGTATCTTGGCATCACTAATGATGTTGTTCTGTTTTTACAGTCAGTGGCCATCATCGTCAAAAAGGAGAAGAAACATCGTAACCGTTCTCTGCCTTCGAGGAAACCTCCTACAACAGTAATTGTGTTTCCAGCATTCAGAATTCATCGTCATCATTTTGCTATAATTTAATACCACAACATTGTCAGTGTAAAGTAAAGCTGTCGCTTCAGAATTAAACCACAAGAGAATTTATCAAATTGACCTGTGAGAACACAACCACAAGATTGTCACTTCAATTAAGCTGAACCGCTAAAGCTGTCACTGCAAAATAAACCCTGTAGATATTCACTTCAGAATAAAACCATCAATGCAAATTAAACCACAACGTTTATCAATTCAAAATAAAACTATCACTACAAAGCAAAACTACAAAATTTTTGCATCATATAAAACCACAAAATTTTTCCCACTCGGCTAAACCACTAGATCAGCATTTCAAAATGACACTGCTAAGATTATCACTTCAGAATAGAGCTATGATGTCATCGCTTCACAATTGAACGACATACATTGGGTGTTTATAATTTCAACATTTGTTCTTTTATTGCCAGGTACATTATCTACATTTTTGTGACTGTCTTGTTGCCTTAGGCTAAGTCAGAGTCACCAGACACAAGTCCAGCTGTCGAGCGAAAGAACAAGAAGCCGGCCGTTATGAACACGGAAGGAGTTGAACTCCTCACCCTTGGTGAGCTGAAACTTCTCCTCCCTTTTACTGCTTTGGCTCTTGCTACTAAGGTAGTGGTGAAGGTAACACTAACATACTTGTTTATTATTATTATTATTATTATTATTATTATTATTATTATTATTATTATTATTAGTACTATTTTTATAAGTTAGTAAGTATATTCTTTATTTTACCAATTGCATAACAGCACTTTGGTGTACATGCATTATTAATTAGTAGCACTCTGTAGCTCTGGTGTCTAATGCACAAGGTATCTACTGATGGTGCACCAAACCCAAGCTGTAATCAGGTCAATATCTGAAGGCCAGTCCTCTGAGACAGAGATGCCTCTATGGAAGCTCCTCAGAAATGGTCCTGAGGTCAAAGGATCATTCGGCTGAGGCGCAAATATGACAACAGCAATCAAACAAATGACACATTTTACATTCCCAACTTTGGTATCTGTTTGCCCTCCAGTAAATGATGGAGGGCCGAGCAGGATTGTATATGGCTTGGTATGTTACATTACATTATTAATTACCAATATTACATTACATTCAATGTTGTCATGTTTTCCGTCGTGCAACAGTCGCTTCCTTTAATATCATTGAGGTCTAACCTTAAGATGAGTCTTTTTCAACTTGCTCACCCAACATAACCCAATTTCTGATTTCCCCCGATCTATTAGATTTAACCTGGCTTCTCCAACAGATTGTGCTTTTTACTGGAGTTTCATTTGAATGAAGTGCACTAAAAGAACGGTACTATAGAAGTCACTGGATTGTGAGGCACAGTTTTATTATTGACTATGGTAAATTAAACTGTGATTTTCGACATTTACTGTGACACTACGTTGTTGCTTGAAGCAGTTGTCGATTGTTGCTTTATGCATTATGATAGGGCGCTATATAAATCTGAGATTTGAGATTAGATTAAACACGGACGAGAGTGGATAAGATGATTTAAGATTGGATTAGAGAAGTCATGTCAATCGGTCTTGACCTGGTTCTCAGGAACATCTGTTAAACCTTCACTGTGTGCTGCTATGGTTTTGTTTGAACAGATGTTCCTGAGAACCAGGTCAAGACCGATTCAGCATTCCAGGACATTCTTTGCCTGAATGATGGTCTCACAGCCAATGGTCTCACAGCCAATGGTCTCACAACAATTCCTTTAGTGCCGGGGGACGGTCTGGCAACAGATGTAGCAACCCTTGACCTCCTGGATCCAAATTCGTTGGAGCCTGGTCCGCCACGATTGGCTAACAATGCCATCTTGGCACTTTACAGACCGTCAAACAATGCCGTCTTCTCAGGTGTGCCAGGTGAGAAATACATGCTTCAGGTGAGGATTTAACTTTTATGAGGATTTTTCATCTGCTGTAGAATTACTATATTCTAGGCAATAATTCTAATACGTTCTTGTTATATTACGGTAAACATGTACTACATTACATTAAGTTACATTGTTTGACATTATGTGTTCCCAAGTAATTAAGAAACGAGTATCACACATGAGTACATAAGTATCGTACATGAGTACGTATTTTATTTCTGTGTTGTCACCATGGGTGCAAAGCCTCTGTAGTTTTTTCTCTCTTTACCTCAGAACTGAACCTAGTGCTTCCGAGTCAGTTCTGCAGTGTGTGTAAGTATGTTCGTATGTATGTATATATCTAGGTACTTAATATAGCGTCTTTTAAGTACCTGACAAAGCGCGGCAACATGGCTATCTTACTTATCTAAACAAGTGCATTTTAATACAGTTTGAGAATATTTGCTGCTGCACTTGGCCGAGTGCAACAGCGCGTAAATGCGATGGAAGACTGTTCCATGAAGATGGTTCAGTGCATGAGTAGGCACGATGAGCTCGAGCTGAAGTGCGGAAGCGCGGCACCTGCATATCTCCACAGCTAGCAGAGCGCAACAAATGCCGATCATGTTGACTTGAAACTGGAACACAGAGCTCCAGTGTATGTCTGGGCAGAGTCAACAATTGAGGCACATGCAGCAAGATGATCTTAAAAGAAATCTGCATCATATAAGTTCTGCCAGTAGTAGTACATTACACTGCAAGTGATGGTGTAATTTGTTTCTTTGTGTTACTATGGGTGTGAAATGTTTGATTGACAGGTGGGTTATACTGTCCTCCTCAGCAAGCACCTGCATTGTACGGGGTCTTTCAGTCGAGTGGCGTTGTTGGCCGGTCCTCCGGAGTTGGTAACGGACCCGCTGGTAACCAGGTTGGAACTGCATTTAATATCATGTTTTTATTTTTGTCAACTCATTCATTCATTTATTCATTTTCATAATTTATATAGCCTCTCTTCAAGAAACCTACTCAGAGGTGCTCCCAGGCCAGCCACGGTTAAAAAGCACAGACTTAAGGAGACGGTAGAAAACAGGTGTATTTCCTCATGGAAATAGGTGCAAAGAAGGTGGTAGTCCATTCCACGTATAGGGGCCAGCCACTGAGAAGGCACGACGCTGTTATAACTGAGGAGCGGGACCGAGGGACCAACAGCTCACCTCCAGTTGCAGAACTCGATGGGACATTAGGCCAGAGAGCGGACAGCAGAGATCAGATAGGTAAGACGGAGCTTCACCAGAGAGAGACCGCCAAACAAGAGAAGCAATCCTATAGGAGATGCGCTGCGAGGCAGGAAGTTGAAATCAAATCAGTTGAAGAAGGTCTTGAGTTGATCCCATGAATGTTACATATAACAGTGCTGTATAAGATAAAATTATTTGTAACAAATTGAGTGTTTTACTCTGTGTTTTCCAGATGCCTGGCATGATGGGATCCACAAAAGCTGATGTGAGTCCCTTGACGTCATCACCGTCCTCCGTACCAGGTGCCACATGGGCACAACCGTCCATGGTGGGACGCACTCTGTGCACGTCGCTATGGCAATGACCCCCAACATTCTGCAGCGGGTCTGAATGTCGATTTTAGTTCTTCGTGAATTCTTTATGGTCTCAGAACCTGATGCCTGGACTTTTTATGCGGTTGTGTCCCGTAACTTGCGTGTCCACTATTTCCCTGTCTTCGGTGTTTCTCGTTAGAAAATGTCGGCCAGGACTCGACGGAAGGACCGGCCGTGGTCATCATTTCACTTGTGAAGTAGGCAATTATCGTAGAACATTAATTAATTGGCAACTTATGTACAGATTCAGTCTTTTCTGTGTTAAAGCATTTTATTGTTCTTGGTGATTTAGTGGAAGAGACTAGTTCTATGTTAAGTCTTGACGGTTCTGGTCTGGAGGTTAGAACGACGGTATCATTGATCACAGTGGCTTCTGGTCATGTACTTCAGGTTCTGCTATTTGTAAGCTGTATATAAAATCTTGGAGTTAATTAAACTTGTGGAGTAAGTGAAATTTGTGCAGTGAATTAAATTGGTTAAGTGAAATTTGTGGACTTAATTCAATGTGCCGTGTAAGTGAAATTTGTGGAATGAATGAAATTTGTGGAATGAGTGAAATCTTTTCGATCATATTTGTGCAGTGGATTAGGTTTATTGATCAGACTAGAACTGATCTGCATTTTGCTGCACTGAAATCGTAAAATATTTCATTTGTAATATATTGTCAGATGTCATGGGATTTCTTAGGACTAGTTGATTGCGCAAATTCCTGTTTCAATTCTTAACTGAAAACATGGAATGGTCACTGAAGCAAACAGCTTTCAGTTTCTCCTGATGGAATATGGGCAGACTGTCATTTCAGGCTCCACGTGTGTGTGTATGGGCATAACGTAACATAAATGAGAACATTCAAAGGGCATCTCAAGGAAAACTCGTCAATAGCGCTCCGACCCAATCAGGAGAACCCTAGTTCAAACAGAATGGACTTAAGCGCTTGTGGAACACAGAAGGAGGCAGGCCAACCAGCTCAGCCCTAGTTTTGTGAGGAAGGTTGTTCCAGGCCACAGGACCAACGAAAGAAAAGCTTCTGTGTTGGGTTGTAGAGGAACAAGCCTGGGGACCAAGAAGAACACTGATCGGCCGAACGAAGGGACCTTTTGCAAAAGATTGTTTATCTTTTGAACCAAGATAAGATGGGGAAATTCTCACCAAGCAGTTCTGCATGAAGTTAAAATCTTAAATTCGATACGTTGAGGGATAGGCAACCAGTGTAATTGACTCTTCTGTTTTCTCTGCTGATGAAAAGCGTTCTATTCTTAATTACTTGTCTCTTCATATTGGTTAACACAGATTCTGATTAGTTCTCGTTCTGGAAGTGGCGCTGTATATAAGTTCTAGTTACAATTACAGATGTAAATATCGGCGATTTCAGAGGTTTTCTCTCAAGGCGCTACATAAATGTCTACACACGAACTTACTTACCTGAACAGGTAATTCGTTTGTTGTTGATTTGGATGGTTGACATCTTAGATCATGACTACCTGTGCTTTTCAGGTGAATTAATAAATTTGTGCATTATAAATGTCTAATTAGTAATGAAAAGGATTATAATTTACGTGTGCTAGGGCCTTTTTATGACATGCTTCATTGAAACATGAATTCTGATGCAAATGAAGTTGAAAGTATGGATGCTAAATTTAGTTTCGTTGTTATAACACCGCCTGTTATAACACTCTTGTTATAACATTCTTGTTATAACACTGTTGTTATAAAACTATCTTGTTGTAATTTTATCTTGTTTTAACTCTATTTTGGTATGGCATTAGCGTTTCATAAAATGGCCACCAAAGTATAATAGTAGTTCTGCTGTATGTAGATGCAAGCCAATGCCAAATGAGTTTAAAATGGCTCGATTGTAAAGTTGTGTTTTCAAGTACCTTTACAATTAGCTGTTTAGTCAAAGTTGAATGATTAATTAAATATGAAACTAGAGTTGATGACAGGGACAGACCTTTGTTACTTTGGAGGAGTGATTCAAAAAGTGTGGTAAGTGGCTAACAATAGCCAGAAAATTTGTGGACCCACTCATGATCTGATAAAGTACAAAAGACTGTACTTACCGGATCTTCAATGGGTCTCAACGTTCCTAGGTGTTTGCATGCTTCCTGTGTCTGTCCGTTCTGCCAGTCGAATATGCCATATCGTTTTCAACTTACGACTTACCGTTTTCATATTGATTATCGACCACAGGCTGCCTCTCTGTCTTAGCAACTGATCTTTTGGATGTTGACCTGATTACGGCTTGGTTTTGGTGTGGCATCAGTTGCCTTGTGCATTAGACACTGGCACGGTAGCAGTTACTGATTACAATTACAAAGATTGGATATGGGTGAAATTATGCGGGGATCAAACTTTTACTTCTCATTTTGACCTTTACTTTTGATTTTGATCATATTTTATTATTACTAGTCTTCTCAGTTAACCAATTTTTGGGACTTCAGTTACCAAGGTCTTTTCTAAATTTTTAGTCAGCAACTGTTTAACCATGACCAGTTTTGGGAAACGTGGTGGCTTGTCTCCAAACTCAGATGGGGTGTGGTCGTATTGCTCTCCCCAAGATCCACCCTTGTTTTGGCTCAAACCATAGCAAACGTGTTGTCTAAGTCATTTGAGGGGCTTGAGTCTAAATGCATTAGAGGAATGTACGCTTTTGTCTGAAACTGATTGTGCGATGACAACAGATGCTGGGCATCAGAGCTGATAAATGACAGTCTATGCTCTGCTAGAATTATGTGTAAAGTTCTGTACACAGTTTAAGAATAGGTTATCACTGTTAAAAGTTCTTAACTCTACTATACATTGCTATCACCATGTTTGCTGTTGACGATTTTTTGATTTTATTAAACTGAGCTGTTAATTGTCTCAATCCTGACTGTACAGCGTGGACAAATTACAAAGAAGAGGTTAGGAGACATGCCTTCTTCTTCTGATACAGCATGTCAACTAGGAGCATGTTAAAAATGGATACTGCTGAAAGTAATTATTTAGCTCTACACTAGAGTTTTTGTATGGCACGTTACCAGTATGGTGTGTTAAGTTAATAGCTTTGATGGTCATATCATTGCTTTGTGATAAAGTGGCTAATATAAAACCGTCCTCCTCGCTGTAATTGATAAATTCCAGCACTAGCTGACAACCATCCATCTGCAGTGTAATCCCGAACGTTGCGAAACCTGTTGCAAAAATCGTGGTGTTTGTTAAATTCAGTTTCAGTTTCCAGTATGTTAGCATTAGACATTATAAGCATTTCAACGTTATTTCTCAGTTCTTGCTTTACTTGCACGTTGTATTTTTCGATTTGGTTGAGTTACTAGGTAAAATTGTTAGGTGTGAATTTTCATGTGATGCAGTAAGGTAAGTGATTTCTTGTTCCAGGTTTGAAAGAAACTGTGATGGTGTTTATGATCTGCTGTGGGTTAGTTCCACTGCTGCTTCGAATGTGTGCTATACAATACAACAACACAACTGTATTTGATATTGCTTTCGTTCCAAAGTTCAGAAGTGCATACACTACCTTGCAGCAGAATATCTATGGTGCATTGCAACTGAAGAGCTTGTTCAAGGTCCCTACATTGTAGCCTTCCCAGTGGAGGCTGAAACTCGTACTGTAGTACGAGTTTGTGAGTGTCCTCACAATTACTCTGTTTATGTTGGAGCAGATCAACATTGTTTTCATTGGCAAATAAATTGTATGATGGTTTGTATTCTCCAGTTTTTTATTGGCATAATGATTAAACTGTTGCCATAATGCACTTTCATATAAAATACATGTAACAGCTCCCATTAAATAGAACCGTTTGCTATTTTCTTACCCTGTGAAACAAACCCAGTGCATTTCAGTACTTTCCTCGCTCTGCTTGCTCGGATCTATCTGATAGAGTTCAAGGCTTCAAGCCAGTATAAATGCCTGATGTGTAGTATGCCCCTGCCAGCAGGCGTATATGGAGCCCATATTGGACCCATATTTCTATATGTGATCCATATAGAGCCCATATAGTGCCCGTGGAAATGCTGCCAGCCTGCCAGGGCCGCTGCAGCGGAAAGTACGTAGGACCAGTAAACTACCCCGCCCCGTTCTTCTAGTCCCTCAGATAAATAACTGAAAAGATGTAGGGGTCAGGTCTTGACCCCCTGTCCGTGATGTTTCATGTGAAACATAATTAACAACATTAGATGTTGTGCTGTGTTTAGTGCTCGTGAATAAGCTGGTGCCCTGTGCTTAGCTTTAGGAAAGCACCTTAGAAATTTGGAGATTACGATTGCAGGCACTAAGCTTGGGAACACTTACCCATTAGAAAGTGAAAATGATGAGATAGCTATTGAAAACTGCAGTGAGGTATAAAAAAGAGTACTAGACGTTATCATTAATGCTACTGCCTAGGCATATATATATATATATATATATATATATATATATATATATATATATATATATATATATATATATATATATATATATATATATCAATCAATCAATCAATCAATCATAAAATTTATATAGCGCCTCTTCAAGAGTTCTACTCAGAGGCGCTCCCGAGCCAGGCCTGATCATAGAGAAAAGTCTTCAATAGGGTGTAGAAGGAAGACGAGTGTGTACGAGGAGATAGGCGAAGGAAAGATGGCAAGTCATTCCACACTGTTGGACCAACAACAGAAAATGCTCGACGCTGCATTGTAGCAGTGCGGGCAAATGGAACCAGAAAGTCACCCCGAGTAGAGGAACGAAGAGCTGAGCGACCCGTAAAGGAGGAAGAGAGAGTAAAGATGGAGCATAAGTAGCGAGGAGCTGTGCCCAAGACGCTTTGCCAGACAAGAGAGCAGAGCCGATACAGGATACGCTGCCGGAGAGGGAGCCAGTGTAGAGTATGATACATGTAGGAGGATACGCTACCATAGCGAGGAATGGAACCAACAAGGCGAGCCGCAGACCGTAAGACCCTCTCAAGAGTGGACAACCGGACTTGAGGAAGACCAATGTAAAGGGAAGAACAGTAGTCTAGACGAGAACAAACGAAGGCGTGAATAAGAGTAGAAGCAGCAGATGTTGAGAGAGAGCGAGCAACGACCCTAAGCTGACGGAGATGGTAAAAGCAGGAGCGATATATATATATATATATATATATGGATCTTGGGGAGAGCAATACGAACACACCCCGTCTGAGTTTGGAGACAAGCCACCAGGTTTCCCAAAACTAGTCATGGTTAAACAGTTGCTGACTAAATATTTAGAAAAGAACTTGGTAACTGAAGTAACAAAAATTGGTTAACTGAGAAGACTAGTAATAATAAAATATGATCAAAACGAGAAGTAAAATTATGATCCCCGCATAATTTCACCCATATCCAATCTTTGTAATTGTAATCAGTAACTGCTACCGTGCCAGTATATATATATATATATATATATATATATATATATATATATATATACATATACATATATATATATATATACACAGTAATGCAATGTAGTCTGTAGTTCTTCAGAGAATCACTCTATGAATTTCGCTATTCTAGCTTTACTGTTAGCAAAATGTGTCGATTAGTCGATTAGGGGTAATTATATTCAATTGTTCTTCACATTCGATTTCAGTCGCAAGAAGAGCAAGACCACCAAGCCTGTCCTGTGAGAGAGTGGATTTAGGATGCGTCTTAATGATTTTAAATTTGGAGATGGAGCGCTCTGCACTGGCGACGGCGACTGGAAGAATGGCAAACGGCAAACAGGTAGGCCTAGTAGCCAATTCCGGAACAGACCTGATGACGTGATGTGAGGCTCAAAATGAGTTTGAGTAGGCCTATGTCCAACACAGTATTTTTTTATTATTTCAAGTTCCTTGCTGAACTCAGGTCTGAAGGACCACGCGTTACTTATAATAATAATAATAATAATAATAATAATAATAATAATAATAATAATAATAATAATAATAATAATAATAATAATAATAATAATAATAATAATAATAATACGTAAGACTAAGTCATACAAATATAAATTTACAGTATACCGTATAGGCTATAATTTACAGGCCTACAGGTGTTCGAGGGGTGCCATGTAACAGTGAGCAACTGAAGGGGGCGCAAATTTTGAGACGGAATGATTTAATTATTAAATTAATTACTTTATCTTGAAATATATATATATATAGGGCCTATAACAGCGCCAAGCCTCTGGAACGATCTCCCGCCTGAGTTCTCAGATTCGAACCTCAGTTGGACTATGCTATCTAGAAATCCCCTCTGATTTGACGTAGCGCTCGTGAATTGGCTAGTGCCCTGCTCTTGGCCTAAAAGTGGCGCTTTAGAAGTTTGAAGATTACGATTACAGTTTAGCAGCATTGCAGGGCGCCGCCCTAGAGGGGGTTACGGGTATCGAACCGCGATATGATAACGATTGTTACCATTACTCTATACCCCTCCCCAAGGATGGAAAAAGATACGACTGGTATGCAGTAATTATGGCGTTGATAATTTAGAATTTTCAACCAACAGACCAGAATGTCATCTGTGTGCTAAAAGTAGTTGGTGTCTGAGTCAGATAGACTGCGAAATATATAGGCTACGCAATATAAATTTTGAGTCTTCGTTTAGTGTTTTAACGCATTTTGTAACAGAAGATTCTATTGGTCATTAGTCAGAGCTCAGCCAATCAAAAGGCTTATTACAAAATTCGCTTATGAGCAAAGAGACTTGTAAACAAGAAATTTTCTAGAATTGATTTTGTTTGCGGTGAAATTTGTTTTTCTTCAGTGTTGGCCTGCGGTCGACAGAAAAATGTTTAGTTTTGAGGGCGATTATAAGCGAAAGCCAGTCCAAGCGCTTGGTGGCTCCAGTCGAAACGTAAATAAGAAATTAACTCTGTTTCCAGACTTCTTCAGTAACAATAAGTTCATGCGCATGACTCTACAATTTAATTTTCGACCATAGATTTCGCGATACTTTTATATGTGATGTGTGTAGTGGCTATTGTTTTGATTTTAGTAAGGGTGTATCAAGGTTTACCCAATATATGCGTAAAACTTGAAATTACAGCCAGCCTTGAGTTGATTTTTAAGTTGAGAACGAATTTCACAGTTTGATCATCTTTCGTGACATCAAAAGTTATTAATATTATTAACTTGTGAGTTCTATAGCGCCACTATCTGGACGCATCAGACATTGACCGATGGTGCACCAAAACCAAGCCATAATCAGGTCAAAGTATGAGGGACCTGGTTCATGGTCTCAAATATACTCACGACTGCTTTAAATTAAAAGTTTTTATCTGTAACATGTTACTCTCAGCCGTATTCCAGCTTCATAAACTCTTCACCGTCCAATCACCCCACAGAAAGCAGTATGGTTGGATGATGAGTTTACCAGCTTACCTAAGAGCCTACCTAACATTGACCTGACGCCTATGGTAACCGGACTCGGACCTCCTTTAGACTATTTGGGAAACCCCTCTGATTTGATGTAGTGCTCATGAATAGTCTGGTGCCCTGCGCTTGGCTTACAGGTGGTCCTTTAGAAGTTTGGAGATTACTATTAACATTTGACCATCCCCAGTTACTACTCACTAACCGATCCATATCCCACACTCCACCTTGCCTCCAGATCGATCTCCCACCTTACTTTCACAAAATTCTTTGTTCTTTCAACTTACCGGTTGTTTACCAAACATTATCTATGCAGACAGAGCCTGTCTATCGACCAATTTCCCATTTACTGTTTATTATCGCACCTTGGGCTTTCCATTCAACTCTGACATCCAATCCTTGCAAGAAACTAGAAATATTAGCCCAACTTCCTATTAATATCAACCTCTGTCACCCTTCTCTTTCTTTCCTCACTATTTCTATGGACAACCCTTCTGACTTGGCTTGATGCTGGCAGATAAGCAGGTACCCTGCTGTAGAAATCTAAAGTATACCGATGGTGGCTTTTTGAAGAGACGTAACTCTCGGGATAGCATGGTCCGTACACGGGGACCCTAAATGACTTGGCACTCGTTCAATCGGGCAGCGGTTTTGAAGGATCTCATTCAATGAGTTCACTACAAATGAGTAGCGTCGAGGCCATACGGTCACTACAGCAAAACATGTACATTTGTGTTTATAAGTATTTGTTTTTTTCTGCAGGAATCAAGAGAACTCTTGCTACAGCGCACACAGGAAGACCGACGCAAGAGAGAGGTTGGTCGATTTGAAACCAACGATTGTTCTAGCATATGCACTAATACAATAATATAATAATTATTATAATTTTTTAATGACTCCTGTCTTCTTCTTCTGCAGTGTTCTGCCGTTAGGTTTTAGAATCAGACGACGCCATTCTTCTCTATTCTGTGTCTTTTCCTTAATTTCTGTATATTCATGTCTGATATCCGTCATCTGCGTCATCCACTCCTACATCATATTTCCCGTAACACTGTTTAAATATAAGATGGAAAATGTCATACAAACTGAAAACACGCTCTATTGAAGAGAAAGAACTTCCTGTTACCTTTATGTTGTATTTTATAGCTACTGAAGAAACAGCAAAACAGTAGCATAAAAATCCAGTCGTGCTTCAGATCAGCACGGGCTCGACATACAGCTGTGAGTTTTTCAGCGTCTTTTCCACTTACTACTTAGAGAGGTCATTCTAATTAAGGTCAGGTCAAAGGTCAGCTGAGACATAATTTCTGAGGGATTTAAAAGGCACTACCAGTATATTAATTGTATATATATATATATATATATATATATATATATATATATATATATATATATATATATATATATATATATATATATATATAATTTTATATATATATATATACATACTGGTACATGTGCGTATGCATACATATATACCAACTTATGCATGCATATATAGACGCCCAGCACAGTTTTGCCACTGTTGGCCCTGTAACCTGGAATAGTCTCGTTTTAAATTCAGAAGTGAGCAAATCAGGAGACCTGTCACTTTCCTTGTTCCGCAAGTGCTTGAAGTCTGTTCTATTTAATCGTGGGCAGGGCTGTGGTCGAGGGTATACGCGGGTATACAGCGTGTACTCACCTCTAGAGACCGTATACTCACCTCACAGAATATTGTACTAATTTCTAATGTTTTTCGGAAAACTACCATTAGGGTATACTCACCTCTAATTTGTTTAGGAAAACTAACCAGTAGCGTATACTCGCCTCTAATTATACCACTACAGCCCTGATCGTGGGGCCTCTCTGCTTCGTTGGGAGCACTGCTGATGAGCTTTTTTCATGAAGTTGTGCTTTA
Organism: Allolobophora icterica; assembly: GCA_963556255.1. Taxonomy (NCBI): domain Eukaryota; kingdom Metazoa; phylum Annelida; class Clitellata; order Crassiclitellata; family Lumbricidae; genus Allolobophora; species Allolobophora icterica. The sequence continues at coordinate 7,684,316 of OY744609.1, read as the reverse complement.
CAAGTTTTCACTTATGTTATGTCCATACATACTATTGAATGTTATATCTTTTGGTTCTGATTGGCAATTGTTGAATTTCCATTGCATTGAATTTTCAAGAAACAAGAAGAACGGGAGCTGTTCGACATTTTCTACCAGCGCTTCCCAAAGACAGCAAAAGGTGATGCCAGTGGTCAGCAGGTCTCGGACATGGTCGAATTGGCCAGGCTGACCCGACAGTTCCTCTTCTTTTATAATTCGAGAGTGGACAACGATCGATTGGTAGGTACCAGATTCGGATTTCTAAAAAAATGACATAGACTGATATAGCAGGAATGCAGCAAATGTTGTCTGGTTAGAAAACACAGCAGCAGTCACTGTGGCTTGTGCTCAGACTTTAGTTTGACCTTTTGAAGTGATTGGACAATGCGGGATAGTAGCCGGCAACAGTACTTTTAGTTATAATTAGTAACTTCTGTTGCGCCGGTGTCTAACGCACAAGGCATCAATTAACAGGGGCGCCGGCAGCGTGACGCACTGGACGCACGTGCGTCCACCCACCAAATCAAATCCACACCAGGATTAGGCATCGCATCGATATTTTTGACAATTTCACTGTGTAATTTTGGTTTATCATGCAGTATGTATAAATAATATCATATGATCTCATATGCATGTGTTGTACTGTACTTTTATGAGTCACTCTGAGTCATTTTAAGTGTATGATTACGAGTGGCAGACAGAGAACGGGTGTGGATGGGAGGAGACGGGAGGGGTGTGCGTCCAATTTTTTAAAGCCTGGCAATTAAAGAATAAAAACCAAGCTGTAATCGGGTCAGTATCTAGAGGATCAGTTCACTGAGAGAGAGGCAGCATGTAGTGGTTAAGCAATTTGAAAATGGTTAAAAGTCTTTTTTGAGTATATGATGAGACTAGACAGCTAAGGTCTAGGGGTGCGTTCCAGCCACACTTTTGTCTGATCGTAGCAGACATTGCTTGTCAAATTGTACCAGAAGCTGAAGCGATAAATTTAAGCTGTGGGCGTAAGCTTCAGCTTCCCAAAAATCAATTCTGTATTCCTTCTGCACAGTGAAGGTCTCATAGGGCGTTAATTGCAAAAATTTGTCTGGAGAATTTGGCCTCACTGAGTACCCACCCCTAGCCGTGTTAGCTGTAACGAGCCATGCACTGTTGGTGGGAAGATCAAGCAGCTAGGGATGAGGGTGGATGGCTGACCACCCACCATCAGTCCCTCATATGCCATAGCTAAGGAGAAAGTGAAGTAACTAACACTGCATACCCATGGCTGCCTCTCCGCTTGGCATAAGGGACTGCTGATCCCTTCCTCAGAGTGCAAGACAATGTAAGAAATACATCACAATAATTACATTAACAGTTTTTACTCTGACAGTTGTTACATTGACATTAGTTACGTTGAAAGTAGTTACGTTGACAGTAGTTGCATGTACTTGATATATCGACAGTACTTAGTTACAGTGATCATGGTTTCTGTACATCGACAGTAAAACTTTACATTGACGGTGTTTACTCGGTACATTGGCAATAGTTACATTGATAATAATTACAGTTATAGTGGTTACATGATACATTGACAGCAGTTGACCTTGAAGGTTATTGCATTGTCGGAAGTGATACTGACAATAGTGAGTTGTCTTTGGTATTGTTCAGACGGGATTATGTCAGCTGATCGTGAGGCTACAGGTCAACGTTGTCAGAAGCATTGTCTTCAACGAAGAGACAGCGGTCTACCAGATGAAGCGACTTCTACAGATCTGCTGCAGGTACGTGAAGCTGAATTTGAATATGAACACCTCTGATTTGTTTTGCTCTTTGAGCGGTGCTATATAAATGTATTACAATTACAATCTGATCTAAGTAAGTACATTGCTTTTACTTGCATCCGATGAGTGCAGATGTGTTAGCGCTTGTGAATAGACTGGTGCCCTGCGCTTGGCCTTCGAGTGGCGCTTAAGAAGTTTAGAGGTTACGATTACGAGATTACGATTGTATACAACGTTCTGTTCTGATCTGATTCGATCAAAGTGAGAATTTGCGGGAAAGACTGTTCCAAGAATGTCCGTGGTGCAGAAGCTGTATTATAATGGTGCTTGGAGGTTTTGTGGGTACAATGTGGACTTCTTTATGCACCCCGTGGTTTGCTTGCCATTCTGATTAATGTGAAATGGTGTGTGTTCCCTAAGCTATTAGCGTAAGATGCCATTTTAGTTAAGACGCTGTGTGAGAACTGAAGTGTAGAGTGAAGTATTGACTTTTAAGTATGATCCAAGTTTCCATGCAGCCGACAGTTTACACTCTGTATAGTAAGGCATGTCCCCCGACGACTTTGGGTTAAGGCATCACCACTTTGGTTATGAAGAATATGATGATCTATCGCAGAAAGGCGACAGATGTGGGTGTGAAGTGTTTGCCACTTCGTTTGTCTTTGCCTTGATGTGTTGGAGGGTAGACTTGTTGTCTTATTGTAGTTTTGATCTGATAGTTTTGATCTGATAAGACAGTCTAGTCATGCTGTATGTAGTAGTTCCTGTTTAACGACACTGTGTGATAACAAAGATCATTAGCGTCGCCCTCCTCCTTTATCCAGGTTTCGGACTGGCACTGTCAGAGTACGAGCAGTGGCGTATGTATGTACATGTGTATGTATTTATGTATGAATCTGACTACTTATAAAGTGTCTTTTAAGAATGTCACAAGTGCAGCACTTACCTTCTGCCCTGGAGAGGATTTTGAAGCTCCAACCTTTAACTTGACAGTCAAGCGTACTAACCAATAGGCTGTTGTTCACTCCTTTTTGTTATGGTTTTGTCCTTGTAGGTTACTAGGAAAAGATGTTGAGTTGTCAGGCTCCATTGCAATCCCTCTGCGAATGCTGGAGATCTTTACGGATCCTGATGTCTATCGGAGACAAGCCGGTGCTTTGTTTTCAGTCAACGTTATTCAGAATATTCTCGAACATCTCATTCGCAATGGTGAGCTGCTCTGACCTACGGCACAGTTTTAAAATAGTATGCAATCATCCCTGGAAGTAAGCAATTTAATATAAACTTGTTTTTTTATATTTTTTTTTATTGAATTAATTGGAGATTATTTATTAATTAAAATTTGTTTGTTTATTTATTGAATTAATTGGAGATTATTTATTAAGTAAAATTTAGTTGTTTATATATTGAATTTATTATATGCTCAAGGTCTGTAACGTATGCGAATTGCCAATTGTGCTGTGCATTGCAAGATGGTGTTGCAAGTAACAACCATATTTTTCAGACAAATTATGGGATGAAAGAGCCACATTTTTCTTGCCTGTAGTGGTGTCAAACAGGCACATTTTTCGTACTAGTTAAGGCATGAAATGGCCATGTTTTTCCTAAAAATTATGGCATGAAACGTCCTAAGTTTTCTTGCAAATTGTGGCATGATATGGCCTCAATTTTATCTAAATTATGGTATGAAATGGCCACAATTTTATCTGACTTATGTCATGAAATGGCCACAATTTTATATGGATTGTAGCATGAAATGGTCACATTTTCCTGACCAGTTATGACCTGAAATAGCCACTTTTGACATGCCAATATTGCTATTAGCAGTGACAGTTTTAGTTGGCACTAGTTGTATGCTTGTATACCAATTATGGTATAGAACAGCCTATTTTTTTTATCAATTTTTGTACGCTTTTCAATTACGGCATGAAGCAGCCACGTTTGTTATACCACCATTCCTGTTTTGCTAGGCTACTATCACTCGATGCGTGCACTGATGGATAGTAAAGTTCCCACAAGTATTGAGCGCCCAGAGTCTCTGATGTCATCACAGACGTCCATCGCAGGAACTCTGCTCGAGCTCATCCGCCGACCAATCAGTCTCCTGGCAAGCACAGAATACAACTCGGCATTCAAGTGAGTTGATGCTTTCGATACAGTGTCATAGTATGCAGTTAAAATCTGAACATTGATGGTTTTAGTTTACTTCCAGGGAGACTGTGATGTGTTGATCCGGTTTCGTAGGAATTGTGGCTTGAGCTCCTCAACGTTTCTCTTCCCGTGTTTCAGAAACACTTAAGACCATTTTATTAAATAGTGATAGCACTGGCTTGGGTTGGGAGCACCTCTGGATCGTTGAGTGGAGCTTTGATAAGTATTCAATTACAATTACAATTTGGGATCAGTAAACAAGCTGGTGAGGTTATTTGCAAAGGTTTGATAATTTTGTATGCAAATGGTTTGATAAATTTCTAAGAGAGTTAAAATCTGAGTATTGTTGCATTTGTCCTACTTCAGGAGACAGCTGTACGTTATTTGTAAACCGTGATGTATTGTTCTGATATTTGGGGTGAATAAAAAAGTTGTCAAGGTTGTGGGAAAATGGTTTGATAATTTTCTGAGAACTTAAAATCTGAGCATCGATATTTTTTTGCTTACTTACAGGGATGACTGTACACTATTTTAAAACTGTGATGTGGAATCAATATAATAGTTCTGCTGACCGATTGGACTTGTTTATACCTCGATCGCTTACCACATTAACTCGGCATCGGGCCTTTGCTTTGGCTGGTCCTTCACTGTGGAATGAACTCCCTTCTGTGATCCGGAGCAAGATCCTCTGGGCGTTTTCACCAGCTTCAATTAAATGCTTAAAGACTTTTCTTTTTAGACCAGCCTATCACGTTGAGAGCGCTTCTGAATAGCTCTGCTGTGAGGAGCGCATTACAAATGTTTATATTACATTACATTACAATAGTAGAGGAGGTTGTTTGCAGAAGGTTGTTTAATTGTCAGAGTATTTAAACTGAGCATATTTGTGTTTGGTTTACCTCAAAAGATGTTGTCCACTATCTACAAAGTGAGATGCGTTCTTGTATTTTGGATCAGTAGAATAGTTGACGAGGTTGTTACATTGGTTACCCAGTACACTGACATTAGTTACATTGACACTAATTTCAATGAAAGCGTGGCTACATTGACATTAGTTACATTGACACTAATTTCAGTGAAAGTGGTTACATTGACATAATGACATTAGTTACATTGACACTAATTTCAGTGAAAGTGGTTACACTGACATAATGACATTAGTTACATTGACAATAATTTCAGTGATAGTGGTTACACTGACATAATGACATTAGTTACTTTGACAATAATTTCAGTGAAAGTGGTTACATTGACATAATGACATTAGTTACATTGACAATAATTTCAGTGAAAGTGGTTACATTGACATAATGACATTAGTTACATTGACACTAATTTCAATGAAAGTGGTTACATTGACATAATGACATTAGTTACATTGACAATAATTTCAGTGAAAGTGGTTACATTTACATAATGACATTAGTTACATTGACACTAATTTCAATGAAAGTGGTTACATTGACATAATGACATTAGTTACATTGACAGTAATTTCAGTGAAAGTGGTTACATTGTCATAATGACATTAGTTACATTGACAGTAATTTCAGTGATAGTGGTTACATTGACATTAGTTAAATCAGCAGTGGTTTTCAAAACGTTTGATAATTTTTCTAAGAAATTTAAAATCTGATCTTTGATATTTCTGCTTCCTTCCAGGTCCGTTGTGCTTCGGTCATTGTGTTCCGAAATGCTCTGTCGACCCCACACGGAGGCGATCAGCCGCCTTCTTATTCCAGATCTTGTGAATGGGAAGGTTCCGTTTCCATTTCAGTCGTTCGTACTAGCTCTCGTTCCTTCAAACCACATGATTGAGATTGGCACTGAGAAAATGGATCGCTCTGATTGGTCGCTCACCGTCCAATCATCTGTCTGGCTTCTGTACAGTGTACTTCGACTGAGCGAACATCAACTAGGTAATATTTCAAAAATCAACTAGATATTTTGAAAATAAACTAGGTATTCGTCATTAAAGTTTAATTTTTAACCTATAACAAATGTTTGTGCCTCAGATATACAGCGCTTGTGGTTATGATAATACAAATGAGTACATGACTCTGTGATAATTATAAATGATGGTGGTGGTATTCGTGGTGTGGTGGTCTTAGTGGGGGTGGTTTAATCTGGGTGGCAACAGTGGTCTGTTTTCTCCCACCCTGTCTATAATGATACACTTATTCTTGGTGATAACGATGATGATGATGATGATGATGATGATGATGATGATGATGATGATGATGATGATGATGATGATGATGATGATGAAGGTCGTGAAGATGATTATGATGATGACAAGAAGATCAGTTGTCACCACTTTCATCCGTTGTCATTCCTTGTTATCAGGTATTTGGGCTTCCTTTGTCATTATCATCATTTACCAATCCATTGTCATGTAGTTGATATTGTTTTCTGTGACAGACAAACTATCCAACGACAGCATGCTTGTGTTCCTTATCATTCTGCATAAGCTCGTTCCTCACCTGAGGGTCCGGAAGAGGAAGTCCGCGTTTGATGACGAATTCTCCGACACAGATGAAGAGACAATGGATATCGAACAAGAGGTCATCTATTAATTATCTTCATATACCTATATCATCATCTAAATTCCTTATTTCCACATGATTACTGTTTTATTATTATTATTATTATTATTATTATTATTATTAGTATTATTATTATAATTAGTAGCATTATTATTATTGTTAGTATTATTATTAATATTAGTAATATTATTATTATGCATTTATTAAGTGGCAGTATCTAATGACCAAGCATCAGTCGATGACACTGAGCAATTGTAAGTTAAGGCCCTTACATGGTAACCGACACACGGGAGGGTCGAACCTGTGCTCTCCGTATTACAAGGCGAGTACTCTAACTAATCGGCCACCGTGTCCCACAATAGATTATGATTTGAATTTAATCAAAGGACTTTGTTAGTGCCGTCCAGCATTACAAACAGTTTGTAATGAAACCATAGTCTGTGTGAATTAGCGCACCATCAGTTGTAATTGCAGTTGTAGTCTGACATTTTTAAAGCGCCACTTCAAGAAGAAACTCATCATTGGCACTCCCAACCTGAAATTACTGTTGAATAATACAGACGTCAGGCAAAGCTGTGGAAGGCACAAACTGAGAAGCTCGAGCCTCAGCTCTCGAGAAAGGGTATGTTTGCCAGGAGTTCGGTTATGCCTTGTGCATTAGACACTGGCTGTGTAGAATTTACTAATTAATGATAATAATTGTAACATGATCATGTTTCTCTGTGCAGTCAGAAACGTTGGATGTGTGCCAGGAGTGTCTGAAGATTCTGGAGTCGCAGCCAATCGCGAGCTGTCTTTTGTTGCTGAGTCAGCGCAACGACCTCCACACCTTAACGGCTCTGTGTACCTTGTGCCACACTCTGATGGAGGAGGATTGCATGGAAATACACAAAACAAGGTCCACAGCTAATCTAATCTTAGATCGAATTAAATATGTTGAGAGGCTAATCAAATCTCTTCGTGTTTAACCTGGTGACCGCCCAATCCGGAGCTAATCTTTCATGCAATCTAATCTGATCTTTCAGACAAGGGTGTAACTTTGCTCCTCGAAGTGGTGGTGACTGTTCCCGTCCTTTCCCTCACCCTTCCTCTCCCTCCCGGCACTTTATATAAACTTAATATTATCCTGTCGGCTACAAAGAGATGGGACACTCCACTGGCTTCCTGTGCCCCAGCGCATACAGTTCAAAATTTTAACTCTTATGCAACTGTTTGATCGGGGTAGCATCTTCATACCTCAAGACCTTCTGTACCTCGTTCTCTTCACTCCCTGGTCGCTCTACTCTCTGCTCGGCTGGTTCAGAGGCCTGGTCGTTCCTCTCACGCGCAGGTCTACTGCTCAGTCTAGAAGTTTTGCCTATGTTGGCCCCTCTAGTTTGAATCGTCTTCCACAGGAATTGCAGCTCGGCCTTTCTCTTCCCCTGTTCCAGAAATGCCTGAAGTCCATTCGGTTTGTTAGCGATAGCACTGACTCGGATTGGGAGCATGAATCACTGAGTGGGCTTTTATAAATGTTCGATTACAATTACCAATTTGTGCAACATGAAACAGTAAGTAAGTAAGTACATGAAGGCATTTATCGTTAAGGCATTTATCGGCATTGCGATAGTGAAGCATGCAAGAATGCACTGCCATTAATTGTCGTTGCTTGAGTTTGCGACAAACCAAAATAATGCTGTCGTGTCGCAAAAATTTTCCAGCACAGGGCCAGAAAAGTGGTGGTGACTGTCGTGACCACTTTTAAAGGTGGTGGTGACAGGACACCACCGTCACAGTGCAAAGTTACGCATATTCTTCTGCAGGACCTCATTGATTTGTTTTGTTTGTTGTTTTTTGTTTCAGGCTGCTCTACTCTCTAGCCTTTAATTCGCATTTCCTTCGTAATCTCTGGTTTGCATGTCTCAGTATTTCAACGCAGTCCAACAACGGGTGAGCAAACCATTTTCCTGAAGATGACACTATTGCTAATCTAATCTAGTTCTTCTATTTCGCTGCAGATTTGTAGGCCTGGGAACATTTACACGGTATTGTTTAAGAATTATAAGAATAGGCATAAATTAGAAATACGTGTTTATGATATCGTTGATGTATTTTATTGGATTTCAAACTGGCGTGTCAAATTTTGATTTGCAATTTCATTTATAATGACCATCAACTGATATCTTGGACATTTGATAATGGTGCTATATAAATCATTAGCTTAAATTAATACTGGTTTAGTTTATACCCGGCTGCAGTATGAACTTTGAACTGTTATAAGGGGCATAATAAAAGTTCAATTGTATTGTATTATACCACATGTTTATAGCACATATGGTAAAGTTTTCATGTTGATGCGTTCTAGTTTTCAGTCAACTCTGCTACAGATGTTATCACGTGGCTTGCCCATGAGCACGTTCGATCTGAATCGGATCGTTCCAATGCTGTCGATTTTCTGTTCTCACTTCAGTCATTTCATGATGTCACTCCACGACTCCGAGTTTCATGGCGACTCATCAAGTAGGCTATCTTCAATAAAACAAGGCATTTAAGGTAAGACGAGGTGAGGTAAGGCAAGGTAAGTTGAGGCAAGGTACGGTGAGGTGAGTTAAGGTAAGGCGAAGTTAGGTAAGCTGAGGTAAGACGAGGTGAGGTAGGGTAAGGTGTAAGGCAAGGTAAGGTGAGGCGAAGTAGGGTGAGGTGAGGTAGGGTAAGGTGTAAGGCAAGGTAAGGTGAGGCGAAGTAAGGTGAGGTAGGGTGAGGTGAGGTAGGGTAAGGTGAGGTGAGGCAGTTATTGAGACAAGGTAGTGAAACTGTAAAGTAACATCACCAAGAGTTACCCAAAAAAACAAGTGCAGTTTTCGCTATTTGAAATTTCTAGTTTCCAAAAGTGAACTAGAAACATAAATTTTGAAATCTGCTTAGAACTTCACAGGATTTTAACAGTCTTTTAACAGTTTAACAAGAACTTCAGACTGTGGAATTTTCCAAATTGAAGGGTTTAATCAGAAATCACTTTTTTGTAAAAGGAAGAGTTGTATCAATGTCTATGACTTCAATAGCACTGTTATCATTATGCCAAGTTGTCGTTAAAGGGTGGCTGCTACTAGCCGTGAATGACTGTAACTGTTGCAGATTCGAAGAACGTGATGCCTTTCAAGTTAGATGAGCTGCCTCACATCGCTCAGACGTTGTGTGAAGCGTGTCTCGGAATCGTCGAATTGACGCATCCGGACACAAAACCCGTCATTGGAGTTCATCATAACATTGTCTCCGCCGAAGATTTGAACCACCAGCAGGAGATGCTTATGGCAGTGTTTAAGGTACAGACTGTTTTTTGTGGATTTTTCAGTTTTATTCATTGGTCAGAGCAATTATTACATGTGCGGAGTCAGCAGTAAATGTAATTGCAGATTTATATAGCACCACTTCAACGGAGAATTCATCAGAGATGGTCTATTGCAATGAAACTACTGCTTGGCCAAGTCTGAAACTATTAGTTTAAGCTATAGCTAGCTCCTTGGATTAATTTATTTATGCATTTTATTTATTTAAATCACTTGTGTTATGCGCAAGGGTAAGTGTGAGGTGCTGATGAATGACTGCTTGGTGACCAAGATGGTGTTATGCTTGGTGACCAAGATGGTGTTATGCTTGGTGACCAAGATGGTGTTATGCTTGGTGACCAAGATGGTGTTATGCTTGGTGACCAAGATGGTGTTATCCAAAGGTCGTTGCTGTTTTTGAATGTGAGCATTTGTCTAGCGCTCGTAGAGATTGAGTACTTACTTGTGGTGCATGTTGGTTAGAACGCTTGGCCTGTAGTGAGGAGTGTATGGGTTTGAGCCTCCTCTCAGGAATGTATTTGTGTCTGTTCTGTTCAGATGTGTTTGTGTCTGAGAGTTTAATTCATTCTTCTTCTGTTGTTAGGTTATTGTGAAACTCGTGAAGCAGTTATACGACAGAGACTGTCGAAGGCAGTTCTGTCCTGACGGTCACTGGCTCTCGTCTCGTGTCTCCATCCAACTTGAAAGGGTCAGTTTCTGTGAATTTCAATCAACAAGGCTAGAGGTTTTTATGTAGTCTGTTGGAAATAATGCCATCTTCTTGTGTCTCCATCCAATTGGAAAGGGTTAGTTTGTCTTACAGGATCACGGTAGCTGATTACTTAGAGCGTTTGCCTTGTGATGTGCAGCATATGGGTTTGAGCCTACCCTGAGATGGTTACTGTGTAGGGACCCGGAGCAAGTCCTACACTGATGCTATCGATTGATGCTTGGCAGTTCGATAGTAATGCTTAACAGGTGCATAATAATGATAACAATAAGAATCTCAGAATTTCAGGTGTAAGCAAATGCCTTGAAAAGTACCACTGAAGGACTCTTGCATGTGCTTTGGGCCGAACTATGCCTTTTTACGGTTACTCTCTTGAGTTCTGTTCCCAGCTGCACTGACGCGCAGATGGTTTGAAAAGTCATCACTGACTTTTAATAGAAGATTTTGAAATTCAGCTTGTGTTTCTCTGGCATACTTCGGGAACTCTGTGTTCCAGTTTCTAGTCAACCTGGTTGGTGATTGTTGCGCTGTACTAGCTGCGGAGATATGCAGGTGCTACGCTTCTGCACTTCAGCTCGAGCTCATCGTGCCTCCTCTTGTATTGGACTATCTTCGTGGAATAGTCTTCCATTGCATTTACGCGCTGTTGCACTCAGCCGTGTGCAGCAAATATTTTCAAACCGTCTTAAAATGCACTTGTTTAGATTAGTCAGGGAGCCATTTGTGCAGCGCTTGTGTGAGGTGCTTAATAGGCGCTATAGTAAGTATACCTTGATACATACATTCTGATGATTTTGTTTCCAGTTATACATTCCAAATGGCAACGTCTTCGTCCGAAGACCATTTGGAACGCAGAGTATCCTGAACCCACGAAGGACACGTATGCGACTCTCTAATCTAATCTAATCTAATGACTGCCATTGTGCCATTTTCATGATGCACATGGTGGCACCTGGTGTCAAGTGATGGTTTTGTCGAGTGACGGCTGTGTCAAGTGATGGTTGTGTCAAGTGACGGCTGTGTCATGTGATGGTTGTGTCAAGTGACGGCTGTGTCATGTGATGGTTGTGTCAAGTGACGGCTGTGTCAAGTGATGGTTGTGTTGAGTAACGGCTGTGTCATGTGATGGTTGTGTCAAGTGACGGCTGTGTCAAGTAGTGATGGTTGTGTTGAATAACAGTTTTATCGAGTGATGGTTGTGTCATATGACGGTTGTGTCAAGTGACGGCTGTGTCATGTGATGGTTGTGTTGAGTAACGGTTTTATCAAGTGATGGTTGTGTCATATGACGGTTGTGTCAAGTTACGGTTGTATCAAGTTGAACCGTAGTCAAAAGTATATTCTATTGGAGAAGCCAAGTAGAAATCTGATTCTGTAGCATTAGCCAGTTAACAGACATTGTGAATTTATTGTTGGAAGCTAACAAATGTTTCTTAAAAACAAATACTGATAAGTAAATACTTCGGTTCTCGTTAATTAACTACCAATAGCTAACGAGCGTATCTGTTTAATTAAGAAACTGACATGTCATAGTACTGAGTCTTTTCTGGATGGGGTGTTGTATCAGTTTCTAATTACAATTAGATTGATTATGGGTAAGTGAATTCTGATAAATATACCTGCATGTAGAATTCAATAAATTAAGAAGCTGACTGACAAATGCCTGTATGACTAACTAAAAAATTTGCCTATTCTTCGTCATGGGCAACAAATGTAATTGTAAACTCTACATTTCTAAAGCATCAATCGAAAGCTAAGCACAGGCCACCAACTTATTCATGAGCACTACATTGAGTTAGAGGGGTTGTCCAAGGTAATCAAAAGGAGGTCCGAGACTTAAGTTTTAAATGGAAAGCCCGAGGGGTGATAGGTAGAGGAGCGTGAGGCAGATGATGGAGGGTGTTTGACAGTGATGATGGAGGAACCGAAAATTTGCGGAATTCAGCTGTGGCGTGTTCCTCTGGAACGTTGCCATTTCTGCAACACGTTGTCTGTCATGTATTCTGGGCTTGTCTCCAGTTCGTATACAGTCCCAAGCTTAGGAAACCCTGGTGGGCTCATCCATTTCTCTTCCAGTTGAATTAGTAGTTTTCTTTTGTAAGCAAGTGATCCCTGGGAGTCATGTTTCTGTTGTTGTTTTTCAGTTGATGATGACACTCCGCTTCTGTCCAACACGGACGTTCGAAGGAACATCGTCCTGTCTGAAATGCCATTTGTTGTTCCTTTTGAAGAACGAGTCAAGGTAAAAGTCATAGCTGTGCTAATGTGGAAGTAGCCGTAGTATTTATGTATGATTGTGAGTGTATTTATGCATGATTGTATGTATTTATGTATGACTGTGAGTGTATTTATGTATGTGTGTGTTTCATATATGTGATTATGTATACATGTATTTATGTATGATTGTGAGTGTATTTATGTATGTGTGTGTTTCATATATGTGATTATGTGTATGTATTTATGTATGTATTTATGTATGATTGTATGTATTTTATGTATGATTGTGAGTATGTATGTTTGAATTAGTAGTTTTCTTTTGTAAGCAAGTATGTATGGATGTGTGTTTCATATATGTGATTATGTGTATTTATTTATGTATGATTGTGAATATGTATTTATGTATGTCTAAACATCTTCAATGATGCAACCCGTCTTTTGGTACAGGTCTTCCACAGACTGGTCCACCAGGACAAACAGGATAACCAAGGATCGAATCATGTCTTCGGACTGGGTCATTCGTTCTCGATCATGATTCGCAGAAGCCATCTGTACGAAGACGCCTTCGAGAAACTGTCATCAGAAAACGGTCGGTGTTTAATTTGTTTCGTACATTTATATATACATATGCTTTGCCTCTGACAGGCTATTATGACAGTGTATATTTAGCTACAGTATCTTTGTTTCATATTTCAACACACGTACCATACGTGCATGTGTATATATATGTAATATGTATACACGTATATACATTTAGATGTATATACATTATACATTACATATTCAGATAATTATGATAGTATATATATATATCTAATGGTTATCCATATAATGATAATTAATTTATATAGATAGATATATATATATATATATAATTATACATAGAGCCGAACCTGAAGAAAAGGATGCAGGTGCAGCTTGTCAACTTTGCCGGCCTGGATGAGGTTGGCATCGATGGTGGAGGCATCTTTCGTGAATTCATGTCGGAGCTGATAAAGACGGCATTTGACCCGAACCGCGGCTTCTTCAAATGCACCTCAGACAAACTGCTATATCCGAATCCACAGGCAAAGCTGCTCGTCGACAACTTCACGAGTCACTACTACTTCCTCGGCAGAATACTCGGCAAGGTGAGCAGCTGGATTGGTTGAGTCCAACAAGAGCTAGTTTCGATTTTCATCGTCATCCATCAATGCAGATTGAAAGGAGTCCGTTTCATTTTCGGTTTCATCTTATGGAAACTGAAACTAATTCCTGATAAAAAAGAATGATGACATACATATATGCATGTATGCACGCATGCTTACATGTGTTCATGCGTATGTATTTATGAATCCAGGCAATTATGATGAGGATTTTTAATAACCTCATGAAACTCTGCAAAATGACGAGTAGTTATAAAACGGTGCCTCTTAAAATAAACCAAGAATGTTTCTTGGTCTGTGTATGGCAGTAAAGTTCAAAGTTTCAGTGGAAGATTGTTCTGGAAGGATGGTCCAACGTATGACGATTTCCAACGTCCGCACTTCTTGGTCACCGTTCACTCTGTTCCACCGCTCGTGGTGGACTTACATGTTCCTTTCGCTTGCACTGCAACCTTGCAACAGCATGCATTCTCTGTTGCCGGTCCCACTATCTGGAACGGGCTTCCTCTGGAATTGCAGTCTCTCCCTCGGGACTCGTCCACCTCTTCCTTCTCTGCTCTTAAGGCTGTTCTCTTTCGCTGAGGCTGGGATGGGAGCACCTCTGAATAGTTACCTTGAAGATTGCGTTATATAAATGTCTAGTTGATTGATTGATTGATTGATTGATTGATTGATTGATTGATGAGAAAACAAGGATGTGTAAGCCATCTGTTGGTAGCACCGGTACTATCAGATCCCCTATGGACCGAGAACACTGTCCTTTTCAACTTGGCTTACTTGAACAAGAACAAAAATATCTTTGATGTATTCTGGGGCTGATTCGACTATCGAGGCCTACCCTTTTGTCGATAACATAGATGATGTTTGGAAAACGTGTTGTAGGTGATTTACGAGAACATGCTGACCGAGATGCCATTTGCAAGCTTTTTCCTCTCGAAACTTCTGAGCCGACATAGAGGTGACGTTGACATACATCACTTGGCTTCTCTTGATCCAGAAATGTACAAGTAAGTGTTCTCTTGATCCAGAAATGTACAAGTAAGTGTTCTCTTGATTCAGAAATGTACAAGTAAGCGTTCTCTTGATCCAGAAATGTACAAGTAAGTGTTCTCTTGATCCAGAAATGTACAAGTAAGTGTTCTCTTGATCCAGAAATGTACAAGTAAGTGTTCTCTTGATCCAGAAATGTACAAGTAAGTGTTCTCTTGATCCAGAAATGTACAAGTAAGTGTTCTCTTGATCCAGAAATGTACAAGTAAGTGTTCTCTTGATCCAGAAATGTACAAGTAAGTGTTCTCTTGATCCAGAAATGTACAAGTAAGTGTTCTCTTGATTCAGAAATGTACAAGTAAGCGTTCTCTTGATCCAGAAATGTACAAGTAAGTGTTCTCTTGATCCAGAATGTACAAGTAAGTGTTCTCTTGATCCAGAAATGTACAAGTAAGTGTTCTGTTAAGACAGATCTTCGTTTGTTTACTTACTGTGCTAAATCATTATTGTTATAAATTTTTTCTGAGGTACACATGTTCCCTCAGGATTTTCACAAATTTCCTGATGGCTGGTCTTCGGTGATGTTGTGTTTGGTGGCAAAAGAGCTGTAAAAAGCAATTGCGTTGAGTGATGTTGCTTCTTACCCTGAAAACATACTAACAGAAATTTTTTCGTGTGTTTCAGAAATCTTTTATCGCTGAAGGACTATGAAGGCGATATATCCGACCTCGGTCTGGATTTCACTGTCGTAAACAATGAATTGGGAGAGGCTCAGGTCAGTTTTCATTTGAACTAAAGCTGATATTGAAATAATTGTAATCAAGCATTTATTTAGGTAAGTGCTCTGAATAACTTCTCAGACCTGCTGTTATTATATTGAGTGACTTGGTGAAGGTAATGGTAAGACACCTGTGTAGAGACCTTTGTAGAAACTTCTCAGGAGTGAAGAGGTAAAGGTAAAACGAACCTCTAGAAACTTCACCAAGGCACACTTTTACCTTTATGCTTCTGCGATGTTTCTACAGAGGTGCATAAACAATAATTATTGTAAAGATAGCACAGTTGTTTACGCAGTTCTATAGAAACACCACAAAAGCATAAAGGGTAAAGGTAGCACAACTGTTTACATGCCTCTATAGAAACACTAACACAGCATAAAGGAGAAGTTCACTAACAAAGCATACAGCAGAAGCACACTAACGAAGCACAAAGCAGAAGCACACTAATGAAGCATAAGGCAGAAGCACACTAACAAAGCATAAAGCACTAAAGAAAGCATAATGCAGAAGCACGCTAACGAAGCACAAAGCAGAAGCATGTTAACGAAGCACAAAGCAGAAGCACACTAACGAAGCATAAGGCAGAAGCACACTAACAAAGTGTAAAGCACTAAAGGAACCATAAAGCAGAAGCACACTAACGAAGCATAAACCAGACGCACGCTAACGAAGCATAAACCAGAAGCACACAATGTAGGAGTTCGACAATCGAAACAATCGAAGCTGTGGTTCTAATTTCACTTTCTGTCAACAGGTGGAAGAGCTGAAGCCCGGTGGAAAGGACAACCTGGTTACAAATCAAAACCACATCGAATACATTCATCTCATGGCCGACTATCGACTCAACAAGCAGGTATATACAGACTTACCGGGTAAGCAAAGATTAATAACGACGTCACGTTATGTCGATAATAAAATAATATGTAAAATAGCATGCATAAAATAATATTAAAATAATAGTATTAACAAATATAATAGTATATAAGAATTACAAATAATATTAGAATTATATTCCTAAAATAATATGAAGATTGAAATAATATTCATAAAGTGGTGGTAATGATGATAATATTGGTAATCTAAATATTTATTATATAAATAGGGTATGGATGATCAGGGGCGGATCCAGAAAGTCTATCAAGGGGGCGAAAAAATTTTACATACAAAGCAACCATCTTCTGTTCAGTTTACCGACCACCGAAAAAAGTTTTGCAATCCATCTCCCAAAAAAGTGTATGAACCTTTTTTATGTCTTCAGTATACATCTACGGGACCCACGTCCTGTGTACATTTGACTCATCCAAGCCTGCGGGGGCCACGCCTGTGTAAACATCATCAAAGACCCAGAAAACGCCTGTGTAAATAAAGATAAATTTCAAATGGGGAGGGCCATGGCCGGATAAGCCCCCCCTGGGTCCGCCCCTGTGGATGATCGCAAACCTACTGTTATTTGGTAACGAGCCAGACGTAACAGTGCACTTGCACAGACTGTAGTGATATCACTCCATTACCATATGAGACCTCTTGCGGTCTGAAGGGCCCCCCTCTCCAGTGGTTCCGGTCATACCTGTCTGATCGCACTCAGATGGTTATCTCTGGTGAATCTAGAACTCTGTGGGTCCCTATCAAACTGGGTGTTCCGCAGGGCTCTGTTCTAGGCCCTCTCCTCTTTATTTTGTACACGGCCGGTATCCCATCTCTGCTCCCCATTCATGGGGCTTCAGGTCATCTCTTTGCTGATGATGTCCAGGCTTATGTCCATGGGCCTCCTTCCTCTCAGCTTCTTCTTGCTCAGCGCATCGAAGCTCTTTCTCGTGATCTTCATACCTGGATGTCTTGCAATCGCCTCTTCCTTAATTCGTCCAAAACCCAATATATCTGGTTTGGCACTCCTCAGCAACTTCTAAAACTCGACTTTGCTGTGCTGTCTCAAAGGTTTCCGCTTTTAACTTTCTCGTCTAGCGTTCGTGATCTAGGAGTGACCCTTGACAATTCTCTGACCTTTACTGAACACATTTCGAAACTCACTCGCACTTCCTATTTTCACCTAAGGCGCCTCAGAGCTATCCGTCGCTCTCTCTCATCTCCAATTTTCACTTCAATTGTCCATGCATTTGTCTGCTCTAGACTGGACTATTGCAATTCCCTCCTCATTGGTCTTCCTAAAGTCCGTCTTGCTCCTCTTCAGTCCGTTCTCAATGCTGCTGCTAGATTAATTGCCCGTCTTCCTCGATTCTCTCATATCACCACCTTTATGACAGAAGAACTCCACTGGCTTCTGCTTTCTGCCCGCATCCAATTTAAGGTCCTCATCCTTGTGTGTAAGGCTCAACTTGGTTTCGCTCCAAAATATTTATGTGACTTAATTCATCGCCCTCACTCTGCTGCTTCTCTTCGTCCTCTTCGTTCATCTGACCGCTTGGACCTCCTCGTTCCCCGTGTCAGGACTTCTCTGGCTCAATCTAGGTCTTTTGCCTCCATTGGCCCTGCTCTTTGGAATGAGCTTCCTCCGTACGTTCGTTCTTCTATTCTCTCAGGTAACGTCTCTTCCTCTTTTAAGTTTCTTAAAACTTGCTTTTTCTCTCGGGGTCTCTCGCACTGGGAGCGCTTCTGAATGGCCCTCCCGCTAGAAGCGCTTTATAAATATCCAAATACAATACAATACAATACAATACAATATGAGTTGTTTATTGTTAACTAAATAATTATAAATTAATTTTACAGTTTGAGGTTGAGTGTCCAGTAGATATTTCTGAGTATTTTAGTCACTGCACAATAGGAACAAAATGTAGTTACCTGTACCGAGATGGAACTATTATTGTAGCCGATATTTTGGGTGGTGCTATATAAATTTTCTGCTATGCATTGTTTAGATGCGCCAGCATTGCAGCGCGTTTCGTTCCGGTCTGGCGGACGTGATCAACATCGATTGGCTGAGAATGTTTGACCATAACGAACTACAGCTCGTTATATCTGGAGCACAGACTCCCATCGATCTCAATGACCTCAAACAAAACACCAACTATTCGGGTTTGGCATAAATTATGTTTCAGTTCTAAAGACCTGCTTCTCATTAACATAAATTATGCAGGAGTTCTAAAGAGCTGCTTCTCATTAGCATAAATTAGGCTGGAGTTTTAAAGATTTGTTTCTCATTAGCATATATTATATCGGTGTTCTGGTGAGCTGCTCCTTATTATCATAAATTATGCTGGAGTTCTGGAGCTGCTTCTCATTAGCATAAATTATGTTAATGTTCTAAAGAGCTGCTTTCAATTTGCATAAATTATATTAAATTTTTAAGGAGTGACAAGTTCATGTTTACCGGTATATGACTGATGCTTGTGTAGCTGGAGGTGGTCTCCGCCGGAAGTCTCACGCAGGCACACAGAAACCAATCAACAAATTCCCATGACAGTACTGTTGATGAATACTTGTAGTTATCCCTTGCCTTCACTTTGAGTTTTTACCTACGTGTTGACCTCTTGCTTTCATGTTGACTCCTTGTTTCTGTGTTGTTTCTATCTTGCTTGTATGTTGTTTCTATCTTGTTTGTATGTTGTTTCTATCTTGTTTTACCGTCTGTTGTAGGTGGTTATGGACCTGAACATCCGGTTATTGTCAAGTTCTGGCGAGTCGTCGAAAACTTCACCGACAAACAGAAACGTCAGCTGCTCAAGTTTGCGACGAGCTGCTCACGACCACCACTCCTCGGTTTCAAGGTCAGGGTCTTTCTTCTTTCGATGACTCTCTGTGCGATACAGTGGCCTGTATGGTTGAGGTACAATTATATTTAAGTGGATGGTTCAGATCCCCGCAGTGGCAGATATTGTTTTCAGGTAGCAGCTATAATGAGTGTTGACCGTGCAGTGTCATTGGGAAGGGAGGTCAGGCAGCGACGGAGAGAACTGACCATCCACCTCATATGCCGAGGCTAAGAAAAACGAGGTCGTTAATATGTGGCTTGTCATTGCGGTTTGCATGTCCTGATCTTCCTTTTAATCATAAGGACATGCTGTGCCGTTCCATACTTGATGATGCTGATGATGATGATTAGGATGATGACGAGCATGGTGACAAAGACGATGATGATGATATGCCAAAGATGTACTCTCCCTTAGTTCTCAACACCCTCTAGATTTCATCATTTAGGTTAAAAAGTAGTATTAATAACAACAATAATAACAATGACAATGGTTTTTCCGTATTCCATTTTAAACCCAGGCCATATCATCAATTGTAGGCTAAAATTTCAAATAAATTAAACAATAAAGATAGTAATAACGTTAATGGCATTGGTTATTAAACTAGTAATGATAATCATTAATAAAAATGAGAATTAAAAGCATAAAGTTGATGATAAGAATTATATCAATGAGAATAATAATGATGATAATAAATGTTATTAATTAGTGTAAAAAAAATGATAATGACGGCGTTGAACTGTTGTTATTCAGGAGTTGCATCCGGCATTCTGTATCCGTCATGCGGGCATTGAACCTGACCGTCTGCCAACTGCGAGCACTTGCATGAACCTTCTCAAGTTGCCAGAATTTCAGAGCGAAGAGACACTGCGCCTGAAACTTCTTTACGCAATCGAATCCGGTTCCGGGTTCGAACTGAGCTAGGTCTGTTATTTAACAACAACAAATGTCCTTCCTTTGCTGCCTGTATTTCGCTGGTGCACGATAGTGTAGTGGTTGGCGTGCTGGACTGTCGATTGAGAGGTCGGGGTTCAAATCCCTGCCAGTGCAGAAATTTGCTTAGAGATTTCTCCTCTACCTGTGACTGCTCTGTGATTCAGGTGTAAAAAGTACGCCGACTGTATGCTGTCGATGGACAGATGAGATGGCGAGGGAGAGGACTGGCCCCCACCCTCATATGCTGAGGCTAAGAAAAATAAAGTCGTTAACACTTTGTACCAACAGCTACCTCTAAAGTGTACGGTCAGTGTACTCGTACCTGAATTGGATAGGAGTCGCAGGCAGGGCAGAAGTCTCGTAAAACAAATTTATGCCCTGGTAGGGGTTTGAACCCTCAACCTCTTAAAGGACTTTTGTTCCTTTTCTTGGTCTGTTCAACAAACATTTTCTGACCACCTTAAAACGTAGTTGTATAGGTCAGTTAGATAGGACATGCTTGCAGGACTTTCGTGACATACTTTAAACATGCTACTTCAAGTGCATAGATACTTACATGCTTGCACAGGCATACATACTTCCATGATATCCATCCGATTTCGACCTGGCGTGTCCAAAGGAATATATGAGTATTTGATTATGATTTCAATTGAAGCGACAATTGATGTCTTGGCACTATAGAAGTCATTAGAAATTAGAAAATACATACCTGAATCTGAGGTTCTGATTTACATTTGTTACGGGGTCAAGACAGAATTCAGCCACCGTCAGAAAAAACTGGGGGTTTAACAAGTTCCTATTACTGTCAAGCTATATGAATTATTTATTTAATTAACGTTATGGAAAGCTTGTATAATGCCAGCGTAACTTTAAACATGGCTTCAGTTAGTGGTTGGTTTTCAGTGAAACTTAAATTTTTGCCAGGATTTAGAGTTCGGTCAGGTATCCATCGAAAGCGCAAGAAGTAATGGTAACACCAAGAACACGAGTTTAGGATTTAATGGGTGGTGTTGAAACTGTTGCATTGTTTACTTTTGTAGGTGTGTTATTTCAAGTGTTGCAGCATTAGTTTTGAATGAGTCTTGCAACTGTTGTATCAGTACAAATGTTACAACTGTTGCATCATTGTTAGTTGTGTTCTGATGGTTAGTTTTGCAACTGTTGCATTATTGTTGATCATTTTCTCTGGTTATTGTTGCAACCTTGTTGATTACTTTCTGTGATTAGTGTTGCAACTGTTGCATTCGTGTTGTTTATTTTCTATGGTTGGTGTTGCAACATTGTTGATTACTTTCTATGGTTAGTGTTGCAACTGTTGCATCCATGTTGTTTATTTTCTCAGGTGCTGTCCGCTGTGCTATGAACTTCTGCGTCTTGTCATTATCTCATCGGTCACCTGCGTTGTTTACCACTCGAACAAAATATCTCAGAAAGTATCCTGTTGGTGATTTACCTTCTGCAATGCGTGACATTCAGACTTATTGTTGTTTTAATAAATCATTAGACTGCTTGTCTGTTGAACAACAGAATCTCTGCTCGAGACGGGACATATCTCGAGCAGACTTGGCCTCGAGCGAAAATGCTTTGCGAATAGATTTTTCTGGGGAAATTTCTTCAAGGGGTGCAGAGCTTGTATAAATGTTAATGCCAGTTTTTCAATACTTGGATACCTGCAATTGAATGTTCAGAATTCGGTGACACAAAAATATGATTTAAAAGCAGCTACAAAGACTTTGTTTTCCAGTTGAGGTGTCGTTTTGAGTTTTAGGTGTGGAGTTCATAAATGTATTGATGCCACTCTCTGCATTGGATGTTGAGAACTTGTTGACACAAAAATAACGGCTGCAAAGACTTTGTTTTCCAATTAATTTCTGTTCGAGTCTCGTCCTAAGGACGTGGCTCAGTTGGGTAGAAAATTATTAAATTGTAATCTTTTATTGTTCAAGGAACTGCTTAGTGCAATTGTAAAAGTGTAATGTTATCTAAATCTGTGAAATTTCTCAGCGCCACACAAAAGCCACGTCATGGCAACCAGCTTATTCGCCGGCGGCTATATTAGGTCAAGCCCGCAATTGCCAGGTAGTTTAGACCATTCTGGTGCCAGGTCAGAATCTGGGGAGGTGAAGCCGAGTAGACAGCTCCATGCTACTGTGGAAATCGTTGATGGTGGTCGTGTGGTGGTGCAGGAGTAGAATCAGGATATGATAGCTTGAAGAGTTCAGTTTTCAGTCGTGAGTGGAAAGCTGCAGAGGAGAGGGCAAGCGATGGGAGGTGAAATTAACAGACAAGGTAGGGGGATGAGCAAACTGGTGGAGATCGTTTGGGAATGCTGACAGAATTGAAAAGAATAGATAGCAATTTTTTTTAATATATAATCGTTGATCTAGGCTACAGCCTGCGTAATAGCAATACCTAAGCCTTGTCAAATACTCTCCTGTAATGAGTTGGCATTTAGCCTACTGTGAGGCGTAATTACAGTTAAAAGTTGTAAATTAAAATTTACACTCTTGGGGCATGGTAGCTGAATGGATAGAGTGCTTGAACTGTAAAGCGTAGATTAAGGGTTCGAGTCTCTGTGTAGGGACCTTGAGCAAATCCTTCACGCACAATTACTCAGTGTCACCGATGTTTTGTCGTACATTGTGTGTGCAGTTGTGAACATAGGAAGTAGGGCAATATCAAAGATAGTTGTTTTGTATGGCATAAAATGTTTACGAAGCTGCACGTTGCAAGGCTCGAAGTTAGTGGTCGTCTAGAAAGCATTCCTGCAATATTACCTATTTTGGAACCCTCCCTCATCCTTATCCACATGTGACATTACCTTCTACATACCCCTTTGCAGCCAACCACCTCCAGCGGAATACTACGACCTAGATTAGGCTAATAATATGGTTAACCCTGTAAAACTGTTACGATCGAGAAGTGCCAGAGATCATAAACGACCTTACGCTGTCCGCGCTGAGGGCCTTAAACAGCGTGGCACCAATTCAAACGGGCAGCGGTTGTGAAGGATCTTGCACGATCAATTCATTGAAAACTGACCTGGTTTTCGCCATACGGTCGCTATAGAAAACCCGTGTACGTTTTTACATTTAACTGTTACGAGGGACTTTAATTAGATTCAATACAATAAAAAAAATCTGATGTACGCCAGAAGTTGTTGCTATAAGACACTGCAGCATGGCTGTATTGAAAAAGGAAAAAATCACAAAACCTCTGCCAGTTCAGTTAGCTACATTGGTTAGAGGGTCGAGGCCATACTGTAGCTACATAAAAAGGCACTGTACTACTGTAGGGCCTACATTTACATTTAACCGGGGTTTGCTGAGAGCAAGCCGAAGGCAAATCCTAGATAGGGCCGTTATCGGATATTCCTCCTTCTTTAAATCCTCCAGTGAGTCCTAGCAAGAAATTAAGCCAATACGGAGATTTGCGATGAAGAAGAAAACCGATTTGATTGATTGAATTTCCTTGACCTGCACAACGATTTTACATTAATTCTTTAGCGACCATCGGCCGATACCTTGTGCATTATGACAGTGGCGCTATAGAAGTTCTTCGATTATCATTACTATTGTTGTTGTTGGCTTCTTGTTGTTGTTGTTGTTGTTATTGTTATTGGTGCTAAATAAGGAATATGCTTACTTACTTACTGAAAGCGTTCTTAAGGAATAGGCCCCCACCATTTCCAAGATCCGTTGAAAAACGGTAAGCCTAACAATATGATGTCTTTGTGATTATGATGACGTCACGTCTTTAAATTGAAACACCCAAAATTGTTAAACGTTAAGAAGTCTTCGATTTTGTTCGCTTTTTCAATCTTATAAAAATTAATATTTCGTTCCATCATCGAAAAACAACAAACACTCGGCAAGATGAAGGTGTAAGTAGCAAAATATTCTGAAAATATCGATTCTAATAATCGTTTAGACTCGAAAATTGTTCGAACATCCGATACAGTAACCGTCTTTGCACAGTGTAATTTTAGCGATTGGTCAAATCATTCGTTAAAAATCTACAATTGCTGACTGTCGTTCAGCATCTTGTGTAATCCGTTCCAGTTTGCAATTTTATTCTTCATAAATAAGTTACTTCGTACGCATTGATGTCGTTACGGGGAAATGGCCGAACGCGTGCCACTTCGGAGTCCCAGCTTTAGCCTATTATAGTACGAAACCACAAAGACTGCTTTTTTAAACTTACGAAACCTAGGTGATCGTGAAACTTAAGTAATCACGTACACGCGCGAATATTATGTTTACAGCATTCAGAATAACATCCTCGGTCTGGTGTCAGCCGTTATCGTGGCCCAGCTGATCGACTACGTCTGGTATTCGGGCATGCTGCCCTGGCAGGTAGCCTGTGAGCGAGACCTCGTCCTGACCGTTCTGAAAGACGTCGTTCTAGCAGTCGCCAGCTTCGTCATCTACGAGTTAGTTGCATTCTGATTTTCTGTTTTTCGCTGGTTAATGAAGTAAGACTCCGCCAAATATCGGCTAGAGCTTTTCCTTGGATGATTAATTATTTAACTGCAGTGTGTAGACATTCCATTGCGCATATTATATGTCTTGCTGAGATTGCATGTGCATGCACTGGCGTAAACTTGTCCAAAATATTTGGTTATTTTTTCTACACGTACTGCATTAAGTGTACAGTCCATCTCAATTATTGGGGGGCCACGTGCCCCGGCTGCCCCTCCCCCAGAGTCTACGCCTATGTTTGCATGTGTATGTATGTATGTATGTATGTATGTATGTATGTATGTATGTGTGTATGTATGTATGTATGCATGCATGACTCTGTTGCAGTGCCGGATATAGGCATAAGCTAAAAGCTACAGCTTAGGGCGTCACAATCCGCAGGGGCCTAAAAAGTTCAGAGCTTTTGGGCATTTTAAAACTATATATATATTATGTAGAACCTTTTTAAACGACTTGTGTAGCAAATTCCATCTCGCTTGAGTGAAAGCATTCAAATGAAAATAATTAGAATTTTCACTTTTAATGCCTTGTTTTGAAATAATTTAAAGGTATATGTGTTTTCAAGTTTTATAAGACCTTCTGGTATAATTTTAAAAGAGCAGTCTCCAAGCATATGAAGGAGAGTTCAACAGGTCATGCCAACAATGATGCGGCCTTGGGTTTTATATGTTGCCCGTCCTTTACAAATTTCTGTGGGTGCTCAAGGGCTATGGTTATAAGTTCTTCTGTTTGGCTATTTGGTTGTGTTTATTAACAGTAAGTAAGTAAGTAAGTAGCCTTTATTTGCACATGACAAGCGCACATGCAAAGTAACGTTCCGTTCTTGTTGAAATAATGACAATGCACTAAAACGTCTTTGTCTCCCTCTGTAATTGTTTACAGCACGTTCTACGATGGCGGTTATTATGGTGACGTGTTTGAGTTCACCTTCATGTTTACCGTGATGCACTTCGCTCTTGACGACAAACCGATGCTCACAACGTCCGATCAACTGGTCGAAACTCTGACTGTCTTGGGACACTCGTTCGTCATTCTCTTCTCCACCATCTTTGTCGTTCACTTCGTCAAGTCGTTCATGGCTCCAGCGAAAAGGAAGATCTGGAAATAGAAGGAAGCATCGAGAGATCCCGCACTAACATCGCTCCGCCAGAACGCTTAATATCAAAAGAATGCCTGCAACCGCCATTTAAAATCTAAAACTCGGTCGCAATATGAATTTTAGTTCTGTTTGACTCAGTTTGATGTATGAGTTATGCTTAAGATCAACTAAAATAAATTAATTTTGAAATCATTTGTGTTCAAAATTCTAACGGAGTGCACCTGTAGGATCTGTAGAACTCTGAATGCATGTATATAGGCTATATAAGTAGGCCCCAATTATGAATCCAAGCAGCCTGTTCATGTCCAGGACATGCATTTATTTAGCATCTTTGAGGGCTATTACACAATGACTACACCATTATTGAAGCCACCTTGGAAGCCCTGGTTAAGAAATTGCCATTGACCAAAGCCAATGAAACTGCTTAGGAGCAGTGTGGGAATTGTATAAAAAAGACGGGGTGGGGGTTGAACATTTTATCCATATCTTACAATCTGATGTCAACGAAATTTGAAAGCAGCTGATTTCAACGCTTGCAGTTTTGCAAGTCAAACTCGAATCAAAATCAATTCCTTTGTTGAGAAAATTCAAAAATGCATACATGATAGATGGAAATTTCTTCTCTTTGTCAGCGATTCAGAATCAAATAATGCTAAATCACACTGGCACAACTGAGGGGGTTGGAAACGATCCCCTGGGGTGTGCAATGAAGACTTTAACTGGGGTCCTAAGAAAGACTATGGGGTTGAACCCCCGCCCCCCGACTATTCCACCCAGCTTAGGAGTACATACAACGCAACGTTTCTGAATGGGTGCCAAGCAGTGGCGGCGATCTTGTCTGAGAGGTGGGGGGGGCAAAGTCTACCATGGTCTGGTCGATGACCTTTTTTTAGGAATTCATGTCCCCCAAAAAACAAAGTTAGGCAATGCAAGGCGCCCATCACGTCCTACATACCATTTTCACAACGCGCCATCTCGCGAATGATAGGCTGAGTGGACACTGGGAGGGTTGCTGGAAGCGATCCCGCTACCTACTGCTCTTCACGCCAGTGATGTTACCACTACTCTATGGACCCCCCCTTCCATGGCAAATGCGGTCAAGACTAAAAAAACACTTGAGAGGTAGTTGAAACGTATGCCCTCCTTAAAACGTTCGGAAGCAAGGGCGTCCGGAGGGGAGAAGGTGGATTTTGCAAATATTTTATAAAAATTAAATATTCGTTATTTTGATTATTACAACAGTCCCAACACTATTTTCAATGCGAGAAAACACTTAATTATTTAGGTAAGTCCTTGACCATTATTCTTTTTAAAGTTGTCACGTACGTGTTCTGTGTTAATGAATAGCTATAATATGTAACAAAATCATCTTGCTCCGCCTTATAACAATTTTGTTACCCCCTACAAAAATTTCTGCGCCCATGTTCGGAAGTAGGCCTACACATTGAAGACGGGAAAAACAAGAGCTGTAAACAGAGTTGATGAGATAAGTTTAAATTCTGTTTGGAGCAAAAGACAGTCTCAGAAATGAAACAAAAGTTCAAAACAAATTCGCGAAATAAACATAGCAAGTAGGCCTATATCAATCAAAGCACAAATATTCGTTTATTGAAAACTTCCCGTCGCCACAAACGCGATAGAATGTAATGTAAATTTAAATCTCCGAAATTTCTCAGCGACACGTACACAAAGGCCACGTAAGGGAGACCAGCTAACAACCGGCGCTATATAAACTTAAGTCAGTAATAGCCATGTCCGCCTTGTCCGTTCCAGTGCCAGGTCAGAGCCCGAGGAGACACCAGAGACGCAATGGGATTACACATTGTTACAAAGACAATAACTGCAATGGATGATAGATCAGCTAACAGTTGGTGAAAGAGACTGAACAGATAGCAGAGGCCTACGTTAAGGGTATACCTCATCGAGGTCGCATTGGGGGGAGGGGGATCCATAGAGTAGTGGTAACATCACTGGCGTGAAGTGCAGTAAGTAGCGGGATCGCCTCCCGCAACCCTCTCAAAGGTCCACTCAGCCTATCAATTCGCGAGATGGCGCGTTTGTGAAAATGAGATGTAGGACGCGATGGGCGCCTTGCAAGGCTGCCGTATACAGTTGAAATTCGATTCCTGTAATAACTTGTGATCATCCGTTCATACTGATTTGTAATCATACTGCGTAATTGTCAGTTTGAAGATATTAAACGAAGATCATTAATATTGTTCTTTAGGGGACCTATACGTTATACCTGGGCAATCTCTCCGACTTGATACAGCTAACCATTGCCTTCTATATAGTGATATAGAGAAGGCAATGAGCTGATGCTATCGCTTTTATTTTAACTAATGATTTAGATCTTAGAATGTCTGAGTAAACGATTATTACGATTATTACAAAAAAATATTATTGGAAATTATTTCACAGGTTGCCCAACTCTGAAGACACGAAATCCTTCTTTCTGACGTCACAACTTACAGATTCAGGTAATGTATAGTTGTTGTTTTAAAGACGCTTATCTATGGTTGTTGGACTTATTATTTTTAAGACGCTTATTAAATTTGGTAATAACTGAGTTTAATTTGATAATGAATATTACTATTCTGATTTTCCGCCGAAATATATGTACAGCAATTTATAAGAATTTTTACATTGAGGCTAAGTGTGTTTGGATTTGTCTGCAGGAATACTTGGAGTTGGACTTCCTCTGGACTACTCTTTGGAAAACCCCGCTGATTTGACGCAGCGCTCGTGAATAGGCTGGAGCCCTGCGCTTGGCCTTCGAGTGCACGCTTTAGAAGTTTAGAGATTACGATTAGTATTACGATACATAGACCTATATAATTATAGCCTATATGTCGACGGTCGACAAATCTTTACTAGACTATTAAAGCTGCGTTGGCTTTGGCGAATCTATTTTTTCTTAGACATCAGTTCAGATGTATCTAAACTCTAATGTAATAGGCCTATAATCTTAAAACGACTATGGTGCATATATAGTTAGGTACCAAACGCTAGAATTCCAACAGGAAAGAGAATCGCTATTAGTCTCAGTGCATATTTTAAGGAATTTAGACTACTGGGACAAAATTTTGGAACTCGTCTCTGAAAAACTTTGATGACCTTTTTCTGGGAATTCATCTCCCCGAAAAAGTTGATGACCTTTTTTTAGGAAGTCATCTCCCAAAAAAGTCACCTCCCGAAAACCGTTGATGACCTTTTCTTCGGAATTCTTCTCCCAAAAAAAGATGACTTTTTTTAGGCAGTCGTCTCCTGAAAAAGTCATCTCCCGAAAACACTTGATGACTTTTCTTTAGGAATTCACCTCCAGAAAAGTTGATGACCTTTTTTTTGGAAGTCATCTCCCGAAAAAGTCACCTCCCGAAAACAGTTCATGATCTTTTCTTAGGAATTCATCTCCCGAAAAAGTTCATGACCTTTTTGGCAATTTACTACTGGGGCAAATCTTAAAACTCTTCCAACATTTTGTCCCACTACTTATGCTTTAACCATACATTGCCTGGGACAAATCAGCCTAACTACTGGGACAAATCCTAACACTACTGGGACATTTGTCCCACTAGTTATACAGTTAAATATGCCCTGATTAGTTTAATTCCAAAGGTTAACCCTATGAGACTGAAAAGTTGTATTCCTTGGAGCAGGGCATTAAGTCTTCCTGAAACTGGCTTGGAAGATGGCTGCTTACTAAGAAATAGCCTATAAAAATTAACCCGGGAAGCTAAAAACGTAGGCCTACAAAATCTTGTTATTTAAAACATAAAAAATGGAAAGTGGGAAAGTAAGAAAGAAAACTGAGGAACTGACGAAAGGTCATAAAAGTTGTACTAAGCCAAAGATTGTAAAAAAATAAATGATAGCATGAATTGATAGTCAATTTCTTAAACAATTAGCTTTAATGCGGACTTGTTTATTTGCCTATGGCTCTGTAACCGTCTGAACTGAACAAGGCATTCTGTATTTCACCAGGTCCAACTGCACATCTCTGCCGAGACAACAACTATGTCGAAGAAGTGCACAGACGATGACAACGAACAACAGAAGACAAACCCGGACTGTAAGCTAAATGCCCACAGAATTTTGGTTCATTCACATGTTAAATGCACCCTCAATGTTACTCCTGCGCATCGGCCTAACTGTGCGTTGTGACGGTGGCGTCTGTAATATAAATAATCTACACAAACGGTTATTAAGAAGATGGGTGCTTTCTTTCACTCATTGGATCATTACCATCGTAACGGATTTGCCAGATCCGTAAAAGAAAGTAGGCTACACACATGCCCATTTACATGCATTAGCGCATAATGCCACTTATCAAATCAATGAGCTGTTGCACTTCCGTTGTAGCTGCATTCCAAAACGAAGTCCCTGCAAAGCTAACAGCATCATCGACAGCCACAACTGTAAGTTCATTTGAGATTACACTTCAACGTCCAGATTATAGTTAGACCATCTGATGTTTCAAAATGTAGGCTACTTTAACGACGAACTGCACTGGTTTCCCAGTCACATTTAGTACACGCTCGTTGTTACAGTGTTAAACATTCTTATCCTAAGAGAAAATGTTTCTTTCATATAGCACGTGTAGTGGCTGTAACAAGGTAGCTGAGCATCATAAGTTTTGTCAGGCAGTTGAGCATCAAAAAAATTCCTATAGGCTTCTTTAGGTAACTTAGTGTCTGTGTTCTATTGGAATTCAACTTTTGTGCTATCTAACGGATTATAAAACTTGATCGCGGTTTCATTTGAATCGAACAGATTGCAGATTGCTAAACCTCAAGGCTTTTCTCCAAGAAAATCCGTTTTCCAATTTATTATACAAAGCTTAGGAAATGTGAATAGGAAATGTGAATTCTCGGTATTGTCAAACCTCTATTACTTTGCAACTCTTATTTCCAGTTGCAGGATCTTCCGTTGGAGCTACATGAGCTCATCCTTTTGGAGGCTATTGTATCTGAAATCAGAGATAGGAAGCTGTTCAGATTCGCCTGGAAAGAATCTGCTGATCGAGTGGCCAAGCGACTGAGAAATGTCTGTCCACAATGGGACTATGTGTTGACTACTGACTCGTTTCGAATCAGGCTTCATGGACTTATCGACACCTTCCGTGAGTTGCTGAAACTGCATAAGTGGCTGGCTGATTCGGCAGTATTTGAAATTGTAATTGTAACTGTAAAGTGACGATGTTGTAAGCTAAAATTGTATATTTCATGCTGTTGAGATTTGTGAAGTTCGGGAAAATTAGTCATTTAGTCATCACCCATCGCAATCGTTGCCCGTTTATCCCTCTTCTTTTTATGTCATAACTTCATGCTTGCGTGAAAGAAGTAAATAGGTTGCAGCTGTCATGCAGATATTTCCAGTCTTGTTGTCAAGACCTTAAACCTCAAGACCAAGACCAAGACCAAGACCTTGAACCTCAAGACCAAGACCAAGACCTTGAACCTCAAGACCAAGACCAAGACCTTGAACCTCGAGACCAAGACCAAGACCAAGACCCAAAAATCGCAATCAGGTCAAGACTTCTAAAATTGTCAAGTCGGAATATTCGCTATTTTAATGAAAACATGAGTCTTTTATTTTATTCAAGCAAATTAACTTTAAATGCAAACTGCAGAGAAATCCGAATTTGTATTCAAAAGTCCTTCATGCAAACTATTATTCCAAATGCCTTTTGTATTTTATAACAACCAATTCGCTCAGAATTTTCTGACCAAGACGTGCCTGGTGGGCCTCATAAAAATTCCGCCATGTGAAAAAATAGGTTCTACAGGTGCTGAAGACGCTGACACAAACAGAGAAGCTTTTCAAGCACTGGATGTAAATGTACAGATAGTGAGCCCTTTTGAAATCTTCCCATTGTTTATCATACCGTCTGATACAGAATAACTGTTGCTGGTGCCAATGGGTTTTCCTGACCAACAAGACGTATCCATCCATACATATTGGTCGTATGATGCAAGCAGGCTTGATACAGAATTCTTGAGTTCTGTTAAATGACTGTTCATATTGACAGCCGGTCTTGGTCTTGGTCTTGCGAGACCAAGACCAAGACTTTGAACCTCAAGACCAAGACCAAGACCAAGACCTTGAACCTCAAGACCAAGACCAAGACCAAGACCTTGAACCTCAAGACCAAGACCAAGACCAAGACTTTTAAAAGCGAACTCGAGTGCACTCGAGACCAAGACCTTGGTCTCGAGGACAACAAGACTGGATATTTCTGTAATTCATACTTTATGCAGCATGATGGCTCTTGAAAGCCAATATGCAACTGCTTTTAATTAGTCACCTAGTCATTTACTATAGTACCTTTTCGTTCCTTACAAATATGATTTATATATGCCAGTGTAAAGAATCTCATCGGTAAGCTACCATTGCTTAGCTTATAGTCAGCGACTATAGTCTGGCCTGGACAAATAACTGAGGACAACGGAGACCATTATTCGTGCCCATCGCCGCCAAATGGCTGGCGCCAGGAACTAATTATGATGATGATGACGACGACGAAGACGACGACGATGATGATGTTGATGAACTAGACCAGTCACCTTTGACGGCTACCCATTCAGCACTGACAGATTACCATAATGTCCAGCGTTCATGGACGGTGACTGGATCGAGTTCCGTCGCGGATAAGGAAGGAAAGATGCAGCATTTTAAAACGTTTAACCTTTTATTTAGAGAGAAACAGTAGAGCATCCAGTTTCAAGTGTGGAGATTTGCATTGGTTACCATTTTAATTAAAATCGATTCTCATAGCTTAATTCTCTGCATTTTTGTCTTTAAGGGGTATGCGTATCTTCTGCCAGCATACCCATACACATTTAATGGAGGCATAATATGGGTCTATGTGAATGAATTAATGAATTAATTAATATTTTATTAATTAACGTGCTAGACGTCAATACTTGAATTAGGGGCACGGTCAGTCGCTCGGGGGTGGGGGTGGCGAATGGGCAGCCGAGGGTGGACTGATGGATTCACGAAATATAGTTTTAAGTTGTCGCTTGAAGTATGAGATATAGTTATATTCGTTGTTTGAAAAAGCAAGTTGTGAAAACGCAACCAGCTAAAAAATAATGAGAGAAAGGGTGAGATTCTTACGGATTTTGAAATGTGTAGGCCTATAATAGTGTCTACCGTCTGTAGGCCTATACAGATTGTTGGCACTGACCTTGAAACTAAAGGTATTCTATTCCAGACAGTGAGCTTCCTGTGGGCGTGTTGGCAGGGTCGGCTTTTCTATCCCTGACCATAGATCATACATCTCTTCCAGAGGCGTAGAAGGGGCATCTTTTATGCAGTTTTAACTAATTTATCCCAAAAATTTACAAGATTTAATTTTGGCTCCCGAAAGTACCCAGTTATATCCTCACCACGTATACAAATCAGTTGTCAGGCATGATTTTGACACCCCATTGAGCACTTATAGGAGCACCATAAGTGGCATCTGGTTTTAATATAATTAGTCTTTTGTAGACTATGTCTACGACATTCATGTGTAATTTGAATTTATTCATTTTTTAAACACTCGTATATAGATTTACAGAACTTAAGTATAGGGCCTACTAAACAATTAGTCTGTATTTTTTACATTTTATTTCATTAGAAATTAAATTTCTATTCGATGTATTTGAAAAATGTGAAATAAATAAAACAGGGAGGGGAACGCAAATTGCATAGTTCGTTCTCGGGCGCAAAATATCCTGGCTACGCCTCTGATCCCTTCCCAACCAGTACTTCCAATGGCACTAGATGGGACAAATAATGGCGTGTATGCGGGTTCCAGATGGAAATATGAGTTTTACATGGGCTCCATTTTGGGATGTTGGCAAAGTTTGGTCTGCTACTCAAGGTGTTCTCATTTTCCCACTGTCCTGAACTTCTTCAATGCAGTATAAAAGCTTAGCTCTTTATGGAATAAGCCTCCTAACATCTTGCAGCATCAGCTTCTTAGCCTTTTGTCGTGTTTTTCTCAAGCGCATAAAAACCGTTCTATTCGATCGTCTTTTCGTGCTATAAGCCTTACTGGAATTTCTCTTGAAGTGACGCTATATAAATTGTGATTAGAAATACAACATGCGGCTAATTTCTAATTGGTTTTGTGTAGCAGATGATTGTCGCTGTCTTTGTAGCGTCAGTGCAGTTTGTTATGACAGTTCTGCGCATGCACTGGTTCACTGCATGGTGCATCGCTGTAGATGCGCTGGATGACGAATACTTTCTTCTCTGCCATCCGCCTGAGAAGCATGCCGTAATTAGAGTCTGTGATCGCGACATTCTACACAAACCGAAAAGTTTAATTCAGTTGCCTGAGGTGGCAGTTCCATGGAATCTAGTGGCTTGCAGTCTATCCAGATGTCTCTACCTCTCGCACAAAGCACCAAACAGCATTGAAATCTTGCGCGTTTCCAAAGAACGAGAGGAGTTTCAGGTTTTACCATTCATCACCTGCTCGACTCAGCTTGTCTTTAGAATGTGCGTATCATCAGACGGTAGCTTGATCGTTTTCCAAGGTCCAGCCCCATCCACCGTCTCAACATACAATGCGGATGGTTCGCTACAGCGCCAAATCCAGTTGACGAAACCCTTGTCTTTTGTTCGAGATATCATTTCAAAGTCCAACGGAAACGTTATCATAGTATCAGGAAGCCTGACAGAGATCAACAGAGATGGAGACGTTCTCTGCGACTATGATATCAAAGCTGATGGAGGATTTCGTGGACTTATTTACTGTGCAGTTGACATTTACGACAACATACTGACAGTTGATGTAGGCGACTCTGTCAAACTATTGGATTCCGATTTCAACCAAGCGGAAGTCAAGATTGATAAGCCGAAACGGATTCGGTGCCGGAAAAATCTTTATCAACTGCACTACAACAGGCAGAGAAATGAGTTTATGTTGTTCGATTGTTGTTATGCTAATGCTGATAATGCCGATATCCATCTTCCCAGCCAGCGCTTGAACGTCTTCAATGTCACAGAGACAATCGTACAAGAGGATGAGGTTCAGAATGATGAAAATGTTCAGATGAACGCAGATGTTGAACATGATGAAGATGTTCAGATGAATGCAGATGTTCAGATGAATGCAGATGTTGAACACGATGAAGATGTTCAGATGAATGCAGATGTCGAACATGATGAAGATGTTCAGATGAATGCAGATGTTGAACATGATGAAGATGTTCAGATGAATGCAGATGTTGAACATGAAGATGTTCAGATGAATGCAGATGTTCAGAATGCTGAAGATCAGAATGAGGGAGAGGCTCAAAGTGAAGAAGAATCTCAGAATGAGGAAGATTCTGATAATGAAGAAGATTCTGTGAATGAAAAAGATTCTCAGAATGAAGATTGTCAGAATGAAGAACATTCTTAGAATGAGGAAAACTGAATTGGACGTCTCCAGTATTTCAAGTAATGCACTCAATCTCCTACAGTTATAATGTCAATCAAATGCGTTAAAACCTCCAAATGTAATCGTTTGCGAAACTAACCAAAAATTAGTAATTTCTTCTTTGCGTGGTCTGAACATCTCAGTTAAAGACTGCTTTTTTTAAAAAGCCTTTTGTATTTCTTTTAACACAGGAAGTTTGTGTCCTTCTGTAAAAGATAAAATTTCTTCAGAAGAGCTGATCATTTCTTCTTCTTTTAGTCTTAGGAAACATTGCAGCATCCTTCTCGGATCCAGACAGTTTTTCAAGACATTTAACACAGTATTGCATAATACTGGTTTCAAGTGAATAAGAAGATAATATTTAACATGTCTAATAAACACTTAAAATTCAGTTTCTAAGGTTTCATATAGATAACATCTTCTACTATCAACCAACTCGTTACAGAATTCGCGTCCTGTATATACTAGACAATAATATTCCTAAATGAATTTTGTTAAGATATAATTCCAATTTTCCTCCATTAAACCTTATGTCCGCCTGGCCAGATGGTGCAGCGGTGGGCCTGTTCTATTGTTAGCTGACCTGATGACCCGTGGATACGACGGCTGCAGGCTAACAGATAATAATAATAATAATAATAATAATAATAATAATAATAATAATAATAATAATAATATTATTCTTTAATTAAGCGCCTGCAAACGCACTGCGCTGTACATGTACATGTTATGCGATAAATCTTAACTACTAACAGAACAGACAGCCTGCAATACACGGCGCAAATTGCAGCCTACAAAGCATGTCCGCCTATGGGACTCGATCTCTGTACCTCTCGCACTCTACGCCAGATGTTATCCAATGCGCTATCGGGCCATGCAGAGATGTGTGCAAGTGACCATGCAGAGAGACAGGCGAATACCTGTTCACTTGGCATCTCGTAATGACGGAAAGAACCTTGACCTTGGTTCGTTATTTGCCTTATTTATTCTACCGCAGATCAATCAATCAATCAGTTTTCGTTTATTACTAATACAAGCTGCCAGAACGCAACTTCAATGCGCTACATGGTTGCAGCACGAATTGTAAAAGGATTAGATGAGATGTATAAAGGTACCGTAATTGATATAAGTAATCAATATAATTATGTTTTTAAGTATACTCTAAGTAGGCTATAAAGTTACAGTCGTCCTTGCAAGAGAGTGAAGTCATTAGGATGCGGTTAGAGGACACGGCCACTGGGTCGGCTAGGGGGAACAGAATCTGATGGCTCAATACATGTCTTTCGTTAGTGAGAATTGTCCGAGAAGCCGAGCGTCAGCCTCGGAAGCCATTTATTCAGCGGTAGGAGTCGAAGGATGTAAAAGGCCGCGACGCTTCTGATGAGCTGCTCGATCCTGTCGCATTCGGCGGCTGTGGTATATCCTCAACAGGCCGGCGAGGTGTGTAAAATAAGATAAAAATGAAAATTTCCACAGCGCCAATCGGCCCTGTATTTGGGCTTATGTAGACTACAGGCCCTGTATTTGGCCATATGTAGATTATAGGTGTACATGGACCGTGTTACATCTGCTCAGTGTGATTCTCCTTACAGATTTTATTTTAGTTACAGTTACAGTTATAGTTAATGGTTTTTCATTTTAGTTATAGTTACAGTTATAGTTAATATTATTTTTTAGTTAAAGTTATAGTTATCGTTAACGAAATCATTTTGCTTTCGTTAACGAAAACATTTTCGTTACCGTTATCGTTAATGAAAATCACACTGAATTA
This sequence comes from Allolobophora icterica, assembly GCA_963556255.1. Lineage (NCBI taxonomy): Eukaryota > Metazoa > Annelida > Clitellata > Crassiclitellata > Lumbricidae > Allolobophora > Allolobophora icterica. The sequence continues at coordinate 7,647,260 of OY744609.1, read as the reverse complement.
TGAAGACGCGTTACACAATAATTTGCTTAGAGCTTTGACGAATGGGTGCATTCAGCTTCATGAATACACAGCGCTCCATATTCACCGACATCCAAGGCGTACATATAGGCCTATAATTATAGGAATCATTTTGCTTTCGTTAACGGCTGTATTTTCACGTTCTCACGTTAGTTGAAATTGCACTTTTTTAACGTATTAACGAAAATAGCAATGAATTTTCGTTAGTGTTATTTTCGTTATAGTTATAGTTATAGTTAATGATATTTTTTAGTTATAGTTATAGTTATCGTTAACGAAATCATTTTTTGTTCGTTAACGAACATTTTCGTTATCGTTAATGTTAACGAGAATCACACTGCATCTGCTTCATGCTCTCAGTTGCGACACAGTCTGCAATTAAACTTAGCAATCAAGTATCTCTGTCCCTATCCTATGAACCTGTCTCAGTGTGTTTACATTCGGATGATCAAATTAACTCATTTGTGGCTCACACAATTATTATAGTCGGTAATCGCCAGAATCGGTCCGTTGAGTTTTGACCGCCGGCTCAGATGGGTTCCATATGAGCAGTCCACGCCAATAAGCCCAATTTTCCACCCACAGATGATCGGTGTCGGTTAGAGGCGCACTGGGTTTCTAACTTCAACGGTCCCTAGATGGGTTTGATGTGAAACACTTAAATCGTTCATTGGACACCATTGGACTGGTCGGGTTATCGTAATCGTAAAGTCCAAATTTCTAAAACGCTACTATAACAGCTTAGAGCAGTCCAAAGGAGGTCCCAGTCCGGTTTCCAGGGGGGGGGCAAGATCAAGAGAGGAGGCAGAACAGCTGTTAAGGCAGGCGTTGTTTAGGGCTAAAAGAATAAGAAGACGAAGGAACAGATGAGTCACGGTCAGTGCGTCTGATTTAAGGCGAGCGATCGATCGCTCTTCTTGGTCGCTCGCCTAGCAAAGGTACCGGCGAGCGATTTATCGCTCGCCTAGCCGAAGACTTCTCACCATCGGTGACAGTCGGTCGTTGCTCGCTGAGTTTGAGTTAGACTCCAAGACGATAGATGAACCTGGAGCCAGACCATTATTTTATTTATCTAATTAAGATTAGGCCTACTTCAATTTACTTACTTGCTGGCCACTGAACTAAAATCCCTCAGGCGCATAGTGCGCTATTATTATGACAATAAATCTGTCTCAGATGTCTGGCAGTGCACTATACGATGCCGTCGTTCGGAACTGCCAAGTAGGCCCCTATCTGCATGCTGCATTAATGGTGGTGGCGATGGGAGTTAGTAACGTGTTCGCCGAATCATGCTTCAGTTTTCTCAGTTCAGTGCTGTCTGATCGAAGGCTGTCTATGGGTCACAGCACAATGGCAGACTTGTTGTTGATTCGTGCAAACAAACCTAGCGTGGTTGGAGAAAGAACGTGAAGACTTGATAAACGACAGAGTCAACACATACAATGTCATGTTAAGTCGCCGTAAGTTTATTCTCAGTGGCATCGATAGCGAAGCCTGTTCCCAACCACCAGCAAAGGTGGCAGCAATCTCGAGCAGTCTCGGCGCTTCAGACAGCAAGCCTGATGATTTGCAACCGACTCTGGTGATGATGAGCCACTTCAGTCTGATGAAGATGCCAATGGCAGTTCTGATCATGAAACAGATCATTCAGACTCAAGCGATGACGATTTTGGAGCAGGTGACATTGACATGGCAGAATAAAATATTATGGCATGGCCCACAATGCCACCCACTGACAGTGACACTGATTGAATTTGTCAATGTGTGATGCGAAAACACTAGTGAACTACAGATAATGGTACAGTAAATGTGATTGTTTAATTTGTTGTTATTGTGCAGCTTCCATTAATCTTTTTCAGTACTGTTCATAAGAAAATATTGAAATCAGTGATTTACTGGGTTCAATTAGGCCTACTTCTGTCCTGGAATACAGTTATACTGTTACTGTAATCATTAATTATAGCCAAGTAGCACGCTAAAACTTATTACAACTATGATGCAGGACGGATAACAGCACTGAATTGAGATAGGCCTACTAGATGATTATTAGGCCTATATGCAGCTATACGAACGAATACGGTACATAAAATACGCTCTACACAAAAGCTCCCGAGGTCGGCCGCGCATCGCTCGCCTACTCGATCAAGCGCGATCGATTTTCAACCCGCCTACTATTTTCAAATCAGACGCACTGGTCACGGTACTTGAAAAGGTGAGACTTAAGTTTTGAGTGAAAAGCCCGGGGCTGATAGATCGAGGAGGATGAGGAGGAGGATGGAGGACTTGGACAATAGGGTGGGGCAAAAAGTAATAAAAACTCGAGTTCAGTTCCCGGACAAACCTAAATCGAAGGTCCATGTTAAAGTTGATATTGCACCAAAAATGGATTTTTGATATGTATCACCGTTTTCTAGCAACTTTGTCTGAAACACCAGACCGAAAACGCAATATGTTGTAAAATGAGAGCTGGTCTTACATCAGCCGGTTTAATGGTTATGACTTTCAAATTAAGAACCCAAAGTTAAAGCTACAAACAAAAATGAGTAATAATATAAATGAAAAAGCATCTGACACAGTACTGCAGTGTAAATGTTTTAACTTAGTTCAGGAAATCAGCTTTATTTTCTTGTTGGCAAGTCCAATCTTGATTTCTTCATTTGAATGATAACACCGTGGCGTGAGTCATGTCCGTGAACTCGGCCTCAGACTGCAGAAACTACTTAAACTGTCCTCTTATCTCTCCTCTCTGGTTGCTACACTGCGTTTGACAGATCCCAGATCTCTTTGCTTGCTCTATTTGACATCTCTGCTGCCTTTGACATGGTTGACCATGAGATCCTCCTGCAACGTCTCGAGTTCTCAAGTGGTCTCAGGGGCTCATCTCTTATTTGGTTCCGGTCATATCTTACAGATCGCACACAAACGATAATCTGGGGTGACTCCAGAACACACTGGGTTACTGTCAAGTTTGGTGTCCCCAGGGATCAGTACTTGGCCCACTCCTTTACAGGTTATACTTTGCGACCCCGTGTTGATAATCGGGTTCTCCCGACTGCTGACGGTTTAGCTCGTAAATCTTTCGTAATTAGGATGATTTTCACCGGAATATAGGCCTTAGTACTTTAATCTGGACGTGATATACATGTGTAAAACAAAATGCGGTTAGCAGTTGGATTAATAAAGGATATACTTACTTACTTACTTACTTACTTACTTACTTACTTACTTACTTACTTACTTACTTACTTACTTACTTACTTACTTACTCACTTACTTACTTACTTACTTACTTACTTACTTACCTGCTTTAATCAGCTGATATTACCTCCAGCTTTGTAACGAATTTAACCACTGGCCGCCTCTATGCTGATGACGCCCAGCTCTACGTGCATGGGTCTCCGTATGCTCAGCTGTTTCTTACTGCTCGCATTGATGCTCTCTTTCATGATCTTCAAGCATGGCTGTCCTTAAACATGTTTTCTTTAAACCCAGCAGAGACCCAATTGATTTAGTTTGGCACTCGTCAACAACTGGCCAAGGTTGACTACCCTCTTTTATCTCAAAGCTTTCCTTTTTATACATTCTCTGCATCTGACCGCAACCTGGGTATAATTCTTGCTATAGCTCCCTTTCTTTTTCTGACTATATCTCTAATCTCACCCGCTTGTGCTACTACCATCTCCGACGTCTCAAGGCTATCCGAAGATCTGTCTCCTCTCCAGTCCTTACTCCCATTGTCTATGCCTTTATCTGCTCTCGCATTGATTACTGTAACTCCCTCTTTGTTGGCCTCTCCAAAGTCCATCTCTCCCCTCTACAATCTGTTCTTAAAGCAGCTGCCAGACAAATCACCCGTCTCCCACGATTCTCCCATATTTCCACATTCATGTTTGAACATCTTCACCGGATTCCTCTTACTGCCCGCATCCAACTAAAGGTACATATATGACTTATTTGTTCCCCAGTGAGAAAGGTGATGGTCCAGTCTCGTTCCAACTAAAGGTACTTATCCATATTTGCCGATCTTACCTGGGTCTTGCTGCTAAATACCTCTGTGACCCACTGCGTCTTCCTACTTCAGCTAGCTCCCTTCGCCCTCTTCTCTCCTCTGATCGACTTGACTCATTTGTTCCCCCAGTGAGAACGGTGATAGCCCAGTCTCGTTCCTTTGTTACTATTGGCCCTTCATTGTGGAATCAGCTTCCTCATTCGGCCCGGGCTGCAATACTATCCGGTGGTCCTGCCACAGCTTTTCGTTGTCTTTAAACTTGCCTTTATTCCCGAGAACCTTCGAACTGGGAGCGCCCTTGATTGGTGGGAACTTGGTACAGGCACTTATAAGTTTTTAAATACCATACAATACAATACAATACAATACAATACAATACAATACAGTATAGTAGTGTACTGTGTAGTGTGTAATTTGTGTATTAAAGTGATTGTGTAATATATTATAGTCGACATTAATGAGTTTCTATGACCCTATTGTAATAAGATTAATGCATTTGTTATTTATTTCTAATGAAATATATGACGTCACACATTTTTCAAAGTTGCGACCCCTAGACATGATACAAAATATGAAAATTAATTATTTCATTAACCAGTAGATGAGGGAGCTTCTATTTATCGTTGTCTGGTTGAGGCAACCGGAATTTGCCCCACCCTATTGGACAACCCTCTGACTTGATATATCTAACCATAGTCTTCTATATACTGCATACTGACATAGAAGGCAATGAGCTAACGCTATCGGTTTTAAATAACGATAATTTCAGTATGTTTGAGTAAACGATTATGATTAATTCACAGGTTGCCCAACACTATTGCGTTTTCGAAATATCCTTGTATGACGTCACAATTTACAGATTCAGATAATGTATAGTTGTTGTTGTTTTAAAGACGCTTATCTATGGTTGTGTATTTATGGCTTTATTTTGAAGCTCAACGCTTATATTATGAAATTTAGCAATAACTGAGTTTAATTTGATAGTGAATATTACTATTCTGAATTTGCGCCGAAATATACGTACAGCAATTTATCAAGATTTTTTAACAGTGAGGCTGAGTGTGTTTGGATTCAGTGTGTTTGGATTCGTTTGTCAACAAAGCTTTACTAGCATTAAAGCTGCGTTCGCTTTGGCGTATATATTTTTCTCTTAGACATCAATTCAAATGCATCTAATGCAGTGGTTCCAACGTTTTTCAGAGCACTTTACTAACTCAACGGCAGGTCAACGGCAAGCCTGGCCTTGGTTTCATGAATTTTTCTTCAAGTTCCATAACTGACGAGCAACGTCCTTGTAATCACCGCAGGGTTGCAACATTTCTGCACTACTCTAAATTTTAAAAATTATTATAGGCCTATATCAGTAGTGATAGTCAGTATTTCGAATTTTCTGACAGAAACAGCTGCACAAAATGTTGTGGTTCTGACAGTTTCATTCTGCCAGTCAGCCGTGACACCCATAGAGCAGGGTCACGGGCATCCAGGTTGGGAAGCTCTGGTCTAATGTAATCTAATCTTAGAACGTCTATAGGCCTAATAGCCTACCTTATATTAAATATATAAAAACTAGGTATCAAACGCGGGCATTCCAAAAGAAAAGAGAATTGCTATTAGTTAATTCCAAAGGTCATCCCTGTAGACGAGACTGAAGGATAAAGCAGAAACGGGTCATGTACAGTTTTATTCCTTGGAGCAGACCATTCAGTCTACCTGAAACTGGCTTGGGATATGGCTGCTTACTAAGAAATAGGCTATCAAAAATTCTTGCAAGCTGAAAACATAGGCCAACTAAAAAAAATTTAATTAAAAAATCAGAGATTGTAAAAAAGAAGTGATAGAATAAATTAAGGGTCAATTTATTTAAAAATTAGGTTTAATACGGTCTTGTTTATTTGCTCATTTGTAAACATCTGAACCGAAAATAATAATAATAATAATAATAATAATAATATAATAACAATAACGATATCTGTATTTCAACAGGTCCATCTACACATCTCTGCTGAGACAACAACTATGTCGAAGAAATGCACAGACGATGACAACGAACAACAGAAGACAAACCCGGACTGTAAGCTAACCACAAAATGCTTTGCCTGGAGCGCCATTTGGGCTATAGGGCCGGCTCTCCCAACATGTAACTGTGTTTAACTATATGGCCTTAGTGGCTGGGTCGGGTTTGTTTACACCTCAAATGCACCCTCAATCTTACTTCTGCACATCACCAATTTAAAAAGTGGTGGTGACAGTCACTACCTCTTTGGTCATAACTTTGTACCTTGGCGGTGGTGTCCAGTCCCCACCACTTTTAAAAGTTATAGAATTAGTTTTAAATATGAAGCTCAGCTTAAACACCTTTTCATTGTGTAACAGAAACGCAATAAAAACTCAAAATAATAATAATAATAATAATAATAATAATTATTATTATTATTATTATTATTATTATACGATGATTTATATAGCGCCGTAGCGGAGTCAAGGCTGAAGAAAAGGCCACTATGCATGAGTTTAAGAAATCCATGGCAGTTATTTGAGAGTTTCAAAAGATAGGTCTTGAGCTGTGATAGAATGTCTCCAGAGATGGTGCATTATTCGCATGTAATATAATCTAGATACAGACGGTTATTAAGAAGAAGGGTGCTTTCTATCACTCATTGGATCATTACCATCTTAGCGGGTTTTCTAGATCCCTGCAAAAAGTACACAAATGTCCATTTACATGCAATAATGCATATGCTACTAATCAAATCAATGACTTGTCGCACTTCCGTTGTAGCTGCATTCCAAAAGGAAGTCCAACCTCAACATGCACAGCTAACATCATCGACAGCCACCACTGTAAGTTCATTTGAGATTACACGTTTAAATCCAGATTATAACCTAGTTAGACTATCTGATGTTTCAAAAATACCATCTGATGTTTCAAAATGTAGGCTACTTTTAGCATTGTTATCTGAAGAGAAAATGTTTGTTCCCTTTTATCTAGCATGTGTAGTGGCTGTAGCAACGTAATCGAGCACCATAAGTTTTGTCCGGCAATTGAGCATCATACAAAATTCTATAGGCAGCTTAACATTGTAGTTTCTCTTTGAATTTGTGCTATCCAACGCATTACGATGCTTGATTGCAATTACATTTGAAGCAAACAAAGTTGCAGATTGCTAATCTCCTGACGTTTCTCCAAGGCAAATCCGTTCTTAAATTTATTATACAAAGCTTAGAAAATGTGAATGGGAAATGTGAATAGGAAATGTGAATAGGAAATGTGAATAAGAAATGTGAATAGGAAATGTTAGTGCACGGTATTCTCAAACTTCTATTGCTCTAAATACATTTACTGCTCTTATTTCCATGCAGTTGCAGGATCTTCCGTTGGAGCTACACGAGCTCATCCTCTTGGAAGCTACAATATCCGAAATCAGAGATCGGAAGCTGTTCAGATGCGCCTGGAAAGAATCTGCTCATCGGGTGGCCGAGCGACTGAGAAATGTCTGTCCACAATGGGATTATGTGTTGACTACTGACTCGTTTCGAATCAGGCTTCATGGACTTATCGACACCTTCCGTGAGTTGCTGAAACTGACTAAGTGGCTGTCCATGATAGCAAACAATTGTAATTGTTATTATAATTGACGATGTTGTAGGCTACAAATTTTATGTTGTAGGCTACAAATTTTTTTTTTCAGGCTTGTGAAGTCGGAAATATTATTAGGTAATCACCAAGCCCAATCGTTGCCCATTTATCCCTCTCCTTGTTATGTCATAACTGCAGGCTTGCATGAGAGAGAAAAATGAGTTGCAGCTGACATCCAGATATTTCTGTAATTCATACTCTATGCAGCATGATGGCTATTGAAAGCCGATATGCAGTGCCGGCCCTAAGCACAGGCAAATCACGCAGTTGCTTGGGGCGCCAAATTTTAGGGGCGCCATTTAAAAAAAAACTTGTTTTGACAGTTTTATGTTTTTCGATTTTTACCCATTTTTTCAATTACAATGATTATTTTCATTTGAATTTAAATAATAAATAACTCAGTTCAGCGTAATGTCCTGGCTGGTTCCTCATTGGGTTGTGACGTGGGGTGGACCATGGAGTGGGTGAGTGGGTATCAGAGGGCGACAAAATAAATGTATGCCTTTCCTGGGACGCCATTTGGGCAATGTAACTGTGTTTAACTATATGGCCATACTGGCAGGGTCGGGTTTCTATCCCTGACCGACGAGTGACCGTAGATCCTGGCCAGCATTTCTATAGGCCCATAATGAAACACATGTGGGCCCCATACGGGTCCTAGATTGGAACACGAATCCTATATGGTCTCCATTTTGGAATGTTGGCAGGGTTTGCTCTGCTAGACCAGATGATTTCCTTGTCCCGCTGTCCTGAACTTCAAAGCATTATAAAGGCTTTGCCGTGGTGGTCCCATCCTAACAACCTGCAGCATCAGCTTCTTAGTGTTTTGTGCGTGTTCTCGAGCCCTTGCAACCAATTTTATTCGATCGTCTTTTCGAGCTGTAAGTCTGGAAGCCTTACCGAGAGTTTCTCCTGAAGTGGCGCTGTATAAAAGTCTGTGATTACAAATACAACATGCGGTTAATTTATAATTAGTTTTGTGTAACAGATGAATTTCACTGTGTTTGTAGCGTCAGTCCAGATTAATATGACAGATCTGGCTTATCGCTTTTTCTCTACATGGTGCATTGCTGTAGATGCGCTGAATGACGAGTACTTTCTTCTCTGCCATCCGCCTGAGAAGCACGCCGTTATCAGAATCTGTGATCTTGACGATTTACACAAACCGAAAAGTTTAATTCAGTTGCCTGAGGTGACAGTTCCATGGAATCTAGTGGCTTGTAGTGTTTCCAGATGTCTCTACCTCTCGCACAAAGCATCAGACCGCATTGAAATCTTGCGCGTTTCCAGAGAAGGGGAGCAGTTTAAGGTTTTACCGCTCATCTTCTGCTCGACTCAACTTGTCTTTAGAATGTGCGTGTCAGCAGAGGGTAGCTTGATCGTTTTCCAAGGTCCAGCCCCATCCACCGTATCAACGTACAATGCGGATGGTTCGCTACAGCGCCAAATCCAGTTGACGAAACCCTTGTCTTTTGTTCGAGATATCATTTCAAAGTCCAACGGAAACGTTGTCTTAGTATCAGGAAGCCTGACAGAGATCAACAGAGATGGAGACGTCCTGTATGACTATGATATCAAAGCTGATGGAGGATTTCGTGGACATATTTACTGTGCAGTTGACATTTACGACAACATACTGACAGTTGATGTAGGCGACTCTGTCAAACTATTGGATTCCGATTTCAACCAAGCGGAAGTCAAGATTGATAAGCCGACACGGACTCGGTGCTGGAAACATCTCTATCAACTGCACTACAACAGGCAGAGAAATGAGTTCATGCTGTTCGAATGTTGTGATACTGACCCTGATAATGCCGATCGCTTTCTTCCCAACCAGCGCTTGAAAGTCTTCAAAGTCACAGAGACAATCGTACAAGAGGAGAATGTTAAGAAAGAAGAAGATGGTCAGATGAACGCTGATGTTCAGAAAGAAGATGTTCAGATGAATGCAGATGTTGAACATGATGACGATGTTCAGATCAATGGAGATGTTGAACAAGATGAAGATGCTCAGATGAATGCAGATGTTGAGCATGATGAAGATGCTCAGATGAATGCAGATGTCCATAATGATGAGGAACATTCTCAGAATATTGAAAACTGAACTGGACATCTCCAGTATTTCTCGTAACCCACTCGGTGTACTACAGTTAATCGACTGCGTTAAAGGTCTCCAAATGTAATCGTTTACGAAACTTACCAAAAATTAGTCACTTCTTCTTTGCGTGGTCTGAACATCTCAGTTAAATAATTTGCGTCGTCTTCTAAAAAGGTCTTTTGTATTTCTCTTAACACAGGAAATTTGTGTCCTTCTATTAAAAGATAAAATTTCCTCACAAGGGCTGATCATTTCTTGTTGTTTTAGTCTAAGGAAACATTACAGCATCCATCTTGAATCCAGACAGCTTTTCGAGGCATTTAATTTAAAACAGTAATTCATAGCGCTGGTTCACGTGAATAAGATATTTAACATGTCGTATAAACACTCAAAATTCAGTGTCTAAGGTTTCATGTAGCTTCCTCTACTATGAACCTGATTGTTACAGAATTCGTGTCAGGTGTTGTGGGGTTAACAATCAAACTTCACAGACCATTGGCAAAAAGCAAGAGGAGGCAACTGCCTCCTCTTACCTCATACTGAATACGCTTGTGCTGTCTTCTATACACACCTGTCTACTACACACTTGTCTACCACATACCTGTCTACCACACACCAGTCCAGACAATTACTCCTAAGTGAATTTTCTAAAGATAATGTTCCAAGTTTCCTGAAAGTGGTGTTAAGCCTTGATGTCCATCCGTGACCAAATTTGACGACCCGGCTTCGTGACGTTGGGTCTCGAGGCTGGCCAGATAGAGTGGCGGTGTCCTATTGACGGGAAATCACTGCCAAAACCTTCCCTAGAATATTCAATCAGTTTTACTGCGGCACATAAATTAAGTAAGAATTTCATCGATCGAAACGACACCGTAATGACCGTAAAACTTCTATTCATTACGGCTTACTAACAGGCAGGTTAAAATTAAAATAGGCCCTGTCCATGATAATCAAGTAGATATGATAGGCCTATATTTGCCTCACTGCCTGAGATAATTGATGAGTTCGTTGCCGTTGGTCATTGTATAGGCCTACTTGTCCAGTTTGCTTATTATGAAGTAAGCAGTGGCAGTGATTTCCCGCTTTTTGCTTAGGGGGAGGGGGCTGAGCCACAGTTTGGGGGCTAAGCACCCCCTAGCAACCCCTGGCGCCGCCACTGGACGAGAAAGCTTGGAAGGCAGAGGAAATTAGCAATTAGGCCTAGTCGTAGGCCTATAACTTTTGAATCACAATAACAAAATTAAAAACTGCGTTCAGCCATAATGCTCCCGTATAAGCTTAGACCTAATCCAGCAAATACGTTGTGCTTACTGCAGGCAACAGTGTCTTCTCGAACTAGATTTCAGTATATAGGGCCTTGAATTCGCTGTGCCACAGTCTGAAGCAACACACCGCACATAAGCCTGGTTTACTGAAACCTTTAAGGTAGTACGCACGTCTTGACATCTTCGCTCTGACCCTTCTTCGAACACAAACTGCAGCGAGGATGCGACTTTTGTCCAGTTTGCAGAAGACTGCATATGGTCTGGATAACTAACAAGACTGGTTGGTGGCAAGTGTGTACGGCCACACCAAACTGTACAAATGTTCGTCTGCCGCCGTTTTTCCGATGCAGAAGGTGTGCAATCTTCAATAGCTACATTTTCAGTGAGACTAGGCCTACTGAAGTGTAAGATTCACGTAGGCCTACAATTTCATTGATTTTCTTGCTTCTGAATATCGTTCAAGCATCTGATCATGTCTATCCACAGAACCCATGTTACAGTAGCCTACAGTTGTAGTCTACCATCCTTACTTGATACTGCTTAGCTACGAGATAGCTAAAGTCTTATATAAATTATATAGCCAAAGACAACACACATCTAGTCGTCGTAATATTATCTACGCCACAAAGCATGAAATTCGCCAAGTCAGCTCTATCCCTAAGTCTGTGTGTTTGGGCCGGAATAATCAGGCGGTGAGGAGCTGGCATTTTCTGCTGGGCGTCGGATAGGCCTATATCCGGCATGTGGCAGTTAAGGGGTACGGGAACTAATCTAACTAATTGCAGTTCAAAATTACGCGTAGTGCATTTAAGGGGCTCTCATACCTACAGTAAATTGCAAAAGTTTGAAATAAAATTGGAAGTTTGCAGTTATATCATGATTAGCCTAGTTACACGTAAATTATTTTTATTGCTTCTAGCAATTTCTTTTAAAATCCCTGTCTCTCTGTCTCTGTCTCTGCTTCCGTCTCTGTCTCTGGCTCTCTTTATTCTTTCTAACACAATATGACAGATTTCCTTTTGTGCATCCGGGGCTTAAATTTAGCTTCTCTGTTCTGATTTATTTAGTTTTAAATATTTCCATTACTCTGATGCATTCGATGTAGTAAGCCTATAATTAGTATTATTATTCAACTTTTATAACAGTTTCTCTCTTTTTTTCCAAATTTTATTATCTTCTGGGGCCTATAGGCCTAAGCTTAATTGCTTCTATGTTTTTGGCCTACATTATCTCTCAACTTGTTCACTAATGTGCGTTTCGCTTTTTTTCAATTAAATAATAATAATAATAATGATGATGATGATGATGATGATGATGATGATGATGATGATGATGATGATGATAATAATAATAATAATAATAATAATAATAATAATAATAATAATAATAATAATAATAATAATAATAATAATAATAATAATAATAATAATAATAATAATAATAATAATAATAATAATGATAACGATAATGATAATAGGCCTAAGCAGCAAATGAAATTCAGCGGCTGTTGGCGTTTTGCCATGCGCAGAATCATGCCAGAATGACGCAACGAGCATGCGCGGAATAATTATTATATTGTTGTTGTTATCGTTGTTACTATGGACACGTATTTTGACATTAAATGAGACTATTTACGCTCAAAAATGGCTGCAGGAATAATCGATTTTGTCGTTGAACATTTGTTTGGACCTGTGATTGTAGCAATCTTCAAGGTGTTCTTGTACGACTTACCCGTAAGTTATCTTCAGTTCTGCAGTGGAAGTGAGGCGACGATCGCTGGAGTCTACGGCACCTTTCTCTGCTTCGTGTCTCGTTTGATGATTAAATGGCGTTCGGGAGAAAGAGTGCCTCGATGCTTCTGCAGGAGACTCCAGATCTTTTGCTGTAGCGGGATACCGTCGTGTCTCCTATCACTTTTATGGTGGAGAATGGCTTTCGCAAGTGTGGAGCAAGTCTGTTTAGCGTGCGGATGCTATCACCCTTTTGTGTCGGATGCCTTGCAGCTGTGCGCCGGGTTTCTGCTCGTGTTGCAGGAAATTCGAAATATTAAGTAGATCTGTCCGATGCCGTCGAGGAAGATGTGGAGCAAGAGTTCCCCGAAGATCAGCAGAAAACAGACTTACTCTAGTCGGCATAACGTAAGTTGTTATCCTTGCGGATATTAAATAGAAGCATATCCTTGTTGTTTCAAGTGAGAGATTTTCTGAAGATGGTACCTCACTGGATGGCTGATTAACTGTAGCATGTGTACTTTTTCTGAGCCATGAACACGTTCTTCTAAGCATGTAGCCTAGTTCTTAAGTGTCACTCGATACACAATAAACCATTCTAGTGCGATATAAATGTGTGTGTGTGTGTGTGTGTGTGTGTGTGTGTGTGTGTGTGTGTGTGTGTGTGTGTGTGTGTGTGTGTGTGTGTGTGTGTGTGTGTGTGTGTGTGTGTGAATATTTATGGTCCATTAAGGAGTTCTTCACGCTTAGAGCTGTCAGTATAGTTACCTATAGGAGTATAGTAATTTATTCTAGTTCCGGCATATAAGTAAATTTGCCTGTAAGCTTATAGGCCTACGTATTAGGGCTTGTTGCGTAGCGCCTTTTATAAGGACCTCTCAAAAACGATGTAGACCCCTATTAGAAAATAGATAAGCACAGGGTGAGAACTGTCGGGGGTTGGGGGTTCAACCCCTAGTCTTTCTTAGGACCCCATAGTAAAGTCTTCATTCCACACCCCAACTCCACATGAATCAAGGTCTAACTCCCCCGTCTTTTTACTACAATTCTCATACTGGATAAGCATAGGGTCTTTCTCTGGATGACCTTCCGCTTAGTGTGTTCTCCGAACTAAGTCAAACTGTATGCTGTATGCTGTATGCTTGTAATCCGGCGCGTCTTTTGTCAGCCTAATGTAAGGTATCCTAATATAACTGGATATTTTTGCAGTGTCCTTAGGAGGCTGGCCTTCATAGCACGTCGTCCATAGTCGCATAAGCAAGGCTCAATCCCCATTCAACAATACATGCGCTACGCAAAGCGATTAGGTGTCAAATTACACCATGGGAGTCCTTAAGAAAGGACATTTTCCTTCCTTGCAATTCATACCTAAACATTTTGACCCACATCTGGCGTGACGATATGTCTGTTTTTATTTTTATGCCAACGATGATCTTGCGCGAGTTTCAAGTCCTTTGACTTGATTTCCTCTGAATATTCACGGCTCAAAATAATGCTCTGTTCTCGCTAAAATAATGGCATTGCGCAAGTTCTAAATATTTGTATGTACAACTTTTGAATTTGCTTTGTATTGACAGCGCGGCTCCGGAATTGATTGAAACACTGATTGTCGCACTCGTTCTTCATTCTCTTCTCCACCATCTTCGTCGCACACATCGTCATGACGCTCGTACCTTCATCAAAGAAGAAGAGATAGAAGGAAGCATCGAGAGATCCCGCACTAACATCGCCCCGCCAGAACGCTTAATATCAAACGATTGTCTGCAACCGCCATTTAAAATATAAAACACGGTCGCAATTTGAAGTTTAGTTCTGCTTGATTCAGTTTGATATATTAAAGTTGTTTTCATGTTGTTAAAATTGTTTTTTATAAGAAATCTACTTGTCTTCGCTTACGATAGGCCTATAGAACTCTGAATGCATGTTGCATGAATGCAAGTAGGTTACTTATGAATAAAAATTATAATTGTAATTAGTAACTTCTATTGCGCCGGTGTCTAATGCACAAGGCGTCAATCGATTACGCACCACTGCACCAGACCAAAACCGTTATCAGGTGAATATCCAGAAGACCAGTCCGTTATAAGATTACATATAGTCTGTGCTTATGGATATTTTGTGACGTCTAAATAGAACAAATTACACTATGACTGCATCACTACAGCCTACGTTCTAAATGGGTTCCAAAAATATACTTTTGGAACCCCTTTAGAACAAAATTACCATCTCTTTAAACCAATCGTTTCTTTGGTTAAAATGAAGGCTAATTTTGTCTACGAGTAAACACAATGCAAAGTCTCTTCGAATGGTGAATCGTATTTGAGCCTTTTATTTCACATTGTCGAACACCTATGAAAAGCTAAGAACTCCGTATAAATCGTTTATCTAAACTGTCACTCTCGCTCTTCTTCATTCTCATCAGAGTCCTCGTTCCTCGTCAAGCGGTTAGGCCTGAGCTCAGAGTTCGGAATTTTTCAGTTTGCCAAGAATATATATCACTCTAGACTTTTCGATGCTCGTTATGACTGTCAGCGCTGCGACCAAACCTAAAATTAAAACATTTGAGAGGCAATTGTAAAGTATTATATTAAGAATCCAAACACAAATACAATAGCTACAAATACACACATACATACATGCATACATGCCTACATACATACATACATACAAACGTACTTACAAACATATATACATGAATATACATTCATACGTACATACATACATACATACATACATGCATACAAACAAACATATATACAGGGCCGGATTAACCACGGTGCTGATTGTGCTGCAGCACAGGGCCCCCAAATTGTAAAAGTAAAAAAAATAAAGAGTAAAGGATTAAGGAAAGAAACAGTGCAAATTGCAATGCATTATGCATAGCAATCATAGCTATGACTAAATATATAACCAAATAATGTCCAAAGTGTAGTTCACATGAGCGCGGTGGCGTAGCAATGGGTTGTGCAGGTTGTGCAATGCACAAGGGCCCCCGGCGGTCAGAAGGGCCCCTTGCAGCGAGTAGTCAGCCTAAAAGTAAATCGATGTACAGCAAGTTAGCAGCAGCCTGTGATTGCTGCGACATGTGAAAGATCATGTACAAAATTGAAGTAAATCAAAAACTATCTACGAGGTACAATGGCTGAGCGACTTGGCAATGTTGTCAATAGAAAATGCATATGCCAGATAGCTTGACACTTCAAAAGTGGTAGATATTTTTGCGCAAGAGAAGGCGCACAAATGAACGTTTTAACTTTTCGGAATTTTCGGATTCTTCTTTTTAGACTACCGTAGACTATAAGCACTTGTCTAATATGTTAAATTGTTTCGTTATTTTTATCAACCAACCCAACTGTTTCACAATTTGACAGAATTTATTTTAAGTGTGGATAATTCATATTTTATCAGTCACAGCAGATGGAACAATGTTTTTAGATTAATTAGGGCTATCTCTAGTTCAATTTTTTATGCTAGCCTGGAGAAATAACAAAATTTATAAAAATAAATCGGAGAAAATAATAAAAATGTAGTTATTTAATTATTATTTAATTGGGGTCCGATTTATGATATTTGCATATTTCTCACGGTGAGAAATATGCAAATATCGCAAAAGCGCCAAGCGTTTTTTGCACAGCGTTTTTGTTTCAAATCGAAGGGGGTTCAAGGAGCCCACCATCGAAGCTCTGCACAAGGGCCCCCCAAAACCTTTCTACGCCACTGAATGAGCGAGATGCTGAAGGCGGACGGAGGTTTATTGCAGGCTACTTTCCCTAATGTGGGGATCGCACTGAGGATATACCTCACTATTCCAGTAACTAACTGTGAGGGTGAGAGATCATTCTCGACGCTTTCCAGAGTGAAGAATCATCTGCGCACAACAATGACCCAGCAGAGACTACAAGCTCTGTCGCTTATGTGCATCGAATCGGAAGTCCTGCCAAGTGTTGACTTTGACGACATAATAAACGACTTCGCCAAACAAAAAACTCGCAGAAGAGACTTGTAGGAAACGAACGTGAGTACGTAGTAGCCTATGATACATTCATTGTAATCTATGCACTCTAGCACTATGGCACAGTAAGGTAGTAAATACAGAATATTGTTCTTTGACAGACTATGTTCTTTCCATGTCAGTGCGTGAGTCGTGATCTCGTGACAATTGTCCTATCTACTCCTTATGTGCTGTAAAGTATAACAAGTTATGTGTCGGGTTATTGCATGTCTGCCTTGCTTCTTAAAATTGTAAGGGGCCCCGTCATTCGATCAGCACAGGGCCCCCAAAAATGTAGATCCGGGCCTGCATATATACATACATACATAAGCACATACATCACATATGAATTCATACACACATTTGTTTTGACTAAGCACATGTTTGCATGTATGCATACATACATACATACATACATACGTAAATACACACATACATATATCAGAATGGTATTCTCTGCCAGTCGGAGACAGCTAACCATTGGATCACTTCGACGAATGAACTCTCTGATACATACATACACACATATATACATACATGTATGCATGCATGCATACATGCATACATAAATAAACTTATGTGCATTCATGCACATGTGTATACAAACATTTGTTTTGACTAAGCACCTGAAAATAAGCTGTTTCCCGCGACGTTTCTTTTTTGGGCGCTGTAGAAATCTCGAAATCACGATGCGATGAGACACGCATATGCACACATATAGATACACATACTTTCAAGGTGTTGGTCAGAAGTAAAAAGATCTTTCGTTTTAAAAATAAATACGGCCAGCAAGAGGACGCCATTTTAAGAGACAGACTGACCGACAGACACGAACAAACACACAGAGGCAGTTCAAGTTTAGTTTCTGTATTGTACAGCATTGCGTGTTATTATCTTGTACTGTAATGTAATATTTTATTGTCTTCTATTGCAATGCATTATTTCATTGTCTTCTATTGCACTGTAATATTTCATTGTCTTCAATTATAATGCACTATTTTATTGTCTTCTAATGTGATGTAATATATCGAACAGTATAGTAGGTGTGCGTATTTCTACGTATACAATGAACGTAGGACACGGTAGCCGATTGGTTAGAGCGCTCGTCTTGTAACGTGGAGAGTACGGGTTCGAATCTCCTCCCCTGAGACGGTTACTGTGTAGGGACCTTAAGCAAGTCCTTCACTCACAATTGCACAGCGCCATCGATTGATGCTTGGTCATTAGATAGTGGCTCTTAATGAATGCGTAGTAATAAAACTATAATAATAATAATAATAATAATAATAATAATAATAATAATAATAATAATAATAATAATAATAATAATAATAATAATAATAATAATAATAATAATAATAATAATACTAATAATAATAATAATAATAGCAATTACAATAACAATAATAATAGAAACAACAATGACAGCAACAACAACAATACCTTGGTCGTCCGATGACCGTGTAGAACTGCTTCAGTTCCTCAAGGTATTCGTTGAGCTGTTTGGCGTTGCGGAACTGCTCCGGTCTCTTCGGAACGTCGACGGGTCGGAAAGGCCCCCTTTCGCCGTTCGCCAGCAGCTCCTGCAGTTCCTGAAGATTGGCCAGTTCCTGGGCAGATGAGGATGACGCCATCGCCAGCAGCAACAGAAGCAGGGAGAGCCCCAGACCACACCAGCAGACAGTAGATGTCGCAACGGTCCCCTTCATCGTCCGAGCTTCTGAAAAATCGTAATCGTGTGTACAGCTGCAACATATGGACTAGATTAAAACATAATTTAAAAACCTAAAACTGGACGATAGCCCAGAATGCTCACCTCTTGAAGAAGTCATACCCCGATTCATCTGATAGTACGCCTTCCAATTCTCGACCTAACCGACACTCCTCTTAGCAGCTATAGCTACTCTGCCGCCTCTGACCTCCTGGCAACCGGACACTGACCTGCTTGACTACCTCTTAGACAACCCTTCTGACTCGACGCAGCGCTCGTGACTAAGCTGGTGCCCTGCTCTTAGGTTTCGAGTGGCGCTTAGTGGTGCTAAGTTTTGCAGAAACCATTCGGCTTCTGAGTATAACTACACAAACTCTGAGCTTCTGAAATCGTAATCGTAATCTCGAGATTTTTTTATACAGCGCCCATAAAAGTTCAGTTGCAGGCATCAACGCTTTCAAGGGCGATCAGTCAAAACCAAATCGGTAGGCTATGGTCAGGTTCGTTTGGATTCCAGGTCTAGATCCAGTTGTCCGGCAGGGAAACGGTCAGTGAGCTACGGTGGTTGCTGTTTAGAATTGGAGTGGTAAGAGAGAAAAGGAAAGGGGGAGGAATCAGGACTGGAAGAGTAATATAAGACAATGTACTTTATTCTGTGGGATACGGTAGCCGATTGGTCATAGAGCGCTCGCCTCGTAACGCGGAGAGTGCGGTTTCGACCCTCCTTCCCTCAGACAGTCACTGCGTTGGTATACATAGAGCAAGCCCTTCATTCACGATTGCTCAGCGTCATCGATTGATGCTTGGTCATTAGACAGTGGTGCCTAATAAATGCGTAATAATAATAACAATAATAATAATAATAATAATAATAGTAATAATAATAATAATAATAATAGAGACATAAGTATGTATACGCCTATAGGCCTACTGTCATGCAAAGCCATTTAAAGTAAATGTAACGTCAGGTAATAAATATAAGACTTTAAGGAAGACAAATTATGGCGAAGCAGCTTCAAATGCGCATATTACAGTTACCATATCACGTGCCGCACATTGGCGCTTTATGAATGAATGCAGCGCAAATAACCTACTACGTTAAATGAGCTAATCTTAATTGCAAATTTATATAGCGCCACTTGTACAAAGAGGAACTGATCATATGATCTTACGAACTGACAATGCCAAGGCAAGCCATGCACGATCCCATACACTGCCTAATGATTTTCAAGTGCTTGTTAATTAGTTCGACTGTATCTTCGTGTCTGCCTGTCTGTCTGTCTGTCGTTGACTTTCGTTGGCCTATACATGCATTTCGCTGTAAATCTTTATAACGTAGTCTGAACAACTGATATAGCGCTACAATTAAAGAACAACGTAGCGTTACCTGTGTGTTGAAACGCCGGCAACTGTGACGAAACGCCTAACAAAGGAGAGGCACAGATAACGCGCAGACGACTCCCGGGCTTTCAGAGCAGACGACAACGTTCGTTCAGCAGACGACACCCAACTCTCAGCAACGACGCCAACCTTAAATAGCGTCGCAAGAGTCTGCTTATGTAGCGCTGTCATAGTCGCACGCTAAGTCCAATTTGCACGTGACGCCGTTAATTTTTTGCTCGCGGAGTGTTCCCAGCTTAGCAGAGAAGATGAGCTAGAGGTCCACAAATCCTCTCACTTCGCTTGAACTGCGCTTCTCATTTCCGACATAATCCTACGCAGAGGATTAACTTCGATAAACAAGGACGAGTTTGACGCAACTGACGCCAGGCGGAGCTGAATAGCCCGCAGGACTACACATAGTTAGGGGGAGAGCTAGACGTCCCCCTGAAAAATTTGCTTGTGGAATTGGTTTACGATCAATCGATGAGCCAGAAAATGTGATTTTGACACGGATTAAAATTCGCTGCATCACCAAAAGTAATCTAACGCCTAAGATTACTTTTGTAAATTACTAGAAAATGATTTTCATGACAGGAGATGAAGACCCGTAGCCTATGTGTGTGTGTGTAGGTGTGTGTGTGTTTGGTATTGTGGCGGTCAAGGCCACAGTGCGTAAGTGGGAAGATTTATTTTATGCGAATAGCATCGTTTTCTTTCAGTTTACATGCGAAGGGAACAGCATCGTTTCTCTTAATTTTTCATGCGAAGACCCAGCATCGATCATTTAATTTTTATTTAATTTCAATAGGCGACTGTCCGGTAACGACCGTGATAGGGAAGCCCGATCGACGGTGTAAAGCCAGCGCATAGCGAGCAGACGCGTTAATTTGGGATGCATAGAGCCTGCCTCACGGTGTGCTGCTTTATACGTGAAGAGTTGGTTCGACTCTTCATACATAGCAATACTGTTCAACAGCGTTGTTGGTTAGCGATTCAGTTACCGATTCAAATATACTGCACTCAGTGTGGTAGGCGAGTGATTTTGGTTACGACAGAGTCAGAGTTCGAGTTTCCGGTTAGTACAAATATATTTACGGACGAAAGGGGCGTTCGAATAATATAATCAGGCGATCCCGAGTACAGCTAAAGAAGTTCACTGTTGGGAGACGGGCCGACAGCGCCGATCCGGCGGGTTGGATCCCTCAGTTGATCGCGAAGCGGTCTAGATCCCGATCGTGGGAAATCTACGGCTGAGTAATACTCGGGGAAGGATACCGTTGATACACAGGAAAACCAATTCAGTGTGAGATCGAAAACCAGGGTGAATTTGGCGACGGGCAGGAAAGTCCCTCTTGGGTTTTGAAGAACTCCGCGATCGGAGCTTGTCCGGTAACCCATGAGAGTAGAGGTGACCTTCTTAAGGTAGCCATTTTCTGGAATTCTGAAATCCTTGAAACCAAGAGTAAATTTGGCGTCGGGCAAGGAAATCCCTCTTGGAGTTCGAAGAACTCCAAGATCCGACAGTGTTTGGTTTTACCCACTGAGGCGAGTTTTACGCGATTTCGGCGTACTCGACACAAGGGAAGTTCTACGCACTTTCGGCGTACTCGGCCGGGAGGATTTTACGCGACTTCGGCGTCCTCGGCTGGGAGAGTTTTACGCGACTTCGGCACTCGGTGAAGTGACCGTCGGGATACCTGAAAAAAACCAAGTTAGTACAAAAACGATAATAAGGGTAAATTTGGCGACAGGCAGGATCGGAGCTTGTCCGGTTACCTGTGAGAGTAAGCGTGACCCTCGTTAGGGAACCAAAATTCGGAAATTCTTGGGAACAAAATTCAGGACATTCTGGTAACCTTACGGGGTCGGCGTTACATTTGGATTGTGACACTTGGATGGCTGACACGCCGGTGGAGCGTTGGAGGGGCTCCATCGCCCGGTAACTAAAAATAGTTACTGGGAAAGACCACTGTTACCGAAAGACCGCAGTACGGGAAAAGACCGCCCGACAACTGATTACAGTGCGGTAAGACCAGGAAAACGATAGAGTCAGGAAAATCTTGTATTCAAGCCAATCGTTATTCAGAGCAAATAACTTGGTGATCGAAACACGTAGTCCCGAGAACTGACCGAAGTGCGAAGTAGGGCCCACCTCGTGCGCCGGTCGGAACACAGTTCTGCGTGCGGTTAGGGAGGTTTTAGACCTAGAACCTGTCCTATCAGAAGAGAGTGTCGTGAGACCAGTATACCGCGTTAATATTACACGTGTATATATTATCGCAAGATGTTCGCGTGTTTGAGACGGCACGACGTGACGACTCGTCAGATGTACACCTTGTCCTCTCGGACAAGAGAACGTTCAGAGTTTTCCCCTATTGACGATAACTCGAGAGTCATGAGATGCAGAATGGTACGTGAGGGTTCGGTTAAGGCGGAGAAAAAGAGGAAGTCTTTGACTAAGAAATCTCACAGGAAGCTGAGGACTCCTGCCGGCAAGAGAGCGAACCCTGTTCTAAAGGACGGCCATCCTGAGGACGAGGACGTTGCCCACCCGGCGACCGCGGCAGTGGCAGAGTCCGAAAGTGAGATGGAGCTTGACAGCGACACTGTTCGCAAACAAGCGATACCCTCGGGACCTCCTCTTGGAGAAATGGGCACTGAGAGCGGAGACAGGGAACCGCTCGTCTACAGCAGAAGTAGACAGGATAGTGACCCGGGCGACTCCAGAAGGTCGGTTGGCTGGAGCCGAACCCAGCCCGACGACGAAGCAGCGTCTCGGGTAAGACCGACACAAGTTGGTACCACGTCTGATGAAGGGTTAGTTGATCTCGAGCGACGAACGTCACAAACTGGTACCAGAAGTGGGGTTCTAGCGTTTTCTTGTCACAGAACCAGGCAAGGTCAGGAAGATACCGAGGACGAGTCGGATGAAGTGCCCCATAGTGAGCACGGAGGCGCGCGTCCAAAGTTACGTAAACGGAAAAGCAAACGAAGGTTGCTTGATGAAACGGGTGCACCTGACGAAACCAGTGCATTTGAAACGGAAGCTGGAACCCGCAGTGGGCGTGAAAGAGGTTTCCATGAGGATAACGGATGGTTGATAACCGTTCCAAAGACTACGGAGGTAGTACAGAACGATGTGAATAACGAGACATTCACACACTGGCGAGAGACCGTTGGTGAGAGTAGGTTTGACAGGTCCAAACCACTCGTCGACAATAGATCGGGGAACCTTGTGCAGGTTCAAGTACCTAGTATTGTACGGGGCAGGCAACCTGTACAGTTGAGACAGGCTTGTGATAGGCCAAGAGACATTGAGACAGGCCTGAAACCGCGGGGTGACGCGGTAGTGCAGAAAACGAGTGGTGACATCGTGGCGCATCAGCGAAACGAAGGTAATCGAGTACCGTTTACCAACATGGAAGAAGGTCGCCCAAGACCTGTGACAGATGAGGTAGATTGGCAAGCGGAGATGTCTTACCTGCGACAGAGTGTGGCAATGATGAGTTCGAAACTTGAAGAACTGTCTGTTCCTGCTACTCAGCATGCGAAGTCTTACCGACGCGAGACATCGGGGAAACCTACGGGCCCAGGTTACCAGATGGATCGCCGAGGGAAGCTGCAGATCGAAGAGCCAGCACGGAGCCGAGGTAACACAGAGACACGCGAGGAAGTTTCGCTTTCGGAAACTTCGGAAAAGTTACGTAGCCGCTATCTTCCCGAGGACAGCGGGAGAGAGTCACACGGAAAAACGGCAAGGCAATCGAGTCGACAACGCCTGTTGACAAGAGGAAGAGTTGAGGCGAAATTACGTTCGTCAGTGAGTTCTTCGGATTCAGACACCGATAGTGTTGGTCCAGAAGAGGCCATGAGAACCGGAGTTTTTGACAGGAAAAACCTCCGCCAACGAGGAAGACATGAGAGTTATGAGAAAACTGAAAGGGAGACGTATGGTAAGGAACGTCTACCAGAGTACGAGAGACGCGGTTTAAAACAGGCACTTGATAGAGAAACCGAGAGAGAATCGAACATGGGAAGAGACAGAGATCATTTGGCCTGGGATGAGACCCACGAGCGGTACTCTAAAGGGCACAAACCAGATTCGAGAAGTCGTAATTGTCTTAGGTACGACGAATCTGACAGACCGCCAGAGTCGGGAAAAAGAGATATTCGCGAAGAAGACAGAAGAGTTACGTTCGTCAACGGAAACTCTCAGAGTTCTCGCAATAAATATAAACGATCGGAGTCCAAAGACTACGAAGGTGGTGAGCCTCGTAGAAAAGGTCAGAGACAGGCTGAGTACATCTCTGATGAAGACAGTGCAACGTCAGGCGACCGAGAGATGACTACGATGTCTTCTAAGTGGCGTACAGGGAAGACGTTGGGTACTCTGAGGGGACAGAGTCGGCACCGGTCAGTGGTGAGGACAGACGAGGAAAACGGTTCCAGGAGTAACGATGAGGACAACCGGAGAGGAAATCCCAAAAAGAGTGTCGGAAGATCACTTGTTACGCGGACAAGAGGCGACGACCGATCGGATCGCGGTATACGAATCAAGCTAGAGAAGTACGACGGCAAGTCAGCGATCGCAGCCTTTCTAGCAAAGTTCGAAGTTTGTGCACGGTGCAACCGGTGGAGTGATCAGGAAAAAGCAGACCAGTTAATGTGTGCCCTAACGGGTCCCGCTTCGCAGCTGTTGTGGGACATGGGTGCACAGAGGGACGTGTCTTGGCGAGAACTTGTTGAGCGGCTTAAGGCCCGGTACGGGTCTGATGACCAAACTAGCCTATATCGGATGAAACTTCGCACTTACCGGCAGGCTCACGGAGAAACGCTGAGTAGTGTAGTGCAGGAAGTAAGGAGGCTAATGGCTTTGGCATACCCAGGACCAACAAGTGATATCGTCGAGACGGTCGCTTGTGACGCTTTCATTGATGCACTGGCAAACCAGGATTTGGGGCAGAAGGTGCGCGAGCGAGAACCAGTTAACCTCGAAGCGGCGTATAAACATGCGGTGAGGTTGGATGCCTATGGTCGATCTTCGACACAAGGTGGTGATTTAGACCGGAGACACGCGAGAGTTAAAGTTACCATGGAAGACCGAAAAGACTCGAGCACTGAGGGGCAACAGTCTCGTCGTCTAGAAGATCTCGAGCGAAAGATTAAAAATCTTTCAAGAGAACTTGATCGAGTGACAATAAATCAGAATTTGGGCATCGTTCCGAGAAAACCTCATGAAAGGGAGAACAGTTCTGATCTAGCTGTGGGAGATCAGAGGACAACCGAACCGAATGTGGGGTGGCGACGGATTTATCCGCCCACACGGTTGCGTAACCCGGATATCGAATGCTACTTGTGCAAACGAAAAGGACATGTGAAGCGATTTTGTCCTCAGAGAAACGCTGTAACGAATGGTGCAACCGGTACCAGTGAACCTACAAAGGCTGAACCGATACAAGAGGAAACCCAAAACCGACTGGTCAAAGGCAGTAGGGTAGCCTACGTGGTTGCGAGACTGGCAGGAAAACGTATACACTGTCTACTTGATTCTGGAAGTGAAATGTCACTTGTGCCACGACGTTTCGTGCTAGACGCTGTGCTAGTACCGTCAGAACAGCGACTCCTAGCCGCTAATGGAAGTCAGATTAAGGTGGATGGTGAAACTAACCTTAAGATTCGGATCGGAAAGCAGGTGTACCCTGTACCCTGTCTAGTTACAGACCAAGTGACGGAAGTGATCTTGGGGTTATCTTGGCTGGAAGCCAATCAGGCAAGATGGGACTTCGCAAGTCGATGCGTTTTCCTTGGGAGCGAGAAGATCCCTCTGAAAGAGGTCGTTACCGAGTCCATGTGCCGGAGGGTTATTGTGCAAGAGGACATAATAGTTCCTCCAAGGAGCGAAGTTGACGTTCCAGCTTGGGTAGTATACCCGCATTTCCAAAAGGATAACGAAGATTGGACGACCATTCCAATGGAATTATCAAAAGATTTGATAATCGGACGTACGTTGGTGACAGGAAGAGACACGGAAGTGTGGATCAGGATGTTGAATGTTGGAGACAGAGATTCGCTAGTCAAGAAACGGACTGAATGTCCGCTGGAGCGAGTAAACGTAGTCGATGTGACAGTTAATCGAGCCAGAACGGAATCGTATGATGAGCCTTACCGAAGCGAAAATCCGGAGAAGCCTATGGGCCCAGGTTATCCGGAGGAACGCCGAGGAAAGCAGCAAAGTACGATTGACCGGTTTGGATCGAAGATTAGTACAACGGCCAGAGTAGCGGAGCAGACGCTCAACCCACTTGCCGAACAGACCCTAAAACGACTATGGGAAGAAGTGCCAGCAGACATTTCGGAAGAAGAGCGAATCAGGTTACGAAAACTTGTGCTAACGTACAGCGCAACGTTTTCCCTTAACGAAAGTGATAACGGATTCACTTCGGTGATCCAACACGAGATCGATACGGGACAGGAGAAACCAGTTCGGCAACCTTTGAGACGTCAACCGCTTTCCATGTTACCGGAAGTTGATCGTCAGGTAGAAGACATGTTGAGACAAGGAATCATTGAACCTTCGATATCGGAATGGGCATCCAATGTCGTAATGGTTAAGAAAAAGGATGGCAGTATGCGTTTCTGTATCGATTACAGGCAACTGAACCTGAAGACACGGAAAGATGCTCATCCGTTACCCCTTATCCGCGAGAGTTTAGATACCCTGGGTGGCGCCAGATGGTACAGTACGTTCGATTTGAGAGCAGGTTATCACCAGATGGCCTTGCACCCAAGAGACAAACACAAGACCGGGTTCGTTACGAGAAGGGGCAGCTTCCAATTCAAAGTGTTACCTTTCGGATTGTGCAATAGTCCGGCCTCGTTTTGTCGACTAATGAACTTAGTCTTGACAGGGCTAAACTATGACATCTGTCTGGTTTACTTGGATGACATAATTGTGTTCTCGAGGGACGTAGAGACGCACATGCAACGTCTAGAGATGATTTTCAGGAGATTACAAGAGTATAATCTCAAGCTGAAACCATCCAAATGTTACCTGTTACAACAGAGAGTATTGTTTCTTGGTCACGTTTTGAGTGAAGAAGGGGTCGCGACGGATCCGAGCAAGATCAAGGCCGTAGAAGAATGGTCTGCTCCTCGGAACTTGAGGCAAGTCAGATCCTTCGTTGGTCTTTGCTCCTATTACCGACGTTTCATACATGATTTCGCGGTGGTAGCTCAACCACTTCATTTTCTGACCAGGAAAAATGTACCGTTCCATTGGACTGACGAATGTCAGGGAGCTTTCGAAGAACTTAAACGAAAGTTGGTTTCCGCACCTATACTTGGGTTACCGAACGACGAGGGCCAGTACATCCTAGATACGGATGCCTCGGCATACGCCATTGGAGCGGTGTTATCGCAAGTACAAGAAGGAGAAGAGACAGTGATTTGTTACGCGAGTCGGCTCTTGTCGACGGCGGAACGGAACTATAACGTTACCAGGCGAGAGTTGTTAGCTGTGGTGTATTTCTTGAAAGAGTTTCGTCAGTACTTACTGGGTAGTAAATTCCTACTCAGAACAGACCACTCCGCACTTCAGTGGTTGCGCAGAACACCGGAACCGATTGGCCAACAGGCTCGTTGGTTAGAGATGATAGAGGAGTTTGACATGGAGATATGTCACAGACCGGGAGCAAAACACGGTAACGCAGACGCGATGTCTAGAGGTCCGGGTGAGGAACAACCTAAAGTGGTTACCATGAGAGTTACGAATGAAGACGTGATGTGGGCACGTCCGATCGGAGAAGTAACGCGCTCCGAGGTTACCAGTGAAGATACAGGCCAGGAAATCCGTTGGACAAAGGAGTTTCTTCGAAGAGAACAGCAGAGCGATTGCAATATTGGTACGGTCCTTGATTGGAAGGAGTCGAAGCATCATCCAACACAGGCAGAACTATCACCTGCTAACGGAGAGGTGAAAGTGTTGGTGAGCAACTGGAGTCAGCTGGAAGTCCTGCAAGGAGTGTTACACAGAGGCTGGATTCAGGGTAACACAGGAAAAGCTGAGCGATCTCAGTTAGTTGTGCCCTTATCTCTACGGCAAGAGATGCTTCAGTTAACACACGCAAGCTTTGCCGGAGGACATTTCGGGATTCGGAAGAGTTTGACTCAGTTGCAACGCCGGGCGTATTGGCCGAGTTGGAAGGACGATGTTAGACGGTTCTGCCAAAGGTGCGATCGCTGTGCTCGTTATCGAAGGGAGAAACCTCCAAGACAGGGTTACATGCAGACTCCTGTGGTCGGTGAACCGGTGGAAGAGTCCGAAATCCACGCTAATGGTTGTGCACGTGGATAAATTGAAGCCGTTTTACGGTAAACCTCCGAGTACCTGGTTACCGGAGAGGGACAGAAATCTTGAGTTACCTACAGTAGACTGGCCAGTCCTGGCTCAAGATCCTAATGCAGAACATGAACCAGAGGAACCTTCAGAAAATCCAGACGAGACCGCTGATCCAGAATTGCCACCTGGACGACGGACGAGACGAAGACCTCGCTTGGATGGATGACTACGACTGTAGAAGTCCTTGTTAGTGACCTTCTGAAGCAGACGTGTATCTAGGACCAACTAGATAAACGCTTAATTGCGTTGGTTTCATTGACTATTCGAGAACCATGTTTCAGTTGCCCTTTTGATGAGAGTATTTCTTTTGAGCGGTATCTGGGAGCATACAGTACCTGTGCTACCAGCAACGCTTAATTGCGTTGGTTTTGACAGATTGTCAGTGAATGACTGTTTAAGTTTCCTTTTGATGATATGTTTCGGTTAAACATTGGATTAGTGGTTAGTACTGAAACGAGTAAAGATTCCAGTACTAGGACGCTTCATTGCGTTGGTTCTACAATATGATAACTTGTACTATTATTTTGCTTTCACGATTTGGAAGTGGTACCGGGTGTGACTGATCGACAATGGTTACCAGATCGGGAGACAGTGGGCGACTTTTCTCTCCTTAAGTTCTCCTGGCCCTTGGGGTCCGGTAGAGCTCAGGTTCATGATAGAGGGCCTGTTAAGGTTGGCGATTTGTCACGTACGACAGGTTGCCAGTAGGGTGGTGGTTCGGATCGAAAGCATCATTAAAAAGGCTGTCGCTATCACGGTTCTCATCGTGTTTGGCGTACGTGCGGGGTGCCGAGATCGGATCGAAAGCATCATTAAAAAGGCTGTCGCTATCACGGTTCTCATCGTGTTTGGCGTACGTGCGGGGTGCCGAGATTGTTGATAGACCGCCCTATAACCAAAGGTGCATTTGGTTCCTTGCTCTCTAAGTGGATCTGGGTTGGGGATGTTCCTGTCACGTTTGATTAAGGTCCCCGATTTTGGCAGAGATGCTCCGCATCTAAGTAAGGTTGGGAGAGTGTGGCGGTCAAGGCCACAGTGCGTAAGTGGGAAGATTTATTTTATGCGAATAGCATCGTTTTCTTTCAGTTTACATGCGAAGGGAACAGCATCGTTTCTCTTAATTTTTCATGCGAAGACCCAGCATCGATCATTTAATTTTTATTTAATTTCAATAGGCGACTGTCCGGTAACGACCGTGATAGGGAAGCCCGATCGACGGTGTAAAGCCAGCGCATAGCGAGCAGACGCGTTAATTTGGGATGCATAGAGCCTGCCTCACGGTGTGCTGCTTTATACGTGAAGAGTTGGTTCGACTCTTCATACATAGCAATACTGTTCAACAGCGTTGTTGGTTAGCGATTCAGTTACCGATTCAAATATACTGCACTCAGTGTGGTAGGCGAGTGATTTTGGTTACGACAGAGTCAGAGTTCGAGTTTCCGGTTAGTACAAATATATTTACGGACGAAAGGGGCGTTCGAATAATATAATCAGGCGATCCCGAGTACAGCTAAAGAAGTTCACTGTTGGGAGACGGGCCGACAGCGCCGATCCGGCGGGTTGGATCCCTCAGTTGATCGCGAAGCGGTCTAGATCCCGATCGTGGGAAATCTACGGCTGAGTAATACTCGGGGAAGGATACCGTTGATACACAGGAAAACCAATTCAGTGTGAGATCGAAAACCAGGGTGAATTTGGCGACGGGCAGGAAAGTCCCTCTTGGGTTTTGAAGAACTCCGCGATCGGAGCTTGTCCGGTAACCCATGAGAGTAGAGGTGACCTTCTTAAGGTAGCCATTTTCTGGAATTCTGAAATCCTTGAAACCAAGAGTAAATTTGGCGTCGGGCAAGGAAATCCCTCTTGGAGTTCGAAGAACTCCAAGATCCGACAGTGTTTGGTTTTACCCACTGAGGCGAGTTTTACGCGATTTCGGCGTACTCGACACAAGGGAAGTTCTACGCACTTTCGGCGTACTCGGCCGGGAGGATTTTACGCGACTTCGGCGTCCTCGGCTGGGAGAGTTTTACGCGACTTCGGCACTCGGTGAAGTGACCGTCGGGATACCTGAAAAAAACCAAGTTAGTACAAAAACGATAATAAGGGTAAATTTGGCGACAGGCAGGATCGGAGCTTGTCCGGTTACCTGTGAGAGTAAGCGTGACCCTCGTTAGGGAACCAAAATTCGGAAATTCTTGGGAACAAAATTCAGGACATTCTGGTAACCTTACGGGGTCGGCGTTACATTTGGATTGTGACACTTGGATGGCTGACACGCCGGTGGAGCGTTGGAGGGGCTCCATCGCCCGGTAACTAAAAATAGTTACTGGGAAAGACCACTGTTACCGAAAGACCGCAGTACGGGAAAAGACCGCCCGACAACTGATTACAGTGCGGTAAGACCAGGAAAACGATAGAGTCAGGAAAATCTTGTATTCAAGCCAATCGTTATTCAGAGCAAATAACTTGGTGATCGAAACACGTAGTCCCGAGAACTGACCGAAGTGCGAAGTAGGGCCCACCTCGTGCGCCGGTCGGAACACAGTTCTGCGTGCGGTTAGGGAGGTTTTAGACCTAGAACCTGTCCTATCAGAAGAGAGTGTCGTGAGACCAGTATACCGCGTTAATATTACACGTGTATATATTATCGCAAGATGTTCGCGTGTTTGAGACGGCACGACGTGACGACTCGTCAGATGTACACCTTGTCCTCTCGGACAAGAGAACGTTCAGAGTTTTCCCCTATTGACGATAACTCGAGAGTCATGAGATGCAGAATGGTACGTGAGGGTTCGGTTAAGGCGGAGAAAAAGAGGAAGTCTTTGACTAAGAAATCTCACAGGAAGCTGAGGACTCCTGCCGGCAAGAGAGCGAACCCTGTTCTAAAGGACGGCCATCCTGAGGACGAGGACGTTGCCCACCCGGCGACCGCGGCAGTGGCAGAGTCCGAAAGTGAGATGGAGCTTGACAGCGACACTGTTCGCAAACAAGCGATACCCTCGGGACCTCCTCTTGGAGAAATGGGCACTGAGAGCGGAGACAGGGAACCGCTCGTCTACAGCAGAAGTAGACAGGATAGTGACCCGGGCGACTCCAGAAGGTCGGTTGGCTGGAGCCGAACCCAGCCCGACGACGAAGCAGCGTCTCGGGTAAGACCGACACAAGTTGGTACCACGTCTGATGAAGGGTTAGTTGATCTCGAGCGACGAACGTCACAGTATTGTGTGCGTGGGTGTGCGTGCGTACGTGTGTCACGGTGTGTGTGTGTGTGTGTGTGTGTGTGTTTGTAATGAACTATGACCCGTGGCGCATACATTGTTTGCAGAAGCGATCGACGATGGGCTTAGCTTGGAGACCCATCATGTTCCCCCAAAATGGCACGAAACTTTACCCTTCACTGGCGTGACGAATAGCTGTTAGGTAAATTGGCAATTACGTGTAAGCGGGTTTAGTTCGCAAGGTTTAGGTTGATGCCAGGCGGATGCAGAGGCCATGGCTTTGGTGCGCGTGTGGTGAAATCATGAAGCTGAAACGTTCTAGCAAAATATGCATTTTGGGCTAGTTTTTAACTATTTATGCTTACAATGAGAAATGTCGAAGGAAGTATAGGCCTACCATAGGTAATGCCAGGTAATGCCAAACATAATGCCAGATAACGGAGGACGAACGAGGAAA
This sequence comes from Allolobophora icterica, assembly GCA_963556255.1. Taxonomy (NCBI): domain Eukaryota; kingdom Metazoa; phylum Annelida; class Clitellata; order Crassiclitellata; family Lumbricidae; genus Allolobophora; species Allolobophora icterica. The sequence goes on along the minus strand of OY744609.1, from coordinate 7,615,348 downwards.
TCCTGCAAATGGTAGAAGAGCAAAGATCACTCATAAGAACTATACGCGGACGACAAAGGAAATGGATCGGGCACATCCTAAGGAGTGAGACACTGTTAAGAGACATCATGGAGGGAAGGATGGAGGGGAAAAAGACGCGAGGAAGACCGAGGACAATGCTGCTAGACTGGATGATGACAAAAGAAGAAGGATACAGTGGACTAAAGAGAAGAGCACAAGACAGAGAACGATGGCGTCATTGGTCATACGAACCTGCCGGTGAGCAGAGAACATAAAGAAGAAGATAATACCAAAGGTAATCAAAATACTACAAATACTTGAAACGACGTAAATAAAGCTAATGTAAGTAGAGGTAAAAGGAAGGCATAGGAATGGGACGCATGGGAAGGTAAAGTGGGATAAGCAAAGGTAAGGTACTGGAACGTAACCCAAGCAAACAAAGTTATCATGACAGAAATTGAAAGCAATAGATCATTTATTTGGTGTCTTTATCTACAGCTGTCTTGGCATTCACGGTCCCAACTTCCTACTTGAACAAGAACAGGACTTCAATGTCCCGAAGATTTCATGAAACATATGGATCATGCCATCGAATCGTTCCACCCTGAACCGAAACTGAACTCTTGTTGACCTTTTCTCACTGAAATACAATTGACAACAAAAGATTAGAGATCCAAATAAAATCCGATATTTAAAAGAATTTTAACTATTTCTGATAAGACCTTTGCCAAAACATTTGGTGCAGAAGGTAAGCTTACGGTGCATTTTATAAGGAGAAAGGGGAAGCTTACCGTGTCACTCTCTGGCAGACACCCCAGAGGCCCAGACCATTCCCTAATGGTCGGCCCAAACATCGCCTGATGGCAACAAAGGCCGTTGAAGTCGAGAGAAATTATTTTGAACAGTTCTCAACGTTCATAAAATGGCATAACAACTTCGCTCGAAAGAGTATTGGATTTCTTTCTCCATTCCAGAACGCTGTACCACAATTTCTTGTGACTACAAAATAGACTTGTTTCTCTGTTATTGAACCGAGGCATTTTCTACTGTACACTGTGCCGCCTCGATCCGTCTATAAAAATCCAATGGAATCGGTTTGGTGTACGTCTGTACGGCCAGCTTAACACGCATGTAACGTGGTCCCTGGTCCATTTCAGCGTCTCTGATAAGGGGCCATCCATATATTACGTACGCAAAAATCCGGGAAAATTGGACCCCCTCCCTGTACGCACAAGTACTTCCCCCCACAAGCGTACGTACGGTTGACACCCCCCTCAAGACCAGCTGCAGAATGTGTCAGTACCACACAGGTCCAAGCAGCAACTGTCTGCACCTTAGGCCAGATTGAAGGATGGGTAATCCATGGACTCACTGCTGAGTTGTGTGATACTTTAATAGTAGCGTTCAGAGGTAAGGTGGCATATAAGTGACACCTCTCCTAGGGATTGACCGGAAACCGTTTCGGATACTCGGTTCGGCCGGAAATCCCGTTTCCGGAAGTATTCGCCTCGGCAAATATTGTCGACGCAAATAGTTGAAAAAATTTGTTTCTTTCAGAATTTATTTAATAAACTTACGTATATAAAATTATTAATGTTCAGCCTTAAAACAATTAAACATCCATTGAATTCAATTCCATTTTCTTGATTATTTAATATTTATTTCTACAATTCAAAATGTATCAGTCAGTTATTATATGCACACAAATTTATTTCGATAATTTTTTATTACATGAAAATTTTAAAATGTGAAGCTTTGCCATTGCAAAGCTTCGCATATGGAACAAATGGTACCGGTTCGTTTCCGGTTCGTTTCCGGCAAATAGTTCATCCAAATACTCGGTTCCGGTTTCCGGTGGAAAATCTCTTTCCGGTCAATCCCTAACCTCTCCCACAGTCCTACTTCCTGTGGTAGTACCGGATAGCTGGAAAGACTGAACTCTAGCTCACTTGAAGGCCAATCAATTTGAAGGCCCCCATTTCCTATGCGTACGTACATTATCAGTAGACCCCCCCCCCGTTCGCAAGCATAAGCAATGACATGCATTTCGGTTACCCCTTCCATGCGTACGTAATATATGGATGGCCCCTAAGTCTCTCTGAAGTGGCGCTACATAAATTTGCGGTAATGGAAGCCAGTTTGCTGGGTCCACAGCAGTCCAATTTCTTTCCATAAGTCATGGAGGGGAAGTGGAGGAGAAATTGGCATTAACAGAGAATTTTACCCAGAAAGGACATTTTGCCAACTTGGCCCGCATATGCTCCTCGACAGAGCAGGCTAGTTACATCTTCAAATGGTAGTCAATAAGATTTTTGGATTCTTAAGCTGTAAGTAATTTCAGCATAACAATAACAGAGCCCGAGCAACTTTAAAATAGGATGACCTAGGACACCCACAAGCCACACTGCAAGAACGGTCTTGGAGAGAGGAATCAAAGGGATTCAAGCCAGTCAAGAATGTTTCCAGAGAGGCCGTAGGAAATAGAGAGGCGTATCAAAAGGATAGCGTAATCAACTGTATCCAATGCAGCACTTACATCGAACAGCGCCAGTAAAGCAAACTGTGACTTGTCATAAATGACCCCATAAATGTTCGAAAGAAGGCGTACCAGCAAGGTATCAGTATAACACATGCAGTGAGGAACAATATATGACCTCTTCGTCGTCACCGGTTTCTTCCTTGTCTTCTTCCTTGTTCTTCATCGACCTAGAAACGTTTACCATAACTTTCATCAAACAAGTCACAGTGAAATAGTGGACAATGACTGAAACAGAGACAGAAGAATCAAGTAAAGCGGTTGCAATTATCAAAGGGAAGATGGTTTCCAAGTATACCCTATCAACTTGATTGACCTTAGGCTAAAATATGATCTTTGGGTTAAAATGTGATCTTTACTTTACAACAGGGTAAAGTAACATCCCTTTACTTTCGATGACTTATACAATTAATCAGTGGCGTAACTTTGGTCTAAAAAGTGGGGGTACCAATTTCTTACATACACGAAGCAAGAAGGAGACTGTGATCTCCGGGAAGGCACAATAATAAAATATTGATTGGCATTGTTCAAAAAGTGGGGTATGGTACCCCAGTCCAAAAAGTGGGGGGTACCGGTACCCCTCGTACCCCCACAAATTACGCCTATGCAATTAATATAGAGTTACAGCTACGTATGCTATACAATTGCAACTTACCTTACTTTAACTTACCTACTAACCTTACCTTTTATCCATAACTCAATCACATCCACCTTAGCAGCACGCTGTCTCACCAGTCTGACTCTCCAGAGTCTGACCTGGCACCAAAACTGACCTCAACCGACCTGATTTGATTGAGCCGGGTAATAAGCTTGTCTGTCTGAAGCCTGTTTTACATGACACTGAAATATTACATTATATTACAACTGAGCATAAAGCACGATGAAAGACTATTACCTCTGTTCCCTGAGCTGTTCAACTCTTTCGGTCTTCTCTTGCTTTTCGATTTCGTGGCGTTTTCGTTCCGCTTCTATGTCGACCTTGACCCTAAGGTCAAGGTTCGTCCAATCCGAATCTATGGCTTCCAGCAGCCACTGGAGTCCGCTGGAAATCGAGTCGTCTGGTTTAGCGTTTTGCCGAGATATGGCGGAACAGCAGACCTATATGGGCAGAGAAATAAAGTAATAAATGCAGGAATTTGTTAGAGCAACCTGTAGAAATAGATCCAACACCGAGGCCATGTACATTAAATATTGCACAAAGTTAGTATTCTCGGGCAGGATAAATGTAAATGTAGATGTACACGTTTTTAAACATGACTGTATGGCCTCGAAATGAAAAATGAGCAGGGTTGAGGCTCGACCCTGCTCATTATTCAACGAATTGATCGGGCGAGTTCCTTCATCACTGCTGTCAGTTTGGATGGGTGTCACACCATTTAAGGTCCCTGTGGATGGCCCTGATCTATCCCGATGGAAATCTCTAAAATGAGGCACCATTAGTATAAACCGGCAACATTCAATTTATTCATGAGAAAGCTGCAGAATGTTAGCATTCCTGGGTAAGGAAATAACACGGAATTAACAAGGGCAGCCTCGTAATTTAACCCTGATAAGCAGCCATGGGTATGAAGTGTTATCGATGAAGAAGAGCAGTCCCTTAAGCAAACCCGAGAGGCAGCCATAGATACAAAATGGTTAGCAACTTCATTTTCTTAGCCTCAGAATGTCAGGCTGCACGGATGCTGAATTGGTTCCCTATCCATCCGCTCTTCCCACCATCAGTGTACCGTCAGCAAGCTCATTTAGGCCTAGTAGCAGAGTTCACTAAGGGGCACAACGGCACAAGTGAGGTCGGAACCTTGAAATAATCTTTCTGCCTTGGTGAGATATGAACCTCCAACCTCTTGGTTGATGGTCTAGCACATTCACAAGCAACCACCAGACTATCATGCACAAAATACAAGTGTAAGCGACTTCATTTTCTCTGCCTCAGCCATCCTTTGCCATCTGATCTTCCAACCAACAGTGTACAGTCAGTGTACTCATTATAGCTGAGTTGACTAAGGGACACAGATGAAGCATAACTCTTGAAATAAATTTCCACTCTGGAGGGATCTGACCATTGACCTCTCGGTCGACAGTCCAGCATGCTAACCACTATACAATTTCACACACCCAAATTAATCAACTCACAATTCGGCTGAGGCACTTTTGTTGATTGACAAGTTGCTCAACTTTAAGAATATCGCACAATTCACTGTCATCTGCGGCTCCTCGAATGTCCTGTTTATTCCCTAAACTTCAACACAGAAACAACTTTAAAACTATTTCTTAATTCAATAAACAAAATAAATCAATAAATCCACAAATAAATAAATCGATCAATCAAATAATAAAAAAATAAGAAAATGAACAGATCAATTGGTTGTCTCATTGGGCAAGTCTTTGTTAATGTGTCAGCAAAGGCTTGCTTGCGACTTTCTCAGCAACTTCATCCAGGACTTTCAACATGGAATTATATTTACAAAAGGCTTGCCTGTTAGTATTGATACTGACCTTCCATTGGCAAAGGCTTTTCTGCAGCTTTCGACACATTTATATAACGTTTTCCCATGACTTTCCATAATGATTTACATTAGAAAAGTTTTGTCCATAACTACTCATGCCAAATTACATCTACAAAATGCTTGCCTGTGACTTTCCATACTGATTTCCATTAGAAAAGTTTTGTCCATAACTACTCACGCCAAATTACATTTAGAAAAGGCTTGCCTGTGACTTTCCGCATACTGAATTACACTAGAAAAGGCTTTTCATAACTTTTGATGCCGAATTATATCTACAAAATGCTTGCCCGTGACTTTCCATACTGATTTACATTAGAAAAGGTTTGTCCATAACTACTCACGCCAAATTACATTTAGAAAAGGCTTGCCTGTGACTTTCCGCATACTGAATTACACTAGAAAAGGCTTTTCATAACTTTTGATGCCGAATTATATCTACAAAATGCTTGCCCGTGACTTTCCATACTGATTTACATTAGAAAAGGTTTGTCCATAACTACTCACGCCAAATTACATTTAGAAAAGGCTTGCCTGTGACTTTCCGCATACTGAATTACACTAGAAAAGGCTTTTCATAACTTTTGATGCCGAATTATATCTACAAAATGCTTGCCCGTGACTTTCCATACTGATTTACATTAGAAAAGGTTTGTCCATAACTACTCACGCCAAATTACATTTAGAAAAGGCTTGCCTGTGACTTTCCGCATACTGAATTACACTAGAAAAGGCTTTTCATAACTTTTGATGCCGAATTATATCTACAAAATGCTTGCCCGTGACTTTCCATACTGATTTACATTAGAAAAGGTTTGTCCATAACTACTCACGCCAAATTACATTTAGAAAAGGCTTGCCTGTGACTTTCCGCATACTGAATTACACTAGAAAAGGCTTTTCATAACTTTTGATGCCGAATTATATCTACAAAATGCTTGCCCGTGACTTTCCATACTGATTTACATTAGAAAAGGTTTGTCCATAACTACTCACGCCAAATTACATTTAGAAAAGGCTTGCCTGTGACTTTCCGCATACTGAATTACACTAGAAAAGGCTTTTCATAACTTTTGATGCCGAATTATATCTACAAAATGCTTGCCCGTGACTTTCCATACTGATTTACATTAGAAAAGGTTTGTCCATAACTTTTGATGCTGGATTATGTTTACAAAAGTCTTACCCGTGGCATTGGACACTGACTTACATTAGCAAAGGTTTGCCCGTAACTCTTTCATCAGTTACGACAGAGACCAGGACCAACTTTGCTTCCAAAAGTCGTTCTCTTGCGCTGGAGTCAACCGCAAACACCAGACCATGAACTTCTCCAAAGTAGTTTTTCCAGATGTTACGGATGTTTGGACCCCCACCAAGGTCGTACAGTGAAACTGTGTGATCAGCCATAGAAAATTTGAAGTTTGCGAAACCAATAGTCGGAACTACATCATCGAAAGGCTCTGCAAATAGAATAAAACATAACACAATTTTAAGTTTATTGAGTTACTATTTAAAAAGGTTAATTAAAATCGTTCAATAAAACCTGAAGTATGTGTTAAACAGTGAAACCACGTGAACCTACAGACTGCTCCATACTTTAACTCTACACAGGATACAGTACTTTTGATTTTATTGTATACATGTACAGCTGCAAAATTTTATCAACTAGCTGAATTTGATCTCACCTCCAGCCAACACTTTGGCTATGACTGTTTTCCCAGCATTGTCAAGTCCAATAATGGCCAAGGTAACTCTCCTGAAAATTTCAATGACAAGCAATTTCATTTTACAGTGTTTCAAATATTGCTACCATTACATGTAAAACAATCCAAGAAAAACATCAAAACTTCATCAATCCACACACATCTATTTCAGACTGAATCTCACGTCAAAGCATAATATTTTATTTCGGAATAATTTTCTTGAAAACCATAGGCCCAGGGCTATAGTGGTAAAATTAGAGGTGAGTATACGCTACCGGTTAGTTTTCCGAAACAAATTAGAGGTGAGTATACGCTACAGTATTTTTGTGAGTATACACTACAGTATTTTATTATAAATAAATATAAATATTTTGTGAGGTGAGTATACGGTCTCTAGAGGTGAGTATACGCTGTATACACGCGTATACCCTCGACTACAGCCCTGCATAGGCCCTATCCCTTCTCTAATAGCACAGAGGTTGTAATTTATTCTTTGTGTCTAGTTACATGTATGTTACGCCATGTTGCTCAAAACAAGTCACAGTTGACAGTGGCGGTTTTAGAGGGAGGGGCTAAGGGGCTGTAGCCCCCAGCTGGAAAGTTAGCTCACCTAGTTTTTCTTAGCCCCCTTATACATATTTTAGCCCCCCACCCCCAGTTTAACGTTTAATTAGCCATACATTTCATACAATATTTGTTCGTAACAAAGCCTGGTTGCAGCTTCTGCATGTGTACAATATAGTGCATAATGTACATGTGTATAATTATGTGTATACAGGAAACTGTGCACCAGAATCCGTTTGGAGCACGCACGTACATAAATTAATATAAATGATCAATTCATTGTGAGAAGTAAAAAAGAAAAGCTGATGAGTTAAACGATGAACTTTTCGACGGGGGGAGGAGGCTAAAGATATTTTAGTCCCCCAGTTCAAAACTCTAGAACCGCCACTGTCAGTTGAATTATCAACAATAATTAGTAAAAACGTAAAATATACCCACCTTACGGGTGTCTCAACGTGAACTTTATTTCTTCGCAGCCAAAAAAAACCATTTCCGCTTACTACAAATGATAAACAGCACCCCATCCTAAGCGAAAAATCAAGTCAGAAATAAAGGCATTCTCTCTTTTTCCGCGCAATGAAGTAATAACAAAAATAAAACATTTTATTCGAGAAACTGACGAGTTTTACTCATGCATAAGACGCCGCCATTAGACAGCGGTGTATAGAAAACTATGGGCGCCCAAATGTTTGGAGCCTTTATTTGATAAGTAAGTAATGTGAAAAATAGTCAGGATGATTTATAATTTCACGGGGCGGCATATTAAAAAATAAAATAATAGCTTAAAAATTGGAAAAGATAGATGTTGATTGAGGCAGTATTGGATGAACGATCAATGTACATATCTAACGTTGTAACAATCTACATAATCTAATAGTAGGCCACTAGGCCTACATATCTAACATCCAGCGCTCGTGGAGGGTAGCTACCGTAGCTCTGATAAATAACGTAAATTAAATGAAGCTTTGGTCATGCTGTCGAACTAAGTAAAGGATACTAGTAAAACTAAAGCGAAATTTGCGAAAATGTGTGAAAGTATACCAGCCGAAAACTCAAGGGAAAAGAGCACAAAAGCGGAGGGGGAATGGTAACACTTATGGCCAGAAGAGCACAGTGACGTAAGTCACGTAACATCCTAGTCGGTGGCTCTGGAACATTTTAAGCTTGGGGGCCCTTTTTAGCAGTCACGGACGTTTGCAGGAATTTTTTGTTTGGGGGTCAAAAATTATGTAGGGGCAACATTTTTTAGCCTAGGGGTAGTAAAATGAAGTTTTTGTATGCTATTCATGAACACAGGACATGTGATGTGACAACTTTAATAATGAATTATGGTCAAAGACTTATCTAAATAATGAAGTGTTCTTTCGAATCGAAAATCGTGTTGGGACTGTTGTAATAATCATAATAATTAAAAGATTTTATTTTTGTAAAATATGCGCAAACTCCAGGACCCCATGTTTGCAGTCCCTTTCTACGGTGATTGGGAGAGTGGCAAACAGCACATAGGCAGTAGTCAATTCCGGGAAAACATAACAACATAACAATGCAGAACATTGATTTATATAGCACTATTTATGTTTTCTCTGAACATGAAGTACACTGCTTTCAAGCACAAAAACAGAGAAGAGATCTAAACATCGTGTAAAATCTCAGCTCCGTTGCACATACACTGGACATGTGCAAGAGCCAGTGGCGACTTTGATGATCGTCTGAACAGTTTGCTTACATATGAATTGTTTTTGGTAACGAATTAAACTGCAACACCATTTCATGTAGGCATACACGTCACTTTTGTGAGGTACTTGAAATCTGTTATATTGTATCAGCATGCATTGCATAGGCCAACATAATGTGTACAAATACATATACACACATACCTATGTACACACATAAATGCACACACATGCATGCATACATACAGTCTGGAACAGTGAACCAACTGGCATCTGAAAGTTGATAAAATGAATTTACAACTACAATGTTCCTTGAAGCATATCTCCATGACTTAATAATAATAATAATAATAATAATAATAATAATAATAATAATAATAATAATATTATTATTATTATTATTAATAATAATACACACACATACATACATACATACATGCATAAATACATACACACATGCATACATAGCTTGTAATAAAATTGAGTAGTCATCATCTTTTGTTCAATCAGTTCTTCATTAACTCTGTTCTTAGTTCTTCATCAACGGGGTGAAGAAATGAAGAAGGCTATTCAGCAACTTTTTGAAGTTCCAATGCCTGAACAAACTTGGCGAGCTCTGGCTGAGCGTAATCGCCATAGGCCGGGCCCCAGTAGTACCAGCAGCGCAGTCCGTTTGACACCTCGGCCATCTGGACCTTCCCGTCCACAACATACGGTTGAACGTCGATGTTCTTCAGGCTCAGACGACCGCTATCGACCAAGTTCTTGAATGCCTGAAAGGATTTGCAGTGGCTACACGAAGATGTCAACATTCGATCTGACCTAATCTAACATCCTATCTATCACGATCTAGAATTAGTACAAAAGCATGCAATGTATCTGGAACTGCATGTCCTGGACCCCACTGAGGTCTACAAATGAATGCATTGGCATTATTGTAACCATTTTTAATAATATCAAAAATAATATTATTATTATTAGCTTCTTGTTAACATTGTTAAGGAGTACTGATTTTTAACAAAATGGGACCATTAACTGATGCTTTGTGAGTTTTTATTATTATTATTAATAATAATAATATCATTATTATTATTATTGTTCTTTATGCCCCAAGGTACATATGATAACTCGGGGACTTGAATATTAATTAACAGAAAACGAAACATCTGGAACGCCCACTATTATTTTTAGTTTACTCGAGGCAGCTACGATCACTCAGGATCTTAAAATAATGTCTGGAGATAAATAAGTATTATTATTATTATTGTTGTTATTATTATTATTATTATTATTATTATTATTATTAGTTTACCCAAAGGGTAAATTCTATGTGCAGCAGAAAACTTTATACAAGGAAGAGTGCATCTCTGAGATAGCTAGTCTTTGCATAATTACCTGATCTAGCAAATAAACTTCAAGTGTTCTTAAACTTTCATCATCTAGTAAATCCATCGACCAAAGGTATCTTCTATACCACAAAAAACCGAATCGCAACATCATAATCTTTTCAACAGAGTGGTGCTACAAAAATCATTATGTTACATTGGTTTAGAATAAGCTACATTATACAATTACACTGTATCAATGCGTAAGACTGACTTACGATGCAGCACGACTCTTCGAGGTTGTTTCCCCAGACGTAGATTTCCATAAGCGATGAGTTGAACTTGAGAGCATTTGCGATGGCACACAGTCCACTGGCAGTTATCTCATTGCTGTTGATTCCCAGTCTGTGAAATTCAACAGGGAACATTTACATAGTGCCTTTTGAAATCTCAAAACTTGTAATATGAGAAACTGTTATGTGTAAAAGACAAGTACAAATGGTAGCTCCTCATAAATGCTTCAGGGCCAGAAGAAATTCCGGGCCCCTAGGCAGAGCAGTCACGGGCCCCTAAACTATCATTAGGCTTTATGAGAAAAGTTGATTGCGGGCCCGGCCCGGGCCCCTACAAATCGCCGGAAAATTGTCTGGCCCCTGGGCATTTGCCCTCTGCCCCCTCTCGGCGGGCCTGTAATGCTTTCTGTAGAAGTCTCATCGGTTTAGTTCATAATCATAATCTCCAAACTTCTAAAGTGCCACTTTAAGGCCAAGCGCAGAGCACCAGTTTATTCATGAGCACTGCGTCAAGTCAGAATGGTTTGCCCAAAGAGTAGTCCAAAGGAGGTCCGACTCCGGTTTCCAGGGAGTCCAGATCAAGAGAGGAGGCAGAACAGCTGTCAAGGCGGGTGTCATTTAGGGCAAGAAGAATTGGAAGGAGGAGGATCAGATGAGTCAGGGTAGGAGTTCTTGAAAAGGTGCGACTTTGCGACTTCAGTATTTAGTGGAAAGCCTGGGGGTGAGAGATAGAGGAGCACGAAGAGGAGGCTGAATGGAGAGACTGAGATAGGAGAATGACTGGGTGGAGCACGTTGCCTGGATGGTGAAGAGGTTGGTTAGTTAGCTACATTGCTGGCCCAGTTCGCTACATTGGTAAGAGCGTAGGCTGCATCCCATACTCCTCTAGGTGTTAGAGAGCGTGTGGATTGTGGTTTGCCTCCTGATACTGGCTTATTTCTGAGAAAAAAACACCCGTTTAAACAGTACTAGTTGCCCCATTTAAATGAAATAGAAAAATACGCGGTGTCGTTAAACGTTGGAAAGAGCACACCCGTTTTAATAGTATTAATTGCCCTCTAAATAAAAGTGCAAGGAATCTAAAAACAGCTTGATGGTGGAGACCTTAAATGGCATGGCGCCTATTAAAACGGACAGCGGTGGTGAAGGATCTCATCTGATCAATTCATTGAAGAATGAGCAGGGTCAAGGCCACACCATCGCTATAATTATAAAAATGGGTACATTTACATTTATCTATGGTCCACATTGTACATGCACAAATGAACACACATACGTACATCACATTCAGGCACACACACACATACATACAAATATATACACATGCATATATACACATATGCACACACATACACACATGCATAGATACATACACACACTACATACACAGATATGTATACACTCACATTCATATACACATACAAACATACATACTTTCGAATCGGACGTGCGATTCTAATCGCTTACGTTTCGAGTGTTGAATTGTATGTTCCAAGAGCCTCTGCGATGTACTGGGCACCATCATCACCGATTCTATTGAAGCCAAGGTCAAGGATTTTCAAGGCCGTGTCACGCTTCAGTAACTCAGCGATCTGCTTGGCTCCATCACGTGTTATTCGATTACTAGACAATGAGGTATTAAAGGAAAAGAAAACAAAGGCAAGGTAAGACAATGGTAACCAATTAAGATAACCAAATAAAGGTTAGACAATTTAGAACAAACAAATGAAGGTAATGTCACCAATCATGACAAAACAAAGGTAAGACAACCATCAGCAAACAACGAAGGCAAGGTAACCAATTCTGATAAAAGATAAGATACCAGTGAAGGTAAAAGGCAGTTGCCTAACTAATGAAGGCAATGATACTAATGAAGGTAATGAATGAAGAAAAAACAATGCATGAAAGTAAGTTTAAGAAAGAAGGTAAGATAACAAATGAAGGTAACAAATGAAGATAAAACAATGAAAGAAGGTAAGTTACCTAATGAAGGTCACGACACCAATGAAGGTAATGAATGAAGATAAGCAACGATTGAAGGTAAGATAACAACTAATAGATGTACCAGCTGAGATTTAAATAGGTCAGAGTGTAGTTTGAAACGAGGTTCTCGGCCAATCGTGTTGCACCAAAGTCCCGAGCATCGTGCTTCATCAAGTGTAGTTCCTGTAGTGAATTGTTGACCTACAAATCACACCATCTGCTTAACAATAACCTAACCAGCATGGTTCATGATGATGATAATGATAATGATGATGACAAGATGATGAAAAAACTGATGATAATGATGAATATGATGAGGTGACGATGAGGATGTAATATAAAACTTCATATAACTTGTGCCATTATATAACTTGTGCCATTTACATTACTTGTATATATGAAGACACTTAATGCACTGCATGTAAAGTAACTTACAAAATCACTGCAAGTTAATACGGCCAGTTATACAGAGCCTTGACTCATAAAGCAGTAAGATATTGTTCTTGTTCTTTGCAGAAAAACGGTTCTCTCCGCTGCCTGCGTCTGAATGGCAACAAAATCGGAAACAAGGGGGGACTGTGTTTTGCCCAGGCCCTGCAGGTCAACACTTCACTCGAGTCTCTCGATTTGGCTGACACAGATTTGGTGAGAGAGTTTCTTTGTAATTGCAGTCTGTAGATTTCTTCAGAATCCAAAAAGCGGAGTCGTGGGAAAGAACTTTGAAAAGTCGCTACATAAATGGATTGACAAATACATAAGACTGGCCTTGAGCATGCGAGCGAAGTGATCGGTTGTCTCTTCCTGCTGACTGAAGAGCAACGGACGACTGAGGTTGAGCGCTTTCAGAGTACGATTTGACAGAAGAACTGTAGATAGTGCGATCACGGCTTCAGTTTTCTAAACACAACACACATCCCTCATCATCGTCATCAGACTCCATCGTCGTCCTCTTTTCATCATCATGATCATGATGATCATGATGATCACGATGATCATAATCATCATGATCATCATGATCATCATCGTCGTCGTCATCACTTTTGTTATCATCTTATCATCATCATCACCTTATCAGGTTATCATCATCCTATCATCATCATCCTATCATCATCATCATCATCATCATCATCATCATCATCATCATCATCATCATCATCATCATCATCATCATCATCATCATCATCATCATCATCATCATCATCACCAAGAGCAACATCATCATCTTACCGTCACCTTCTTATCATCATCATCATCACCTGTATGATAACTAAAAACACATCAAGGTGGGCTAGAGTAGGCTAGGGCATGGAAAGAAAATGTAGGTGTGGGGTAGACAATAGGACCATGAAAAAGTTCTTTCCCACGACTTCGCTTTTTGGATTCTGAAGAAATCTACAGAATGCAATTACGAAGAAGCTCTCTCACCAAATCTGTGTCGGCCAAGTCAAGCGATTCGAGTGCTGTGTTGACCTGCAGGGCCTGGGCAAAACACAGTCCCCCCTTGTTTCCGATTTTATTGCCATTCAGACGCAGGCAGTGGAGAGAACCGTTTTTCTGCAAAGAACAAGAACGATATCTTACTGCTTTATGAGTCAAAGGACATGTAGCCGTTCTGTAGTATTTTTCTGACCTTGGTCAGGTTTCCTGTGCAGGGTCACATTAAAATATTAAACACTTATAAATATATGTAAATATAATAATAACCTGTACTGACATCTTCATCGTATGATTATGGAATGTGGTTTTTTACTAAGAAGTGAATAATATTTTATTATTATTCTTGTTATAATTATTATCACCACTACTACTACTAGTACTACTACTACTACTACTACTACTATTGCTAATACTATTATTATTACTATTATTATTACTATTAATAACAAACGTGGGGCGTGGTGGCTCAGTGGTAAGTTCGGCGCCTTGTGACCGCAGGGTTGCAGGTTCGAATCCCACTCTAGCCGCTGCGTACGGACCTTGGGCAAGTCCTTCACTCGCAATTGCTCGTGGCGCTTCGGCGTGAAAATTCCGGCACAGTATCAAATGCTGTAGTCGGGAGCGCCTCTGAGTAGTAGTTGACCTCGAGAGGCGCTATAGAAATATCCGGAATAAATAAATAAATAAATAAACCAGAAGAGTTTAGAAGCAACTGGTGTATGAACTGAGCAGATGCCAAAAAATAAGTCACATAAATTTACCGGACTTCTTATGGATCGGGGCAAAACACGGACTTACGTGTAGAGCTCCGGCCAAATGCTGTGCTCCGATTTCGCCGAAGTCATTGCACATGACATTAATAGACTCGAGGAACGGAGACTCCTGAAAGAAGAAATCAGTAAAATACACTAAGACATGCATACATGTGTGTTTGTGTATGTGTGTGTATGTGTTGTATGCGTTTGTTTGTGTGTGTATATGTGTGTATGTATATATATAAGTGTGCGTACATATGTGTGTCTGTATATGTGGGTGAGTCTGTATGTGTGTGTATGTGTTTGTATGTGTATGTATGTCTGTGTGTGTATGTGTGTGTTGTATGTTGTGCCGTCTGTCGAATAATATGAAAATATTTCGGCACCTCCTTTCATGGCTTATAGCAGATGAGAGCAGGATTTGAAGGGGAAGAAAGGGACGGGGTCACAAGAAGGGGAAGGGAAGAGGAAGACATAGGGAAAAGAAAGGGAGGGTGGAGAGAAGAAGACAAAGAGAAAAGTGAGACGGAGAGAGGGAGAAAAGGAAAACAGGACTTCCCCAAAAGAGATATTTACCAAACTAGCAGGCAGATACTCTGTACAGAAGAGGCTAAAGTGTTTTACAAAGACAGAATATCAAAGAAAATATGATAAACTGACAAATCTTTTGGTACTGGACTCCTTATGAATATCAATGGTATCCTACACCAAGACAGCAAAGGAAACCATTACAGGCTACCAAGCATTAAGTTCCTAGAATTTGTTATGTTAAGTCTGCACCATAACACAATGACAAAAAAATTACACCGGTTACCAATTTGTAAAAATATTTCTAATCAAAAATATTAAATGGCATTATATTTCATAAATGTCATTACAGTAAATTCAAAAGCATTTGATAGATTACTTTCTGTATGGACCTTGCATTTTACACAGTCAGTATTGTTTTCAACATGACTATATAAATAAGTATTTTATGCCAATTCATTATGCCATTGTAATAGCAAAAAACAGTAAAACTGAAAGTCATGAAGTTCCACAACTTGAACTGGAATCATACAAATGTACCATTGTATTACATTACAAATGTACAATTTTATTACCTTACAAATGCACCATTTTGTTACATTACAAATTTACCATTTGCTTACACTACAAATGTACCATTGTATAACATTACAAATGTACTATTCTATTACATTAAAAATGTATCACTGTATTACATTATATCGCACTTACATTACTGTACTTTTCCGCTTATATACGTACAGCTATCAGGTCAGCAATGTGCTTTATGCCTTCGTCCGTAAGACAGTTGTATCGGAGATCCAGACTTGTAACAAGCGAGCATTTTCCAAGCCAAGTATGAAGAACCAGCGCATCTTTGTCGATAAGCCTTGGAGGATTTGGTGTGATCAGCTTATTGTTGCCAGCCAGATAGAGAGATAGCGACGTTTTAGCACTCCTACAAACAGAATAGCCAAAACTTAAAATAATATGACTGTTTATATGTGTATGGCGATTGAGTAACGTGGCTGACAGCAGACACTCCAAATACATGTCACTCATCCATACAATACAATTCAGTACAATACAATGGTGTTTGAAAAGTGCCCTCCTTCCAAAGTTCAGAGGTGCATGCACAACCATATGACACAACTAAGTGACACAACTATATGAAACAGCCATGTGACACAACCATGTGACACAACATGGATATGACAGAACATCGATGGCACTCAGCAACTGTGTGAGGGAGGTCAAGGTCCCTACCCAGTAACTGTCTCAGAGGAGGCTCGAACCCATACTCTTTGCATTACAGGCCCAGAGCTCTGATAACGAATATTGACTAGTGTCCCGGCTCAACAAAAAGTGAGTGAAAATCCCAAAGTGGAAAGTAATGCAAGAGACCTTTATTACCCTTACACTCTTGAACTGATAGTTTACAAACTGCAAAGCTTCTGGTTGTGGGAGCCAGTGCATCACAGGATTTCCTGTTTACTTTCAGCTTATGCTAGTATCAAATCCTACTGCTTGGTGACAGAGGCATATGCGCACAACAACTTGTTAACGGTGGTTACACAGTCTACTCTGCAAGCTCAAACTCACAATCCTTGGAGTACAGACTTGCTGCGCTACCGAACAGGTCACCGTGACGGATTCTCTGTAACCTTTAGCGAAGCCTGTTTATATAGTCATGTATCTCTGGTCTTTGGTGAGGCCTTGCTGCCCGTACTTTTAAGCAGATAACTTTAAAAGGTACTACATAAATTGACTGAATGAAAATCAGCATAATTGATACTGACTCTGGTTCAGTTTTGAGTCGAAATTAGATATTGATCAACACTGTTGATGGATTTTACAAGTAATAATAATTTTAACGAAAACAACAATAATAATAACAATAACAACACATACAGGCAAATAATAAAGTGTTAAGCTGATATTTTGTTAATGTCACTAGTCCTGGGAGCCACAAGATGTCTTTAACACTTTAACGATGAGCATATACTAAAATGCATTGAAAACTAATCCCTCTCATCATTAAACGGTTAAAACCTGAATAGCACTATACAGAAACGCATTATACCATTGTCTTTGGCAGCCAGATCAAAAATCGCCTTATAATAGGTCATTATAATAACTTTATTTCTCTCAGTGAGTTAATTTGCGATCCATGCTATATCAGAATTCATGTTGTAGTGAAGCATGTTGTAGTGAAGTCCCTGGTACCTACAGAATGTTGTCATCCTTCTCGATGGCCAGAACGGCCATGACGAGAGTATGAGGCGTAACTCCCTTCTCCTGACAGGCGACCTCATAAGCTGCGGCAGTTTCATACAAATCACTCATTGCTTTGGCTGCAAACAACAAATCATAATCATGACCTCATGATTTATATAGTGCCCAACTAAATTTCAATTAGTAACTTCTATCCATAAGTGGTGGATCTCCAGTTGTAAAATCTAATTGTATCTGGCGAATCTATAACATACCCTCTGAGAGAGGCACTTTATAAATTTCCAGACATCATGCCTACATGATACTTGCTATTCGCCGTTTGAAGAAAACATAAAATATATGAAACATGGTGCACATCATTGATTATTGCTATCAAAACAGTTAGGTGATTGGTCTTCTCTTTTAGGTGGATGTCCTCATAGGTCAGGTGGATGGTCTCAAATCAGAGGTGCTTGACCTCAAATCCAGCAGGATATGGCTAAATTTAACCACTGAAGTTCTATCATGCCGGTGTCTAATGCCCAAGGCATCAACTGACGGCATACCAAAATCAAACCATAAAGGTCAATATGCAGAAGTTTAGGCATTCAATCAAAACAAAATCGGTAGGTGAAGTCTGGTTCGCTTCTAGGTCAAAAGGTTTGGCAAGCATTCACAACCTATAAGCCCAGCAAAGTTTTACTTTGCTCCAATGGCTTCCGCCTATCTGTCCGACATTGTTTTCGTATCAGGTGCTAGTGGCCACATCTACTTCCAGATGCATTATTTTAGGTTGGAGTGAGTGGCGAATCCCCAAAGCACCAATCCTCGAAAACGAATTTCCACACAAGCCTCGAATACGCTATAGTCTTGAACATAACTATGGTGATCCTTTGTCCAGCAAAGTAGGCGAAATTTGACATTACATTTAGATAAAAGCTGCATTATATCACAGTATAAATAATTACACAGTACGTCGACTCTCATTGCTGGCTGTTGACTAGTTTTTGTGGTCACGTGATTGCGACGCCATCTTGAATCTGAGCTCCTGAATTATAGATTTAAGCTGAAATTAACGTTAAAAATAATATTGTTAATTCTAATGAAGTTCTCGATGTTATTTAAACGTTTAAAAAATATTTTATTTGATGGATTCCGATATATCGGCGTGTAGTCCTCAATGTTGTTGTAACGTTTAAAAAATATTTGATATGATTGTTTCCGGTGTATCGGCATGGAAACGTTCTCTTTCAAGATGTTTTTTGGTCACACATTCTGACTGCTGCAGAGGCCGGAAGTCGACGTACTGTGTAATTATTTATACTGTGATTATATTACATAAACTTTGTGTGAACGTAGCTGAATATTTGCATAGCGCCTTTATTGAACATTCCAGGGCACCACATACACGGAAAACATATTGAGTTCCGACATATTCCCCAATTTTAACACGTCATGTACGGGCATTATTGTCGGTTATTTTTTTCAATTAAACACATTAAAAATGAAAACGACTACCAATTTAAAACAAAAATAATTATTACTTTCAACTAGAGCGCGAGCACAACATTCAAAATAACTCAGTTTTAGATTAACCTCGTCGTTACCATGGTAGCCAGGAAATCTCGTCCAAGTCTCGCGGTATTTGAAGTAAGCAAATGCATACAAGAGACTGTGGCAGTCTCTAAGGTGGCAGTTAACAAGAATATTTTTGTCTGTGTAAAGCTGTGGAATGGTGGTTCGGTTCATCGCCATTTTTAGAGAAACCGAACATACGCCGAAGCCGGAATAAAAAAAAGCAATACACTACAGCGCACCCACATTTCCGTAATAAATGCCAGCGAATTGATTTTGCAGACTAAGAACTGCTTTCTGTATCTCTCTGAGCTCTTGACGTCGACCTGTCTCAGCGCCGGTATGGCCCTTAGATTGTAGATCCATTAAATGCAACCAAATAATGAAGCTCAGCGCATTGTTTATAACGGTGCTTTATAAGTTCGAGATTAAGTTATACACCTTAGCAATAGCTTTATATGTTGTTGTGTACTCTGACATCGCTGAACGGATGGATCCACAATTTTACATATATAGGCCTACCTTCGAATGGAGGCGTTTATATCAATGCTGTCCAATAACATCAACAACGAACCCATTTCTCCTACATTAAAGTAGGATGTGTAGGATTTGTGATATTGCTTAATAAAATTACTTAAAACTGTAAAAAGTATAATTTTTGCAATCGACGTCAACGGCCTTAATTTGATGCCATAAAATGTTACCCCGGTAAATTCTCTCTTCGATTGAAAAGTGTCGAGCGACATCGTACATTACGGCAGCCTGTCTCAGCGCCGGTCTGGGCCTTATAGACCCTACCTCGTTCGAAAACTATCCGATACCAGTTGATGATTATTCTGCCCCTCCCTGTACGCATACGTATTTTTTCCACCACCCCCACCTGCGTACGTACGGTTGACGCACCCCCACCCAAGACCAGCTGCAGAATGTGTAAGTACCACAGGTCCAGGCAGCCATGTCTGCACTTTAGGCCAGATTGAAGGATGAATAATCCACGGACTCACTGCTGAGTTGTGGGATAGTTTAATAATAGCGTTCAGAGGTAAAGTGGCATACAAGTGACACGTACCTCTCCCACAGTCCTACTTCCTCTGGAAGTACCAGATAGCTGGAAAGACTGAACTCTAGCTCACTTGAAGGCCAATCAATTTGAAGGCCCCGTTTCCTATGCGTACGTACATTATCAATAGACCCCCACCCCCAGGGCTGTAGTGGTAAAATTTGAGGTGAGTATACGCTACCGGTGACCAGCGGCGTAACAAAAAATTTGAAGACCTTTTTTTAGGAAAAATTTCTGACTTTTCACCAATTCTCCAAAAATTTTCAGACTTTTTACGATTTTGTCTCTGAAAAAGTTGACCTTTTTTTTTTTTTAGTCATTCGCCCTAAAAACCTTTAAAAACCTCTATTTTTGGAAAAATTTTCGTTCCCAGAGGTAAGTATACGCTGTATACCCGCGTATACCCTCGTCTACAGCCATGAGTATACGCTCTCAAATTTCTCTAGAGGTAAGTATACGCTGTATACCCGCGTATACGCTCGACTACAGCCCTGCCCACCCCCATTCGCAAGCGTACGCAAGCACATGCATTTCGGTTACCCCTCCCTCCATGCGTACGTAATATATGGATGACCCCTTAGGCCTACGGCCCCTTTGCCGCAATCCTTCGGGACCCAGGGCATGTTCTCCATGATTTGCTCCCTCCGATACGATCTTCCGGGTACTCTCTTCGACCTTGCTGGCATAATCGTGAGATACCACGATGTGATCCTTTGACTGGGCAGGGTTACATTGCTAGATTACTGCATAAATGATAAGCAAACACTTGCTTTTTTATTTACTTATTTTATCATTTTTATTTCGATTTATTGTTACGGTACTTCAATATTTTACAATCAATGCTTTTAGCTTCTGTCCCATTGTGCGTTTGCTAATGGTGTAATAAAGAATATACTTACTTACTTACATGCTTGCAAAGCCATTGCGAGCGAACGGACACCATACGACTAGACAATCAGGGGCCATCCACATATTACGTACGCACTGAGGGGGGTCGGATTTAGGTGATTTTGCGTACGGGTGCGAACGGGGGGGGGGGGGGACAAAATGTGTACGTACGCAAAATAAATTTCTAATTATGACGTCCACATTAGCCTGTTTATAACTCTGTATTGTCCTATAGTCGTCGGATGGCATTTTATTACATTATATAAAAGCCATGTGCAGTTATTCTGTGCTGTGAACGAGACACCTATAATTTGTCATTATTGGCCCTCACTCATCCTTCAATCTGGCCTAAAGTTCAGACAGCCTGGAGCTGTCCAGACCCTTTCTGCAGCTGGTCTTCCGGGGAGGGGGGTGTGGAAGAAAGTACGCTTGCGAACAGGGGGGGAGTAGGGGGTCCAATTTTCCGGGATTTTTGAGTACGTAATATATGGATGGCCCCTCACCAGTGCCGCCACTGCAACAAATCTGAACATCAGAGGTACAAAACAAGTGTGTGGAAACAGCTTGCCGATGGTCAATACCTGGAGTCCAATAGGCAGTGCCGGATTTAGGCATAAGCTAACAAGCTACAGCTTAGGCCCTAGGGCCTCACAATATGTGGGTCCTCAAAACATTCAGAATTTTGGGGACTATATATATATATATAGGCCTACATTATGTAGAACCTTTTTAAATGGCTTGTGTAGCAAAGTCCATCTCACACGAGTAAATGCATTCAGTTGAAAATAATTTGAATTTGTCACTTTAAATGCATTGCTATTAAATAATTAAAGGGCATATATGTTTTCAAGTTTTGTGACTTGTGAGACCTGGTGTAATTTTTTAACAAGAGGCCTCCAAGCTTAATATAGCTTAGGGCCTCACCAAGTCTACATCCGTCAATGCCAATAGGTAGGCTTGAACCCACAAACGTTGGATTAGACCCAATAGTCCCCACCATGTCCCGTTGTCTGCGCGCATGTACAAAACAAGTCTAAACACGACAATGTATAATTATTGGCGATTAGCATAACAAAGAATCTTACAATTATTTTCGATCTTAGGACATGCCTTGGTCCAAAATCATCAAACCTAAAAACTCCAACAGCCAACAGTGCCATGTTGAGAGTTCCGCAGTGAAGTCCTATAAAATGCAGGTCATCCAGGGGTTAAAGTGGGTGGGAACGGTGTTCCCACTGCTCTCGAATTTCTTCGCTTGCGTTCCCACTGCTCACGCATGCGTTACAATGAAAATCTTCTTTGGCGTTCCCACTGCTCAAACAAAGCACTTTAACCACTGAGGTCACCAGTCCGGCATTTTTGGTTGGAAAGAGATTCAAGTGGACAGTTTAAAGAATGCAAGAAAGTCGAATACGACGACAGAGGATCGTGACAGGTAAGCTTACATGGAAAGAAAATCATCCAATTCCGTCAAACTCAGGCTTTGAAAGCAATTAAACCTGTCAACCCACGTTAATGTGGGTTTCTCAAATCCATTAAACCAGCCAACCCAGGTTAACTGTGGGTTTCAGAAAGCCTTTACACCAATCAACCCAAAGTAATATTGGTTCTGAAAGCCACAAAAGCATTAAGACAGCGTTGCTTTTGAGTGCAATATTCCACAAGCAGTCCACAATGAGCATAATGGACTGCCAAATCAATGACAAAATTTATGTTAATTCTAACCTGCTAGACTTTATCCAATGCCCAATGTCCCAACTACAACCCAACTCTTGGATCATCATCATTTAACCCCAAAACCAGTTCACAATTCAACCACATGAAGTCCTAGTTCCGCCAAAACACAAGAATTCTAATCGTCACAGCATGTCCGCTACCAAAAACCTCCTGTGCCCTTCGCTTTCCACGAGCGCAGGGCAGGTGGCGATCCCTCTGCTAGGGCACGTCTAGCCGACCGCCGACGCAACGACTTGTGACACGTTGGCGTCCGTACTACGCACCGTCATCTGCATCGTGACGCCTTCCGTCAGGGCCAGTTTGGCTCGGACGAGGACATCGTGGCCTCCGCGATAGACTCCGGCCAGGTAGAGGGTGTGTGCGTTCTTGCCTTCGGGAACTTTGTCCGATCGCTCGCATGGCTGGAGACCAAGGAATTCAATGATCTTCTTAACGGCCTCTGAAAGATTTTAGAACATTATAGTTATACTTTTTCAATGCATAATTGTAATTATAACTGTACAGGTACATAGCGCAGCTCAAAGAGTAAAACCAATCACATGCGCTATCTGCACTGCCTGATATGATGTTAAATGTCATTACAAACTAGGATTACATCAGTTAGCAAAATAAAGCACAGTAACTTAAAACCAGAAGAGTCAACAGTGGTGGCCCATGTGCAGACAACATGCCCAACCAAAGAATTCCCATCAACGTTTGAAAGATGTTATGCTGAAGGCAAGTTTAGGTTCATCCTTTGCACTTAAAACAGCTTCATCCAATCGTAATCGTAAACTTGAAATTTCTAAAGCCCCAACTGAAAGCTAAGCGCAGGGCACCAGCCTTTTCACAAGCGCTGTGTCAAGTCAAAGGGGTTGTCCAGGGATATTAAATGGAGAACTAAATCCGGTTGCCAGACAGGCCAGGCAGAGGAGCTGTTGAGGCAGTTTTCGTTTTGATCAATCAATTCTAAAGCAGCAATGTAGCGATGCATCTATTAAGTACCGTCTAAAGTCTTCATCGTGGAAAGAGTGAAGGTGTCTTCCAGTTCGTTTCCCTCGCCGATCTCTTCCCAAGCGGCCGAGAAATTTGGTTTCATCACTTTCTGTGTGTGGTCGGCCACAGTCACCTCAATATCTTCCAGCTACAAGAACAGCACCAACACGAACATCCAATCAGCTTCATGTATACGTGGATGTTATTATCATTATTCAGTTATTTGCCCTTATTTTTTTATTATGCTGCATTTTTATTAAGCATTTATTAAATGCCACAATCTAATACATCTGTGCTTTGCATGGCACCTCTGAGAAGGCCTAAAAATACTGCGAACATGACTGTCTAAGGGATGCCACTAGTTTCCCTAACACAAGCCGTAACTCGATAATGAACAGCATGTATGTTCATACGAAGACCATTCCAAAGAGATGGACCACAGCACAAGAAAGCGTGGTATTCTTGTTTTAACAGCGCTAAAATCCAATTCTAAGGCACACAAAGTGCTAAGCATCCAACGTCAATGTCTACAAATTTACCGCAGGTCCTTACACTTTACTGTAATGCACCCATACATTTATATAGCACATTTTGAGAACGTTCAAAATTCTTTTTATGACAGCGGATAAGCTGTGTGCTTCACCAAGCAGAACTTTCTACCAGTTTAAGTGGGGAAGTAGATTCATCCACTGTCGGCTCACGGGCCAAAGAGAAAAAATGAGTGCCTCCCCTACCTTCTAATATATGAAAGGGAGCTATACTTTTCCAAATCGCTTCCTGGGGACAACACATATCACAACATGTGCTAGTGACAAAAGACAATGCTATGAACATGTGAAAATGACAGATGTTTTGCATAAATGTGTAACATTACGTGTAAATATAGTGTAGCAAGTGTAATGCGTAACATGTAAAAACGTAACTTACTGAATATTCATCTTCATACCCATCGTCATCTGGTTCTCCAGTGTTAGGATCGCAGTCCTTGACACGGAACTTCAGAGTGCAGGCGAACGTCCCAGTAACTGGAAAAAACACAACAAACACAGTCTTAGAAACACGAAAAATCCCAGTGACCTCGCACTGATGTAGAACCTCTGGAATTGTATGTATGTATATGTATCTGTACTTTCATAAAGCTCAGTTTAGGAAACACTCACAGGCGTTAAGAAAATGGCTGTAACAGTAATCTGAACAGTAATTTGAGCCGAGTTTAAAGGGACAGCTCGAATGTATGTCAGCTGGAAGATTGTTCCAAAGGGATGGACCAACGCACAAGACAGTGCAAATTACATTCATGTTTTGACGTATGGCAGCATGAGACCAAAAGATCTCCACGGGTGGCTGAACAAAGAGATCGGCGACCCAAGTGAGCTGAAACCTGCACAAACAGCTCTCGTACATATGCAAAGCCCGGCCACGGAGGAGGATCCTGAATTTGATTCTGTCCTCGAGAGGCAGCCAGTGGGGTGTACCTCTGATATATACTTACACACATCATACAAGCTTTCGTGTGATTCTTATAAGGCACTACACAAATAGCCCTACACTTACACATTTACATTACATTACTTTACGTGCTATCGTAATCCGAGAGGTTTCTAAGACTCTCTACAAACAGCCGAATTTGCATACCACGTGTTGGGTCATCTGGCATTCGTACAAGCGTGTAGGTGGTTCCTGGTTTGCCATAGGTCAGAGACGTAGCGGGAACACAGCGGACGACCTCGAAATCGTCCGAGGTCTCCATGTGGACTGTCACGTTTTCCAGCAGCTGATCATTCAGTGTGTTCGTACAGTCAAACTACAAACAGAAATTGTCAGAACATACGTTCAACTATTTTATTCTCTGTTCCTCTGGCGCACCCTAGTGAACCCAACTGTACACTGAAGAAATGCACTTTTTTGCTGCTGATAAGATGACCAGGAAGTGAGAGAGAGGACTGGTTATTTTATTATTATTATCATTACTAGTGTATTTGCCCATCATAATTATGACGGCAGCGTATATCGTTGGTCGTTGATCGCCGTCGTCAAGGCCGTCGTCAAGACGGCAGTACTGACGTCACAAACGGTTTCACAATAGAACAGAAGCCGTTTGTGATGTAGCGTCATACAATGGACAAATTTCCATATAAGGAAACTATTATATAGAATTATGCTTTAATATCTAATGACTAAGCATCAATCGATGGTGCTGAGTAATTGTGTGTGAAAGACCTGCTCAAGGTCCCTATACAGTAACTATTAAATTATTACTTTTATTATGTATATTTTAAGTGCCACTATCTAATGACCAAGCATCATTTGATGGCGCCAAGTAATTGTGAGTGAAGGATCTGCTCAAGGTCCCTATACAGTAACTATTATTATTCTTATTATTTTAATTTTATTATTATTATTATGCATTTTAAGTGCCACTATATAATGATGAAGCATTGATCGCTGGCTCTGAGAAGGACTTGCCACATGTCCCTTCACAGTAACCGTCTCAGAGACAGTGGGCTCTAACCCGTACTCTCCGCATTACAAGGCGATCGTTCAAACCAATCGACTACCCTGTCTGACAATGAGAACTACTGCCTACCTTCAACCACTACTCTCTCCTTAAATTCTGCCATGCAGTGTGCGATCTTCGTGTATGGGTCTTTTGGTTGAGCCTCAATGTACCACTGTCATGGGCTCCTGTGCATTTCGTGTTGCAGCCCAAGGAATGGAACCAACTACCAAAGTTTGAACTCTTTCTCTTCCTCAACTATTTCTCATTGGCCTTCAAACATCTGAATATCGAGCAGCAATTAACCTGGCGACTGACTAACTGCGCCTCCGATTCGCATCTCTGTGTGACCTTGCGTGTGTTAAAAATGTTCGTAATAATAATAATGTTTTGCGAGTAGGTGTACACACCTGGAAGACGAAGTGGTGTGGAAAGGTGTGCTTGATGCAGCGAACCATGTATTCAGTTTCCTGTTCAGTTAGTTCAATCGTCGAAGTCGACGACTTAAAGAGCGCTCCAATGTTGGCCAACTGTGGAACGGTGGCCAATTGCTCTACAAATTAATAACAAACAAATCATAAATTCCAAACAAAACTAAAATTTGATAAAGCAGAACAAGATTTAACTGACAACTTAACAATATCATCTAGTTCTACTCAAACTTCAGCAACACTGAGGAATCTTACAAATAAAACCAATAATGGTTAATTGCAATTTAACTCGAAACAATCATTACGATAACGGCTCAACAGAAATCACTAGCTTAGCTTAGACAATTAAAAGAAATTAAACCAAACTTGACCGTAGTGAAACAGGTAATTTAAAGATTAAATTTACCGTGTAAATTGAAAAAACCACAACCAAATCCGAATGAAATAAGATAAAACATACCGGCATAGACATCCTGTCTTGTAGCAACCACCTTCTCAGTCATCTTAGCCGATGGCACCTCACCAGCTGTACCTGAAAACACGTGGCCCCCCAATTAGACATTGGGCAATCAAGGTTTTTGTATTTTATGGTCTCTGTGATGCAATTTCTCCAATATGAGGTCCAGAGAGAGACGGATCTTACAGTTTGGTTCTCTGTATATGCAAGAGCCTACCAACCAAGGATATTCCTTCCTGCTGAGAGTCATTTTCTTCCAAACGTCTTACAGAACTTAATCTGGCTGGTGAGGAGTGTCTTTGGAAGGTTCTTAGGCAACACCATAAATGTTTCCACATACGTACAAGAAGGTGACATATAGAATATATGTCAAAGAATACAAGCAATGTGACAACATGATCAGACTCGGTACCAGCGCATTTGTGATGTATTTAAAAGGAGGTGTTTTACATGTACGTATATAGATACATACGTACATAGAAACATTACTACAGACATACATAGGTGCATACACACACATACATATATATACCGACCTACATGCATACACAGATCACACACATTCAGGCCCGTAGCCAGTATGAGGCAAGACGAGGCGAGTGCCTCGTCGTAATTCTGAAGACGAGGCAAGATGAGGCAACCTCTCCCTCTCTGCCTCGTCTTACTTCAACACGATAATTAAGATATCGTGTGAAGAATAATAGAGTATTGTAATCTCTTCTACAGACACATTTGCCTCCTCCAGCACTGACTCATCCCCTTGTATCATTCCTGCTCCTAATGAAAATGCGACGGTACGTTACTAACCAGAATAACGTACGCGTACCGTACGTACGTTATCGAAAAAATAACGTAGGCCTACGCGTACTTAAAAATGTCACAAGTTTATTTGATCATTCTCAAAGAACCTCAATATAACTAAAGTCTTGTAATGTCCGCGTACCGTACGCGTACGTAAAAAATGATCAGTTTAGCTCTACAATATTAGTCTTCTTCCCCTACGCAGGCCTAATTATTTACGAACGGTACCAAAGTTTAGTATTGCCAATAAAATGACCACTGGCACTGACCATACTATAAAGTGTGCCGTAAAATCTTAATTCTTCATATTATACATTAGACAGATTATTAGTAATTTGAAATTTAAGAGTAGGAAGAAAGCGAATGGAGGGTAGGAGGAAGAGAGGGCATGGAGGGTAGGAGGAAGAGAGGAAATGGAGAGTAGCAGGAAGAGAGGGAATGGAGGGTAGGAGGAAAAGAGGGAATGGAGGGTTGGAGGAAGAGAGCAAATGGAGGGTTGGAGGAAGAGAGGGAATGGAGGGTCGGAGGAAGAGAGGGAATGGAGGGTTGGAGGAAGAGAGGAAATGGAGGGCTGGAGGAAGAGAGGGAATGGGGGGTCGGAGGAAGAGAGGGAATGGAGGGTTGGAGGAAGAGAGGAAATGGAGGGTTGGAGGAAGAGAGGGAATGGAGGGTTGGAGGAAGAGAGGAAATGGAGGGTTGGAGGAAGAGAGAAAATGGAGGGTTGGAGGAAGAGAGGGATTGGAGGGTCGGAGGAAGAGAGGGAATGGAGGGTTGGAGGAAGAGAGGAAATGGAGGGTTGGAGGAAGAGAGGAAATGGAGGGTTGGAGGAAGAGAGGGAACGGAGGGTTGGAGGAAGAGAGGGAATGGAGGGTTGGAGGAAGAGAGGAAATGGAGGGTTGGAGGAAGAGAGGAAATGGAGGGTTGGAGGAAGAGAGGAAATGGAGGGTTGGAGGAAGAGAGGGAAAGGAGGATTGGAGGAAGAGAGGAAATGGAGGGTTGGAGGAAGAGAGGAAATGGAGGGTTGGAGGAAGAGAGGAAATGGAGGGTTGGAGGAAGAGAGGAAATGGAGGGTTGGAGGAAGAGAGGAAATGGAGGGTTGGAGGAAGACAGGGAAAGGAGGGTTGGAGGAAGAGAGGAAATGGAGGGTTGGAGGAAGAGAGGAAATGGAGGATTGGAGGAAGAGAGGGAAAGGAGGGTTGGAGGAAGAGAGGGAAAGGAGGGTTGGAGGAAGAGAGGAAATGGAGGGTTGGAGGAAGAGAGGGAATGGAGGATTGGAGGAAGAGAGGGAATGGAGGGTTGGAGGAAGAGAGGGAGTGGAGGGTTGGAGGAAGAGAGGGCATGGAGGGTTGGAGGAAGAGAGGGAACGGAGGGTTGGAGGAAGAGAGGAAATGGAGGGTGGGAGAAGGTTGGATCGGAATGAAGTCGGATTTGTAGGGTCAGTGCTTCTGTTTCTTGTCTTTAATCGTCCTCAATCCGACGATAGGCCACAGCATGAATAATTTTATTCCACCCACTTTTGTTTCCTGTCTCTTTCGATAATTGGGCGAATGATGATCCAGTCCTAGACTTTAAGTTATCAATCCATCCCATTTTAGATCTTCCCTGATATGAGCTCTTAATCCAGGGATTGTGCCTTAGAAGGCTTAGATTATCTCCTCCAGACAATCTCCACTCTTCTCCAACACATGCCCGAAATATGAAGCTTCTTCTGCAGGATTAGTCTAAGGAGACTTATTTCTACTCCAGTGGTCTTCAAAACCCACTCGCTTGTCTTCCTCGAAGTTCATGATTTCCCGAGGATCTGCTGCATATATTGCATTTCAGTGCGACTTCCTTCTATTTGACAACCTCACAAGCTTCGACAATTGTTACATTATTATTGTGCTTGAGATTTCAAAGAATGTTCTTTACAATATCGAAAAAATAACTCTTGTAGGCCTACCGGTATATCTGTAGTTTGTGGCGCTTGATGTCATTGTGAGTAAAGCGCCACATTGTGACTTGAATCAAAGTGCGACCGTACGTTACTTACCGGAATAACGTACGCGTACCGTAAGTAGGCCTACGTTTAAAAAAATAACATATACGGTACACGTACAGGTACCGTAGGCGTACGTTATAAATGCCACAAGTTTATTTGATCATTCCCAAAGAACCTCAATATAACTATAGTCTTCTATAACGTACGCGTACCGCGCGCGTTTGTCACAAATGATCAGTTTAGCTCTACAATATTAGTCTCCCTGTACGCAGGCCTAATTATTTACGAATGGTACCGAAGTTTAGTATTGCCAATAAAATGACCACTGGCACTGACCATCCTATAAAGTGTGCCGTAAAATCTTAATTATCTTCATATTATACATTAGACAGAATATTAGCAATTTGGAATTTAATAGTTTAAAAGTAGAGATAATTGAACAGCCTGATGTACGTATACAATGGTTAAAATTGTTTACGATCGCGTCTGGCCTAAATAATATTATTTAGCTATCCCCGCTGACCTTTATGTGTACGAAGGGCCGAAGGCAATCTAGGCAACTACACGTATGGACCCGTCTATACAATGTCAAATCGTGATTTTGCCATCTTTCGTAAGTTCCAGTAATCGTAAGTAATTGTAATTACAACCGAACACTTTTGTAGCGTCACTCAGAGCAGCGGCCCTTTAAAATTACCTATTTGTTTTTTTTATCATAATTATTACGAGTTAAGTTTAAGAAATAACTTCAAATAAACTTGGATTAGAAGACTTAGTCGGCTACAGAACAAGATCATGATGAGTCGAGAACCTGTAAAACGACTACTTTTCTGTTTTGTTGTTGTCGAATATTAAGAACTAACTTTTCATTCTATTACATTACATCCTCTTGTGTAACATAACTTGTAGGCCTTATAGTGTTTGTTATAGAGTAAACTGAAATGTGTTAATACAATGTATTAACACATTTCAGTTGACTCTATAACAAGAGTTATATAATATCATCTTATACAAGTTAGAACAAGTTGAACAACACAATTAGATTCCTACAAAAAACCACAAAAATGTAATGTTCACTTCAAAAATTTGCTTCGGCTTCAGGTATGATTATAATTGCAGACAGACTTTTTACACGCCATTCCAAAACATATTTAGGCATGAAAAATATGCTGCTTTTGTTGGCTTTAAATGTTCTACAACTCAAGTACGAGCATCTACAAAATAAACATTTTTTCGTTGGGTAATACTCCCGAACCCTCACAGTTCTCACTTAAATCGAAGGGGCTGGGGAGGGGTGGGAAGGGTTTTGGAAGGGGAGGCAGGGAAAAGGGTGGGAACGGGGCGGAACGGGAAGGCAGAGGATGGGAAGGTAAAGTAAGTAAGTAAGTATATCCATTATTAAGGTGAGGGAATGGGCAAAAAGAGAGGGGAGGTAAGGATAGGGAAGCGGCGGACGGAAGGGGAGGGACGGGACGTGGATGGGAGGGGGTTTGCCTCGTCTTGATTTTACCTCTGGCTACGGGCCTGCACACATTAACACTTAAAACTGCCTGCCTACCTACCTACATACACAAATATACCTACGTACAAAAAGCCATATCTACTGGCCTACCTACACACATACATATACATACATAAACAGATATACATATACATTATACATACCCAGACATACACATACACAGATATATACAAAATACCCAGACATACACATATAGATACACACATACATACACCAACGTACACATAAATAAACGTACAAACCCAGACATATACAGAGATACCTATACATGCTGAGACATACACGTACATAGTACACAGATATACACAGTACCCAGACATACACATACACAGATATACACAAATACCCAGACATACACACATACATACAAAACGTACACATACATACACAGATATACACAGTACCCAGACATACACATACACAGACAGACACACATAGATATATACATACACTGACATACACATACATATATACAGATATACCCAGACATACCCATACACACATAGATATACACATACATACAGAGACATACCCATACACACAGATAAGCATCCAACTGAAACAAGAACCAGTGCTCCACAGCGTACCCATTGCATGTTCGACGACCGGCTGAGCCGCAAGTGGAACAGACTTGAGATCGAACGGATTCTCCGATGGTTCCTTCGCATAGTGGTTCAGCGCCATCTCCAGACCAAGGATGCTCACCTGCAAACCTAAGCAGAACAGCAAACAACACTGACCACTTACGTCTTACAACTAGAATACAATGCAATACGAAAACAACAGCAAATTACAACTTACAAGACCGTTGTGTTGGCCCTGAATTGTAATTGTAATTAGTAGCTTCTATTATGCCGGCGTCTAATGCAAAAGGCATCAACCGATGGCACACCAAAACCAAGCCGTAATCAGGTCAATATCCAGAAGATTAGTCCATGGGCAGCCTATGGTGGATAAGCAATATGAAAGAGGTAAGTTTAAAGTTGAGAACAAAATGACACAAGCACTGATGGGTTTGACGCAACTCTGAGATGTTTATCCTGAAGCAGGAACCCACTTGCCGCAACTCTGTCATCATTTCAGGCGTGATTGGCCGCTGAATTTATATTATTATGCATTTATTAAGTTCCGTCATCTAATAACCGAGTAGCAATCTATGGCACTGAGTAAACGTGAGTGAAGGGCTTGCTCAACGTTCCTAAACAGTAACCGTCTCAAGGAAGGCTCAAACCTGTACTCCCTGCGTTACAAGGTGAGCAGTCTGACAAATTGGCTACTGTGTCCAAGAAATCTTTCCTTCACAACCCAGTGAGATTGTTACTTGTTTCCTCCCTTTGACTATGCAACCTTGAGGCCTTTCAGTGGTAGCCCTGGCCATCTATCTGAAATGTCCTGAATCTGCATGTTGTTCTAGCCAGGGACTATACTAAAACCAGTTCTTACTCCTCAGACTTATCATTATTCAATGAGGTCATCTGATTATCTTCATCTGGTCATACCTATATATCAAGAACTGTTCTTGGTGAACGAGCTTTTTAGTTTGCTGGTCCTACTTTCTGGAACTCTCTCCCTGTGTCTGTCCTTTCTGCTCAGTTGCCAGTGTCAATTTGTTCTCAACTTAAAAGCTACCTCTTTCAAACTGCTTCTCCGCCATAGGCTGCCTCTCTGTCTTACGGCTGGAAGTTGACCTGATTATGGCTTACAATTACAATTAATTAAAATGTGTGGTTACGATCATTCATTGACGGAAAATGCAGTACTTACTGTTGATGATGTAGGAGAGATTGAGGGTCTTCTGGTTCTCACGAAGAACGTTCAGGTAGAACGTCGCCCTGTCTCTCACCTCATCATCCGTATCAAACTGACACCTGCAGCCAAGTAACATCTAATGTTACATCTATGTTACATACAAAGTAGCGCCATTCAGAGACACTGCATCGCACGGTTATTGGTCTATCAAAATCAGTATCTGCCATCATCATAATTGGTATCATATTATCATCATTGCTACCGTCGTCAACTTTCCAGTCATCATCATCATCATCATCATCATCATCATCATCATCATCATCATCATCATCATCATCATCATCATCATCATCATCAACACCACCACCATCAACATCATCATCATAATCAACGCTATCATCATCATTATTGTCAGTGTCATCGTCAACTTCAACATTTTCTTCTCACTGCTGCAATGTTACCAATGTAAACACAATCATCATCTTCATTATGATCGAAGTAAAATCAGCATCACCCAAGCAACTCTCTTCCTACCACTTTCCTCCTCTGCAATAGCAGCATCATCTTCATTCTCATCTAGTTCAAAAGGCAAGAGTAGAGACTGGAATCTGCGAGAAATGGAAAACCTACCTTTCCAGGAGCACAAGAATGCTCGGCAGAAGTTGCTCACACTGCGCTCCGAACTTGGCCAGGGCACTGACGGCAGCTGAACAGGATAAAAGACACTAACACAGTAATATGAGATTTTATTTACTAATTTATCATTTTAGTTATTTATTACAAACATTTCTAATGCATGCAAGTCACATAGAAATGCGAATCTGAGGTGCAGTTAGTCGGTCACAGGTGAAGAGCAGTTAGAAATCCAGATGTTTGAAAGCCAGTGAGAAATAGTGTCATGCATTTCTTCAGCAACACTATCTAATGACCAAGCACCAATTGATGACTCTAAGCAATTGTGAGTTAAAGACTTGCTCAAGGTCCCTACACAGTAAACGTCTCCGATGGGGCTCGAACACGTACATACCAGTACATACATACATAGCTTCATAAACACGCACACAAATAACTACACATACTCTTTCTCATGATCTCCATACCTGGATGTCTTCCAATCGCCTCTCCCTCAACTCTACCAAAACCCAATTTATCTGGTTTGGCACTCCTCAGCAGCTTCAAAAACTCGACTTTGCTCTGCTCTCTCAAAGGTTTCCGCTTTTCACTTTCTCGTCTAGCGTTCGTGATCTAGGAGTGACCCTTGACAATTCTCTCACCTTTACTGAACACATTTCCAAACTCACTTGCACTTCCTATTTTCACCTAAGGCGCCTTAGAGCTATCCGTCGCTCTCTCTCATCTCCAATTTTCACTTCAATTGTCCATGCATTTGTCTGCTCTAGACTTGACAATTCCCTCCTCATTGGTTTTCCCAAAGTCCGTCTTGCTCCTCTTCAGTCCGTTCTCAATGCTGCTGCTAGATTAATTGTCCGTCTTCCTCGATTATCTCAAATCACCACCTTCATGGCAGAAAAACTCCACTGGCTCCCGCTTTCTGCCCGCATCCAATTCAAGGTCCTCATCTTTGTCTCTAAGGCTCAACTTGGTTTCGCTCTGAAATATTTATGTGACTTAATTCATCGCCCTCACTCTGCTGCTTCTCTTCGTCCTCTTCGTTCATCTGACCGTTTGGACCTCCTCGTTCCCCGTGTCAGGACTTCTCTGGCTCAATCTAGGTCTTTTGCCTCCATTGGCCCTGCTCTTTGGAATGAGATTCCTCCGTTCGTTTGTTCTTCTATTCTCTCAGGTAATGTCTCTTCCTCTTTTACCTGTCTTAAAACTTGCTTTTTCTCTCGGGGTCTCTCGCACTAGCAGCTCTTCTGAATGGCCCGCTCGCTAGAAGCGCTTTATAAATATCAATACAATACAATATACATACATATACATACATACACGCAGACATGCATACACAAAAAAATGCAATAGATGTAACAAACAGATGGTTGAATGAGCGCCACACCTGCTCGTACGGCTGGATTTTCGAGGATGACTCGGTTGTAGATGAAGCGGATGTACTTGAATGGCTGCGGAGTTCGTGGTCCCTCTTTGCCGAGCAGATGGAGGATACGCGTTGCCAGGACAGTGTGCTCGCAGTCCTCGATGAACTCGCACAGGTGGGCCAATCCGGCCTCCTTCGCCTCCGCATTCTCCTCAATGATCGAGATGATCGAGTCAACGATCGCCCGCTTGTAATCAAATCCTCCCTAGCAACACGATCAATGCAACAGATCAGAACTGGAGTCGGAGGGTACGTATTCAGTGCGTCGGGTTTGAACCTTGGACGTAAGGGTGAACAGCTGGCAATTGGCCACTAGGCACTTATTACAGCTGTATTTTATTAGTAAATTTATATAGCTCCTTGAACAGAAGCCTACCCAAATGTGCCCCAAGAATGACAGCCCCACAGGAACAGATAACAGGTGACAGTAAATCCATACTTGTTTTCTAGGGCAAACTCACCTGGATGATGTTATGAGAGCATCTCCCTGGGATAGCTTCCCATTACGTTAATGTACTTTATCTCTGACCTTGCCCAGCATACATTTACAAACTGTTTAAAAGCACGCTCCTTTAGATCTGCTGGACAGTCATAGGTGCAGTTCTTTTGCTAGGTAATACAAATGCGCCATATTACGGGTCTTGAAACATACATACATATGTACATACATATACGCAATGTACATAAAACTGAGCATAGCCAAATCCATGCCATCCTGTCCTGGGCCTTTCTTCATCCTCCCTGTTTCCCACTCCTTTTCCCTCCTTCCTTGAGCAAATTCATGTGAGCAAGCCATATCCACAATGGCACCAAAGAAGTCATTTGATCAGATGAGAGAGACTAGCCGTTAACTCTTACCTCCTCCC
Organism: Allolobophora icterica; assembly: GCA_963556255.1. Lineage (NCBI taxonomy): Eukaryota > Metazoa > Annelida > Clitellata > Crassiclitellata > Lumbricidae > Allolobophora > Allolobophora icterica. The sequence continues at coordinate 7,579,259 of OY744609.1, read as the reverse complement.
GAAGCATTGACGAGAGGAATCCCATCATAACAGCATGCTTACGTGGAAACTTCAGACACAGTGATCTAAAAGAACAAATAAAATCATTTAACACAAGAACAAAGCAGGTATCTCTATCACTCACGAAATAACCATCTATGACTTCCATGGTCCAGCATAGAAGTTTTGCTATGGTCGGCCCATCCTCCTGGAACAAGCTGCCTTACAACCTGTGACATCAGCTTCTCAACCTCTCTTTGCCTCTTTTCTGCAAACGCTTGAAGACCATTTGGTTCAATCGAGGTTTCATTGTGTTAGATCGGGAGCGTATCTGATGAGTCAATCTTGAAGTGGTGCGTAATAAAATTTCAATTACCATCTCTAAATACCGCACAAAACAACACTGTGCTACTTTGATTACCAAACAAAACAATCGTCCAGCCCATCTAGTATTATCCCACATAACAACTCTCTAATACCTTCTATTACCCCACAAAACAACTCTCTAATACCGTGGTGGTGTAGTGGTATGTTCGGTGCTTTGTAACTGGAGGGTTGCAGGTTTGAATCCGCCTTGAGCCGCTGCATAGCGACCCAGCTCCATCGTTGTTCTGTCGTAAGGTCGTGTGCACTTCGGAACTTTGTAAGGAGGGCAATATCAAAATACAGTTGTATTGTACTGTATTGTATTCCATTATCCCACAAAACAACTCTCTAATACCTTCTATTACCCCACAAAACAACCCTATTGTACCTCTTACAGTACCCTTTAATACCACTAATAATCAATAAAACAGTCTACCATAAACATTTTGAATAACAAATCAACCAATCAATCAATCAATCAATCATCTATAATGACCTTATGGCTTGGACCACAACGACCTTGAACTCATCCGGAATCTCGGACATGAACGAAGTGATCTGCTTCATCAATCGATCAACACTGCTTTCGTTACCCGTCTACGATTACAAAGTTACACGCAATTACAACCTACACCACTCTTACACGAGTCAAATGAACGAGTGCTTACAACTTTGAAACTGAACCCAACTTGCCATACACTAATCACTAATCTAATTGAAACATTAATTACTAATCTAATCCAAATACTAATTACTAATCCAATGTTAATGGCAACTAGCCAAGTCAAGCAGAAACACATTATTCATTAATTATTAATATTATTTACGGATATCAACTTTCACTAACGTATTACCTCAGGTATTATGTGCACTTTTTTCTTAAAAAAATATCTGCTCAAACTCTGGATGCTCATTATAATTATACAAAGGAAAAAGTGCTTAGATATGTTACACAAACACCAACCACATGTTAAGGCTGTCGATGCACTAGTCGAAACTTTTAAAATATTTTATTTTAATTTAGAGTGCAGTTATGTTGGAAAAATAAAAGACAAGAACACTATTTTACCACATTGTTTATTTTATTTCATCGACATAACTAAGTACTAGAGCGGTTAGGCTGCAAGTAAGTATGAAAATGCGCCTTTCTAGAACTGGTTGAGAATTCTAAGTATGTATGGGAAAGTATTTCTAATAAACCTTGAGTAGAGTGGTGATGGCAAGTGTTGCAATGCTTCTGTTTGTGTCCGTTATCAAGTTCTCCAGATCCACGTTGCACGCAGTCACGGCTGCCGGATGTTTCATGGCAACCTAACAACATCACGTCACATGTAACATAATTTCACGTGTGGCACATGATTTCACACAAGACATGTAGTTTCACATGCAGAAAAAACTCACACGTGACACATAATTTCATAAGTCTTGCTCACATAATTTCACTTTGTGGCAATAAATTTTGCATGAGGCAAGTAACCTCACATGTGGCATATTGCTAACATGCTTGCCTTTCGCCTCCATCTCTGGAGTTTGAATTCCAATGCATCAAGTGAAACTAGCAAATTCCGGTTGAGACAAAACTTATTCAGTGTGGCTAAATTAAAATGTTGGTAAATTAAAATCATGATAACCTTGCCGTACCTTCATAAATAAACTACTAGTTTACTTACAAAATAAATATTAACTTATACACATAGATTTCTGTCATTATTATTCCTATTATTGTTGTTATTATTAGTACTATAATTATTATAATCATTACTATTATCATTGTTATTATTAATATTTTTATTACTGTCATTAACATCATCATTATTTTGTTTACTTTTATCCGAGGTACACGTAATTCCTCAGGAACAAAAAATTACACTAGGAACTGCTAATGCTATCTGAAAAATCCTGCCTTATCATTACTACCACAAAAAAATAGGTATTCTCAACATGCACAAAATTTTATAATACTGCCTCCAACACCGATTGCGATGACCTTACAGACAGAGATAATAAGAAAGAGAGTTTTACCTTGTTCAACGTGCGTACAGCGGCGAATCTCAGCGTCGGCTTGGACGATCCGCAGAAGAGCTGAAGAACAGAGACGGCTGGAGCGAGTTCCTTGGCCGTCGTATGCTTCATGTTGACGATGGCATGCGCCGCCTCATAGATGACCATCTCGCTCTTGTGCCTCAGGCAGCTCTCGATGAACTCGTACATCTGGCTGTCGCTCCTGCAAAAAGCAACCGCATGGTCAGAAGAAAGAGTAGTCCCCTGAAATACAACCAGGTGTCAGCCATGCATTGTAAGTATTAACGATTTCGCTTTTCTTAGGCTGCTCAACACGAGAGGTCATCCCTCCCCTCCATCCATTCAGCTACCATGCCCTATGCCGACAGCGTGAAATCAGTGCACTAATGTTTCATAGCCTAGTTCCCATAAGGGGTACAAGTGAAGCAGAAATCTTGAAACATTTCTGCCCTGGCGAGGATATGAACCCCCAAGGAGGATTTGAACCCCGACTTCTGGGTCGACAGTTCAGCAGGCTAACCACTAAACAATCATGCATTGTAAAAGTGCATAGTTAGACGATTATTAAATTATCAAGTAAGTAGGATTTAAGGAAGCAGGTATGTTGAAAATGCCACAGTCATGCAGAGTCAGACAATATGATTCTTGATTTCACATGAAAGGCCATTAGTTCAAACTTGGTTCACAGAGGTGAAAGGTCAACTCGATAGCCCCTCTGCCACCCTACTCTAATGATCACACCACTGTAAAGTGCATGTGCAAGGTAACGGACAAGCAAGGCAGGCTGAGGCGTAGAAATTTACAGAGAGCATTACATACCCTGCATCGTCCTCTTCAAGCAACTTGCAAGCGATTCTTATCTGAAAAAAAAACAGTTCTATCACATCAGTGTTACAATGCAACATTGAATACACATTTGGTAAACATCCAACAAACATTAAAAAAACTAACATAACAATTACATTTTGCATTAAAATATCTTAGCAATAGAACTTGCTACTGACATGAACTTCTAAGTACATGGCAAGTCCAAGTCCGGCAATGCATCTGCCCACAAGACAGGACCTTGTGCTTTGTGCACTGGCGGCTCAGGTGCCTGCGAGTAGGACATGAGAACTCCATCATCCAATCTAATGTAATGACTTTCCTGCTTTACGTTCCACTATCTAATCTAATCTAATGACTTCTATAGCGCAGTTATCAGATGGTAAAACCATCCACTGATGGTTGCATCAAGTAAAATCGTATTAAAAATCTGGTACTCACCAGATGGCAGTACGCATAAGGAGATTTAAGCGGATGGCGTGTGAACTTGGTGACGAGCTTTGTCACGGCCAGCTTGTCCGTTTTACGGATGTGGTAGAGGAGTCCAAGGGCATGGTACTGAAAAGTCACAATTGAAACACTCAAATTGCAATAATGTGAGATCTTCATTCTGGTACATTGACAGAGAGAAAGAAGAGATCAAGGAAGAGTAGAAGGAGAAGAAAGAGAAGAGGACAAAGAAAAGGAACAGAAAGTTAAGCGATTAAAATAGTGAACACCGACTATAGTCATGATATCACAAGAGCAGTCTAAATCCATGGCCAGAAGACCAGTCTCTGAACACTTTAACAATAAGCTGCACTGGTTTCCCGGTTGCTTTAAGTACACTCTCATCGTTAAAGTGTTAAGCAAACCTCAAGAAGCAGCCATGTGTATGAAGCACTAGTGACCTCAATTTCTTGGCGTCATTATACAAGGACAGTTGGACGATCCTGTCCTTTGCCATCTGATCGTATTATGGACACTATACAAGTGAGTGCACTAAACTCGCTTCATAGCCAGTTTGCAAGGGGTCAAAGTAAATTCAAGACACCTTTAAGTTCTGGGAGGGATCTGAACCCTCAACCTCTGCGTTCACAATCTACTCGTTAGACTACCCCATAAAACTCAAGAGATACAGAGACGGAGAGAGTCAATCAGACCCAGTAGACGTTGGGTTGGCTAGAACGTGAATGAAGCAAGCCGTACATCATTTTGGCAGACTTCACAGAATTTGGTGATCATGCAGGTTAGACTGCTTGGCCTGTAACGTGGATAGTATGGGTCTGAGCCTCGCCCGAGGCATTTCCTGCGAAGCGAGCCTAAGGATCATATGACAGAACATCATGATCCTGTGCGCACTTGTGCACTTTGGAAGGATGACAATACCAAATACAGTAGAATTGTATTGCATTAATGCAATGCAAGTATTATTCAGCTCTGGACCCCCCCCCCGACCTCATCCCCTAAAAACCACACACAACATAAGATCTATCGAGATAAAGACAGCCCACCTGAACCATGATATTGTCGCTGTTGGCTGCCTCCTGTGCTTCATTCACCCAGCGCTTCACAACATCGCTATTCTGCTTTGACAGATGCTACAGCAGACAAAATACACGAATTGAGCTGAGACAAAACAGTAGCTGTTTTAAAGGTATCACATTTAGTTATTTTTTTTTTCGGATATTTCTATAGCGCCTCCTCAAGTCTACTACAACTCAGAGGATCTCCCGACTACAGCATTTGATACTGTGTCGGAATTTTCACGCCGAAACGCCACGAGCAATTGCGAGTGAAGGACTTGCCCAAGGTCCGTACGCAGCGGCTAGAGTGGGATTCGAACCTGCAACCCTCCGGTCACAAGGCGCCGAACTTACCACTGAGCCACCACGTATATAGTGTATTGGCTACCACAAATGCAGTCTTCCACAAAAAGTGAAGGTACAGTAAACGCTACTTAAAACACGTTTTATTATAACACAAATTCTGGTATAATGTGGATTCCAAATTTATTTAAACTTTAGAAAATGACATCATATGGCACACAAAGGTAGCGTCTATAGGTGGCTCTAACATATATGGAACACCGCTGAGCTTTCAGCTACCCGAAAAAACTGTTAGGTGCCTCTTCAGGACTCTGTAAGCTTAGAATACCTGGACTTACCAGAGCTGAAGTGAGGGCCGCACTCGACACACTCGGATCTTTGTCCACGATCGCCTGCTTCATGAAACGCTCGATGCTCTGTACCATGCTGCTCTGAAATATTCAAAAGAAACAACCTTTTTGCACCCACATTTGGTTTCACGGCTTAATCATAACCTTTGGCTAAACCGTGATTTCATGGCTTAATCATAACCATTCCTCCTCCCTGCTTTTCATTCATAATCTTCCTGTTGCCCGGTTTCAAGGTGTCCTTTGAGCTACTGTAAGGGGGCATTATTGATTTCATCTGTGCTGTTCACATTGCATTGCAGCTGTAGTACTGGATTGCATTTCATTGTATTGTGTTACATCACATTGTATGGCACTGTACTGTATTGTGTTGCACTTCTAATTGTAATCAGAAATTTTTATAGCATTGCCTCAGGAGATACTGAAGATACAGGAGAAATCTGAGGCACCCTCTCTAAACAATGTTAAAGTTAACACCATTCTGCATTTGATTGCATTGATTGTAGTGTGGTGAGTGGTATAGGCAAGTTGCATTGTACTGTACAGACAACTTAGAGACTATTTTATATCTGCCAAACCCATCCGTATCGATTAATTAACCATGTGCACTACAGAATCCGACTTACATCAGTGATGCAGCAGAGAGCGCGAATCGCCGGTGCACGGAATTGGTCCTCCTGTTCAGAAGAAACAAGAAAGTGAAGGATGATGGATTATAAAAACTAAATACAACAAACCATGCCATAAAGCAACCTGTTAGATAAATCTATTATTTCCTATATAAAGCCAATACAGACAAGAAACAACAAGATCTATGTAAAGATAAAAAGGATAATCCCATGGTCACACTCCGTTATCAGTATATCATAAGGCAGGATAGGTAATTCTCAATCAATGAGCCCGTGAATCAGTCAGTTGAACAGTCACATGATCAACACCAGCTTTACACAATCCTACAACTCAACCAGGGTTTCTGTTAGAGCTCAAAAAGAGGACATACTTACGTCCTCCCCTAGAATTTTGGACGTAGCTATTTCTAACGGCGATTATATTGAACGTATATGACGTAACAGAATACACAATCAAACACTTTAGTATTTGATTTTTTTTATCAATATTTAAGTTCCAACTAAATTTTGTATAGGACAATAACAATAGTAATTCCGCCTAAAGCCACCTAACACCCCTGTAACGGACATACATCATATATTTTTCATTGTATGCTTAGTGCTATACGCGCATATACAACCAACGATAAAAAAATGCACATATGCAACTAACCATTGGAATTTTACTTATGCCTAGCCCGAAAATTTTGGACATTTGTTATGGAATTAAAAACGGCCATCTGGGCATTAACAAAAACACTGAACTCAACTGATAAACAAGTGGAGCATGTAATCGATTCCGTGGATGAATAAAATTGTCGCATCAGGCCAAAACTGGTTCATCAAACATTTGCCATAGTCTAGTCTTTAACCAACCCCAATCCAAGGATTGGCTGCACCATGGACAATTTTGTTCCATCCACTTCTGTTTCATGTCTCTCTCTCTTGATAACCAGTCAAATGACAGTCAAGTCCACGACTTTACTGCCATAGTAAATAAAATCGAAAACATCATCAGTGATCATCAGAAATACATTGGCTCCCCTGCAGATATCTTCTCACCTTTCCAGTCATGTCCTTTGTAAGGCTGCTCGTGACGATGATCACATCATTGGCAATTTCTGCCATGAGCTTGATGCACAGGTAAACCATCTTACGCAGAGTTGTCTAGTTACAAACACAAATGTCAGAGGACACACTAAGGATTAAGACGACACTTTTAACATAATCAACAGCAATGATTTACCTGGGTATCAACACGAGATTATGGGCACGTTAACAGGATTACCAGAGCCTTAAAAAGAATATCGACTTGGGTGAATTAGCAGAGGACTGGCAAAGGGTTAAATTGAATTAACCCAGTGTGATACTCGTCAATGATAATGGTAACAAAAATGTTCGTTAACGAAAATAAAATGATTTCGTTAACGATAACTATAACTGTAACTAAAAAATATCATTAACTATAACAATAACGAAAATAACACTAACAAATATTCATAGTTATTTTCGTTATAAAACACTGAAAAGTTGATCGATTGAAAAGTGCAATATCAACAAATGTAAGAACGCGAAAGTGCGCTACCACTATATAGGCCTATCCTATGTTCGCCTTGGATGTCAGTGAATATGGAGCGTCGTGTATTCATGAAGCTGAATGCACCCATTCTCCAAAGCCTTTCGAAGCTCTAAGCAAATTGTGTAACACGTCTTAATATCAGTGCGAGTCTCATTAACGATAACGGTAAAAAAAGTTTCGGTAACGAAAATAAGATGATTTCGATAACGATAACTATAACTAAAAAATATTACTAACTAAAACTGTAACTATAACTAAAATGAAAAACCAGTAACTATAACTGTAACTAAAATAAAATCTGTAAGGAGAATCACACTGGATTAACGATGATAACTGTATGTCATGATTAACAGAGAAATAACAGCACACAGATAAACATACAATAACTGCATCTAAAAATAAACAAGCTAGATTAGATTAGATTAGATTAGCTGTGGATCTAAAGTAAACTTTCTGGTTGTTAACCGACTTCTAAACTCCGTAATATATGTGGACTTTCAAGGTGGAAATTCATGGATTGTGTATTACGTTACCCAACCTATATAAATATATGCAAATTCCTGATTACAATTACACAACCTTTACACAGTTTCATAGATTAACACAATTTGCAACCTACGTCCTTTGACTGGAAGAGTTTCGTAATCGCAAAGAATGCTTCAGTCGCCTCCGTATTTCCGATGTGCTCCCCCTACAGTTTACATTTTACAATGTATTGTATTATTTACAGTTTACAACTATTACTTCTAGAAGCCTAAAGTACGCATGATCCTCCAGGAACAAGAAATTAATAAAGCTGCACGCAAACTACAAGAGTATGCAAATGAACCCCTTAATGCAATTTGTAATTGTAATTGTAATCCGACATTTATAAAGCAATTGTGTAACACGTCAAGAAAAAAACTCATCCAGCTGGTGGGGCCAATGTAGAGACTGAGCTGTGGAAGTATGCATACGAGGGGCAGTCAGGAGTCCATGGTTAGCCGACCAAAGGGTGCCATGACCCAGGACTGAGGAGACTGAAATGCAGAAGTCCCTAAGGCAATGCCATTGTAACACTGCAAGTGACTTGAAGAGTAGCCCCAAATGCATCCCATGATAGTGAATATGATGATAAAGATGAAACCAGTGTGAAATAATTACAAAATTGTTATTGGTGCTAAAACTTTTAAACTTTTAACATGCAGTCACATAGAAATCTGACACTGGGGTGACAGTCGTGAAGATGACGGTGACAATTCAATCTATGTCATAAAATTTATATCCTACATAAAAAGCTCTCTGAACAGGAACAAAACCTGACCACAGACTACAACCATTACCAAACAGATATGGCATGTAATAGCCTGTGGTATGACTACTGTATGTAATACGATCCTTATTGAGAAATCAACTACAAGTCCCACGGTCTTCCAAGAGGTTTTGCAACTGTTCCTCCTCATTTGCTAGACCCACTGCGTGAAACAGTCTTCCCGACCATGTGAAGAATGCATCATCTCTGGAGACATTCAAATCACAGCTCAATACCTATATTTTTAAACTTTCATATGACTGTCATTGACTTTGTAACTCATGTACAGCGCCCTTTCCTTAGCCTTGGCTGTCTTATGACACTATAAAAATTGTCGTATTATAATTACATTTATTAGTATTATTAATACTGAAGAAGCATTAAAGATTAAGGAGAAACCACTTGACACGGAGAAAGTGAAATACCTGCACAATCAGATACATGATCTTGGTCAAAATCTGGCAACATTTCTTTGCGTTAATTGGCGTCTCGTTAAAAGTACGAGCCTAGGAAAAAATTCAAAACACTGCAACATAAGCAAATGAGTGCACTGTGTAAGTTTCCATCACTACAAAAAGATTGAAAAGCACTGGTTTAGCTTTCCAGCATACCCTCTACCTTCTGGTTTTCCTGAACTACTGGATTATAACTGAGCTTCTCCATAGCATCATGATTTTTCCTTATGGTTTTTCATGATGCCTTGTGCGTCATCATAATGACACTAAAGAAATCAGGAGATTAGAATATCTCCCATGAGATTAGATTACAGTATCTCCCAGGAGATTTTATAATCTCCTTGAAGATTAGATTATCTTCTAGCAGATTAGGTTATCTCCTAGGAGATTAGATTATCTCCCATAGTGTGATATGTTTTCCTGACTTAATGGATTTTGACCGAACATCTGCAAAGGATTGTGATTTTTCCTATGGTTTCGCTTTGAGTTACCATTTACCGATGCCTTGCACATTGTGATATCGGTGCTACTGCAAGGTATCCAATTAGATTATATAATATGATATCCCTACCTCTTGCAGAACTGTGCTTTTCTCCAAGTTGAAGTAAGGATTGCCTCCTGCTAGAAAGGTAACAGAAAAACCACTAAACTGTTTCTTAATTTGTTAACTAACTTAAGTCAAATTGTGAGTCATTGTTCCTACTGTTACTAGGTGTAAAAAATTGTAATTACCTATTTGACATCCATGTACACAGCAATTTCATGGAGTCTAAATAAAGGCACTATATAAATTCCCACTGTAACATTCCATTATATTAGAACAGTTAGGCAGATTAGCTAATTATCAATCAATCAATCAATCAATCAATCAATCAATCAATCAATCAATCAATCAATCAATCAATCAATCAATCAATCAATCAATCAATCAATCAATCAGTCACACAACCAATCTTCAGTCTTAAACATATCTAGAATAACTTGTTTGGCTGTGGTAAGTTAGGTAAGCATGTAATTGCTTTAATTAGTGCCGTAGCTTAAATATGCAATTTTAGCACGGTTGTTTACCATAACCGCAAGTTGTTAGCACTTAAATTTGTAAATGATAAAAGGATGCTGCTTGATGATAAGTAAGGCATAACAAAATGCGCAGACATATATATAATATTCTTATTAAATATACGCTCTATCAAGCACATAAACGACATCTGCCGATTCGGAAACTGAGTGTAAGATCAGCTGAATCCGCCTCAAACTAATAGTGTTTCAAGAAGACACCATGCCTTCCAACTATCAAACGGTTCCTTGAACGAATGCATTCCAGCAGAAATATGTAACCGGCAAGAGATTTGACCACAGCAAGACGGATGGATGTGCCAGATATACCCACCGGCCCTACCCATTTCGTTTTAAACCGTACCCTTGGCACTGCATAAAGGAAAGAAATATTAAACCAACATACCTTCCTCTTCCTTCTTGTCTCGTTTCATCTTGTTAGCAAATAAAGAAAACCGTATTAAGAGTAATTAAATCGGTTTCCGTCACAAATTTGAGACGTTGCCGATATTTTGACACATCAACTCCACGTAAACGGAAGCCGACTACGCATGCGCATAGAATAGGAAACGTTTAAAAGAGGATCAGGATGTGGTTGAAGAAGTAAAGGGCACAAGGTGATGTGAATTGATTATATGCACTGCCACTGATATGTATTAATAGTAACTATTAATACATAATCAATGATTACACGCACTTCTGCCAGCAGAAAAGAGCTTAAAATTCTGAACATGTTGATATAAAATACGCACTTTCGATAAAATATGCGATTTGTATAGCCCCAGCTAAACACACCATTAATTATTTACGTAACAATGACAAAGGCGCTCTTCTCTTGAATATATATACGGATTTTGAACACATAACATGAAAAAAACTTTTATATGTAGAATGATATATTCGTATTGACTTGATGACAGTTGTTTACATGTTGTATGTACTCCGGAGTGCGTCTTGAAGCCGGTAAAAATAAAGAATATACTTACTTACTTACTTACATGCCATTGGCCCAAGCGCAATGGCCAGCTGAATAAGTAAATGCGCAGAGAATAGAATAGAATAGAATATTCTTTATTGGGACCAATATTATCGCAAACCGCATTTTGGTGTACAGCAACATAAACATGTTTATACAGATAATATACTATTAATATGTTAATATTATTTTGTCTCAATTATCCCCAATTTATATTGTTTTTTACCCATAGCGTAAACTATATATGAGCAGTAGGGACAGTAGAAAATCACGGTAAAAAAAATGCCAAAAACACGGCATACTTTAAAAAAAATCGCGAAAAACACGGCAAAAACACGGCATCAAAATTTCACAGTTTTCTTGTAACACATTATATGTTTATCTTTCATATTCATTGTTCATTGACAAATTGACAATTGTCAACCATTTGTCAGTCATTGGTTCCTTGCTGTAACAGTTCAGCTGCGAGTAGGCCTATTGAATACCATCACAACATGAAGCGCTAAATTGTCATCTGTCAAATTTTGACGCTGAGGTGCATTCACCAGTATGTATTAATTGACTAACGCTCCGTTCTGCCTCAACAGAATTGTCAGGAACTGACAGATATCGAATAGGAAGCTCAAATACTTTCGACTGTGCAAAACTTTAAACAGCCACAACCAAAAAAAATTGCAACAAACACGGCATTTTTTACGAAAACACGGCAAATGTCAAAAATCACGGAAAACACGGCAAATGCCGAAAAACACGGCTTCCGTGTTTGCCGTGATTTTCTACTGTCCCTAATGAGCAGCTTCATAAAGCATCCTGATGATAAACCTTTAAATTCTGGACAAGCATCAGCGGTCGGGATTTCCAGGTCGTGAGCTCGTGGCGCAGGAAGTGGCCTGTGCGTTTGATATAGGTGGCAGCAGCCAGCAGATCATGCAGGACATGTCCCTGAATATTCCGTACTGCGGCGAAGAGTCGAGAATCGGCCAATCGGCAATGCTGTTTCATGGAGGGGTGTCTTCTGGGAGGTAGCGTCCTCTGATCAGAATCCGTAGGACCAACCCAGTCTATCACGGTCCCATTGGGTTGTAAATTCCCACTATGCAGGTGAGGCATAGAGTAGGCCTATCCTGGATAAGGCTGGAGAGGTTGGAGATCCGGGTTCGAGTCCCACAGACTGCGAACGGATCCGATACTTCTTGTTTTTTTACTTTTATACGAAACTATACTTCGAAAGACTTTGTTAAATTCTAAAAATATTTTCGAATCGTTTAGCCTACTGCTACAAATTTGAACTTTTAATGAAAACAACGCGACGCTCGTACCTTTACGTACCTGGGAGGCCTCTCTTGATCTGGCCCCTTGGAAATCGGACTCGGAACTCTTTTAGAATACTCTTTGGAAAATCCCCTCTAATTTGATTTGGCCTTCTGGAAACCGGACTCGGACCTCTTTTGGACTACTCAATGGAAACCCCCTCTGATTTGATCTGGCCTTCAGAAAACTGGACTCAGACTCCTCTTGGATTACTGTCTGAAAACACCATCTGATTTGACGTAGCACTCGTAAATAGGCTGCATGGTGCCCTGCGCTTGGCCTTCGAGTGGCGCTTTAGAAGTTTGGAGAATACGATTACGATCATATTTAAGACTAGCTGGTTTACCCGGCGTTGCCCGGGGTTATAAGCCACCACCACCAGCACCACCACCAGCAGTTATAATGTGAAGTGAAATCTCTACGGCTGCGCCATCTTGCGAATCTTTAGAAATGCGTGCCGGTGAGAGAGAATTTTCGGTGAAACACACAGAATCTTCTCGGGTGGCGCCATCTGGCGAATGAAAATAGGTCGACTCGAGTTTTTAAGAAGTGAGGATTTTCAGAGGTTTTCGCCCGTTTTCACTATGGAAGCGGTGAAAACGGGGGACGCGAAGCCTCACACTGGGTGTGTAATGCCCACCCCGAGACAGTAGTGAAGGTTTGGAGTGAAAAGGTCGAAAGGTGTAGAAATGCATCCCGGTCAAAGAGCGCTGTGACAGAGGGACAGACAGACAGAGTCTTTGCTTTATTTATATAGATATTTGAATCTTGGGCTAGCACGGATTGTATACGGTAACCTTAACGGCGTGGCACCGCAAAATGGCAGTAGTCGTGAAGAATCATATCTGATCAATTCAGTTAATTTGCAATCGTGGAAAGGCCGTGTTGGTGCCAGACTGGCACCATCGCCAATGTCCTTGATAATACTGTCAATGAGATCAGAAATCTGGCGAACTGAAAACTTGAACCGGCTTCATATCTGAGCCATAAAGGTCCTTAGACTTTGCAGGACATGAAAGTAGTCTCATCCTCAACCGTTATGAGAAATAAAAAGGTAGTCAAAATGGTCACCATCCAACACGTCTTTCACAGTAAAATTTGCTCCTTAATTTTTGGATTAACCAATGAAATAAACTATTTCTTTATGCCGCAGGCGTCGACAGCTAGCACAGAGGAAAAACTGTAAGATTCGATTAATTTTCTGTTTTGAACCTGATGACGAATGGAGCATCGCAGGTTCGGGAACAAAATGGTTATGAAATTCTGGTGAACTATCGCATTCAAGCGGCCTGCTTATCCTACTAGACCAATCTTCTATCTTTTCCCCTGTCTTTCAGTTTTCTACGGATCTCTTGAAACCACTTAGGCAAAATCTTACAATTTCGTCAAGTATGAAAGCTAAGGTTACATTTATTTACTTATTTCACTGGCTAAAATCTGTTAATCATAATTTATTATTAATTTTTTCTTGGCCGTAAGTGCAAATTTTCATTTTGTTATATTATGAACTTATTTTGTTAAGATTATTTACTTATTTTCATTAGCTATATATTACACTGTACACACTGTACCATTCGTTTTACACAATGCAGCTGCAATCCCCAAGATCTTAGATTTTTGGAACACACTTTTTCTCTGCACTGTCAATTTATCAGTGGCGGCGATCTTGTCTGAGAGGTGGGGGGGGGGGGACAAAGTCGGCCACGATCTCGTCGACGACCGGTTTTGGAAAATCTTGTCCCCAAAAATTTTTTTTCAAAACTTCATCTCCGAAAAATTTCGCTTTCATCTCCGGAAAAAAGTTGATAACCTTTTTTTATAGTCCTTCACCTCTTTTTACAACTTTTTCTTACCCTATCTTCTTTTTTCCCCCCTTCTGACTTTTTTCCCACTTTCATTTTCACCAATTCATCTCCGCAAAAACTATCGATTTCATCTCGAGAAAAAAGTTGATGACCTTTTTTTTAAGTCCCAATAACCCTTTTTCTTATGATTTCTTCTTCTTTCTCATAATTTTGGGGGGACACTTCTGCAAAAAAAATGTATTTTACCGTGTCTGGTCAAAAACGCTGCCAAAACCCTCACACGCAATTACATTTCTCCGCCCTTTTTGGTGTTTCTTCAAAATGTGGGGGGACAAATGCATGGAGTGTCCCCCACCTTTAAGAGTGGGGGGACATGTCCCCCGTCCCCCCTAGATCGCCGCCCATGCAATTTATTCTAGGAAAATGCCAACAATACATCATCTGTCTACTTAATTCAGTAGGAAAAATTAATTTAACCAAAGATTATTAGAAATTAATGACTGACAAAAAATAAGTAAGTAAATGTTTTTCTATGAGATATTGTACCATCAAACTTTACTGCTGGTTAATTCGATTGAGTCGCAAACACCAATCCAGCTTGCTCGAACAGAACTGGAGAAATAACAGAAGGCAACCTGTAACAAAGGCAACGTGCAGCCAAGGCCATCACAACGTTAACCCAGTTTATATACATCACAGGAAATTGTATCCACTATCAATACTCTGTGCTGATTTATTTTTTAAACACAGTTCATGCTTGAAAATCTGTCCACCTTCACTACGGTCCTTTTTCTGCAAAGTTCTCACACGTTCCAAACGCAGCAATACCTGTTGCAGTCACTACAAAGAAATCTTCTCATCAACATTAGCATCAGCATTCGTAGAGCGAATCGACAAACAACGGTTTTTAAATCTAACTCATCCAGTTTAAACTCATGAATCTTCATCGCTGTCAAAGTCTTCATCACTGTCCGTAGAATTCTCCGCGCGGTCCTTCTGCTCCGATTTTGACAAATCGCTTCCCGTGTTTCCTCTCGTTGCTTCTTCCGGCTGATCAGCGTCGGACAATGTTTCAGAAACATCTCCAGCGCCGAGGATAAACTGCACCGCAGCTGATTCGTCCGTACCTGCTTCCACGTTCGATTCACTCGGATTTTCGTCACTTGCTTTCTTGTCTTCAGCAGAAGCTTCTGCGAGCTTGTCTGTTGATTTCTTTTCCAGGAACTCGGCCCATTTTGCCAAGCGAGCCTTCTCCTCCTCCGGTGTCTCTTTGACGTAATGCTTCGTCCGTCCGTCCCACGAAGCGACTTCGAGCTTCCGTCCACCAAACCAACGATTGTTAATCGCTGCGATACAGACGTCCGCTTCTTCAGGCATTTTGTAGGTCACCATGACAACACCGTTTGCATTACGCTACAACAAAAACAGTTATTTATTTATTTATTCCGGATATTTCTATAGCGCCTCCCGAAGTCAACTACTACTCAGAGGCACTGCCGACTACAGCATTGATACTGTGCCGGAATTTTCACGCCGAAGCGCCACGAGCAATTGCGAGTGAAGGACTTGCCCAAGGTCCGTACGCAGCGGCTAGAGTGGGATTCGAACCTGCAACCCTCCGGTCACAAGGCGCCGAACTTACCACTGAGCCACCACGCCCCACAAGACGTAAAGGTAGCACAGTTGTTTATATGACTTTACAAAAACTCAAGACTTTCAACGAGCATGCACTAAAATGTATGGAAAACTAATCCTTCTTGTCACTAAAGGTTTAATAAGCATAAACGTATGAGAACAAAGTAGCCAATTGATTGAGTGCTCGCCTTGTAATGCGGCAAGTATGGGCTTGAACCTCCTCCCCGAGATGGTTATTATGTATAGGGACCCTGAAAAATTCCTTCACTCATAATTGCTCATTGCCATTGATTGATGCTTAGCCAAATGATTGTGGCATTTATTAAATGCATAAAATTTCTTTTAAATTTAAATTTCAGTAAAATCTTTGTCACACAGACTAGTTTTGTTCACTGGTGTTATCAAATTAAGTCTGCAATAGCCAGTTCAAGCCACATAATTCCTGGCATGCCTATATAGAAAGGTTATGGTCAAAAGTTATTTAAAGAATTCTATTCCACTAGCGCCCCCTAATGATCTCAACTACAAACGAACTATTATTATTATACAAAGATTTATAAAGTACAAATTCATATAACAGAATAAAACGCCTGTACAACCAGTGGGATGATGTCTCTGAGGGAGAACTCTAGACCAACCCCTTTCATAAACCGAGGCTAAGAAAATTAAGTCGCTAACACGGGCTGCCCCCAAGGTTAACTTCATGTACTGCTCTTCTTATTCTTAAATAATCTCAAGGAAAAAAGAACTGACACAATTCCATCTTTGATGGTTTTAACCAGTTCTACTTACATCACAGACAACTATCTTCTTGACGTCGCCAAACTTCTTGCACTCTTCGCGAAAGTCTTCAGTCAGTTCGAGCAGGAGAGTAGGACTTTCCTAACATCACAAATCAATCGATAAATCAAATCACAAATAAAAAGTCGAGTCATATAAAAGGCATCCGCAGAAGCCAGTTGTACGGTGGCTTATTTCAGAGATTTGAAATGGTGTGGCACCCATTCAAACGGGCAGCGGTGGTGAAGGATCTCACCTGATCAAATCATTGAAGAATGAGCAAGGTTGACGCCATACGGTCACTATCTAAAAATGATTACACTGCAATTTACGTTTACAATGTCCTTACCTTAAAGTGCTACTGCATAAGGCCGGTTGACATGTTATCGGATTTCTACCAGGTTTCTCCAACCGATTCTACTCAACAACCTCACTTGGATTGACTACTAACTGAAGCCTTGTGCAATATGATAATCATTTTACAGATGTCTCTAGATTAGATTAACCTCCATAGCCTGACTTCTTCATCTTTCCATGTCAGTTCTAGCTGGGATTCTCTACAAGATTAAGCTCTTGGACTATCTCTTCTTGAAGTGACCACTGACGGATGCTTTGAGCCGCATGATAAAGTCATGATCTAGTCTTTTAGAATACCGTTCATGCTAACTTTCATTCTCAAAGCGAAATGGTTGATTCTGTGTTCGTACCTCCAACTGTTGCACAGTGAAGGCATTCTTGATGACGACAACCTTCTCACAGTTTGGCCTTCCATCTGCTTTCTTGTCTGGTTCCCACCCCAGCAACCTAGTCAAGTTCATTCAAGCAAGTTCATTAATAAATTCATTATTCTTAATTATTATTTCAGTCATAGTACCAACAAGTAAGCATGTATATAGACAATTGCAATACTTAACATAACAATCTTTACGACAAACTGTTCTCAATAAACACCTTCGTAACTGTTCTAAACAAGCAAATGCAGAGGCATGCTGCAAATATGTGTTGTTCTCTATACTACTGCAAAGTACAATTACAGAAATTCTCGTGTTTGTGTGCATTGTGTTATTAAGTGACCATGTGCAAGGTAAGTATATAATAAAGCTGTAAGTATGTATCAGAGCAGTTAGTCTTTTTTGTACTAAAAGTGTCTGAGAAACCAATACAGCTTGTCGTTAGTGTTAAAAGTGCTGCCTACCGATAAATAGCTAATTTTGGTCTAAACAGTATGTCAAGCCAAATCACATACAAGACTTACTGTACCACATACAAGACATATCATGTCCCAATCTCGAGACACGATAGCCTACTGGTTGAGCTCTTCCTACTAAAGCGAAAAGTATGGGTTCAAGGCTTCCTTGAAGATGGTTACTCTGTACAAACACTGAGCAAGCCCTTCCATACAATTCTTCAGTGCCTGGTCATAACATAGTGGGACTTAATAAATATATACATAATAATAATAATTAGGGCTGTACCGAATAGGTAATTATCACTATTTGGCCGAATACGAATAACTGAATCAACTATTCGGCTGAATATGAATAGTGTACAAAATAGGTCTACTGACGACATTCAAAAATATGTTAACGTTCACTCACTGTACACAAAGAATGAGACTACTGACACTGCGATACCGCTGTCCAGGCAGTAGGCAATGCCTGGCTGCAACCACAGCATATACTATGTCAATGAGAGAGTTACTTCAGTTCACTCGCTATTCATTCATTCATTCATTCGTAAATTTATATAGTGCCACTTCAAGGGAACTACTCAGAGGCGCTCCCGACTCCAGCACGGCGAAAAAGAGCAGTTTTCAGGTGGTCATAGAAGGTACCAGAGGAAGACCTAGGATGTAGGCGCAGCTCAGAGGGAAGGCCATTCCATATGGTCGGGCCAACCACCGAGAAAGCACGGGTCTGCATGATAGCAGTACGGGCAAACGGGACGGATAGCATCCCCCTCCCCACCGAGCGGAGGACTCGAGCAGTCCGAGAAGCAGACACAGGCCGGAAGAGATCCATCAGGTATTTTGGTGCGAGACCCAGTTGACATCGCCAACCAAAGGAGGCGATCCTGTATTCAATGCGCTGCCGTACAGGGAGCCAATGCAGGACCTCCAGCATATAATTTGATACATGGCCAAAATATGGTATTTGGCCAATAAGGCGTGCAGCAGAGCGCAGGATGCGGTCAAGGCAGTCTAGGCGTGCAGAAGGGAGGCCAGAGTAAAGAGATAGGCAATAGTCAAGACGAGATGTGACGAAAGCGTGAACAAGTGTAGTTGCTGTTGTTGCTGAGAGAGAGCGAGCGACAGTACGAAGCTGACGGAGCTGATAAAGGCAGTCGCGGCTGAGGCGATGAAGGTGTGGTGCAAAACTTAATTCCTGCATATGCGGCTATAGCAGCCGCATATGCAGAAACAGATGTCATGTGACCACTATTCATATTTGGTCCGACCGCTACTATTCGGCCCACTGTTCGGCCCCGAAGCGAATACAAAGCGAATGTTCGATACAGCCCTAATAATAATAATAATAATAATAATAAAAACAACAGCAATACCTTGGTCATCCGATGATCATGCACGATATTAATAATGACAATAATAATTTAGTCTAAACATACATAACTAAACTCTCGTCACCTGTTTTGTAATAAGCTTACCATTTCTGCTTCTCCTCTGCCTTCTTCTTTTCCTGTTTCGTCAGTTTCCTCTTCTTTTTCGTTGGATCATACTGGCCCTTTAGCTCGAACTTGGCTCGCTCGACGGTGATCTTATGACCCTTACAGTCCGATCCGTCGAGGATTGTTAGTGCCAGCTCTACAGATTCCGGCTTTAGAAAAACATCAGAACATATACTGAACAGATTCTGGTATTAGAAAACATAAGAAAATAAATGAACAGATTCCAGCTTTAGAAAAACATCAGAAGAAAATACACTGAACAGATTCCGGTTTTAGAAAACATAGGAAATAAAATGAACAGATTCTGGCTTTGGAAAAACTTCTGAAGAAAATGACATCAACAGATTCCAGCATACTCTTTTTACACCATCCGTTGTTAGAGCAAAAAAGTTTAACATTTAAACGACGAGCTGCATCGGTTTCCCAGTTGCATAGCACACTCTCGTCGTTAAAGTGTTAAAAGTAGTTTGTGAACCAATGTATTTTAGTATCACTTAATAGTGTAAGTCCATCAATCACATTATTTTGTTCCTACTGTCACCTATGAATGTAATTACACCATGTAACCATTTCCATTTGTCATAACTGTCCATTTGTCAAAATTGTCCATTTATCACAATTATCTTACATGTCCAGTTTGTCATGTTTTTCCATTGTCATATTTGTCATACATGTCCATTTGTCTTTTGGCATATGTGTCCATTTGTCATATTTGTCCATTTTTCAAATTTGTCATATGCATCTGCCGTCAAATTTATCCACTTGCCGCATATGTCCCTATGTAAGTACCAAATTAAAGCCACTTATATTTGCCTACTTACTAATAACAACACTTCTAAAAAAAATCCAAACGTTATTTAACATACCTTTAAATAGCAGCATCTTCCATCACCCTTGACACTTCCATCGGGATTTCTGTAGAGTTTCAGTTTCAGTTTCCTTGTGACTGGGTCGCTGGCAACCAATCCGACTTTGTTCATCAGTTCCAGGTATTCGTCATCCGAGATGTCTGTTGGAAGACCCGTCACGTAGACATTTGTGTTCTTCTCGTCGTCAATGTCGAACCACACTGCCACAACAGACATGAGAAACAGTTTTTAATGTTATTTACTATGGAACTATATCTATTTGCTATGGAACTATATGTATTTACTATGGAACTATATCTATTTGCTATGGAACTATATCTAATCAATTTAGTATACAATTCTTTGCACTTGTAAATCACACTAGAAGTATCTCGCTACCAACATTGTCATAATTCAAATTACAATATATATAATATTTAATATATAATAATAATATAATAATATTTTTTTCTTTAATTGAGCGCCTGCAAACGCACTGCGCTGTACAAGTACATGTTATGCGATAAATCTTAACTACTAACAGAACAGACAGCAGTGTATTTTACACGGCGCAAATTGCAGCCTACAAAGCATGTCCGCCTATGGGACTCGATCTCTGTACCTCTCACACTCTACGCCAGATCTTATCCAATGCGCTACCGGGCCCCCCCAATATGCTTTATCTGTCACTTTATCAATATGCTTTATCTGTCTTTTGGACAAATGTAATTATTATTATTATTAAGTACTACTGCTATTCTGCTTCCTTAACTTAAGCTAGTTTATTAATTGTCTTATGTATTAGGGTAATTTTATATAGCGCCACTCGAAAAATCAATGGCCCTTTTGTATGCTAGCATAAATGACATTAAATGTCATTAAGAACATAACATCATCACTAGGCATTACAGAGTACAGAAAACTAGAAGAGTCATCAGTTATGGGCCCACGCACACACGTAGCACCTATCCAAATTATACACAATGTACATACTTATATACAAACAAAGCAAATCTTACCTGGTTCAGGTGGTGGTTGTTTTCTCTTCTTTGTTTTATCGTTTGCATCGCTGGACTGTGCAGCTGTCGTCTTGTCATCAGACTGCTGTGGCTGCTCTGCTGGTGCTGGTGCCACATACGAAGCGCCCGGCACTGGAGCCGTTGGTGCCTCAGGCGCTGAAGTTGTTACAGGTGGTGCTGATGGGTCAGTGTAGTTGCCGTAGTTTAAATTGTACTGGGCAATGAAATTGTCGTCAATCTGGCAAAACCAAAAAACAAACAATAGTGTACTATTATTATATGCAGATTTCTAAAGTGCAAATTAATATAACTAAGAAGAAAATAGGAGCAGTTCCTTAAGCGAACACTGAAAGGCAGCTATGGGTATGAAGTGTTAGCGACTTCATTCTCTTAACCTCGGCTTATAATGAAGGCGGGTGGCCAGTCCTCTCCCTCATCGTCTCAGCTTCCCACCAACAGTGTACAGTCAGTGTACTCATTATACCTGAGTTCGCAAGGGAGCACAGGTGAAACAGAAATCTTGAAACAAATTTCTGCTCTGGTAGGTATTTGAACCCCCACCTTTCGGTTGACAGTCTAGCATGCTTACCACTAGACTAAATATTGTGCACTCCTAATATAACTAAATACACTGTAACTGCACTAATTTAAAAGCAAAACCCAAGGTCCTTGGTTCAATTCCCTACATACATACCGGTAGATAGATACACGATTAAATACATACCTCATATGTACATACATACATACATACATTCATAGATGCATACACATAAATGCATACATAACATAATTATACAGTCTGGACTCGTTAACACGCCCCCGTTTTACACACCATTCCGCTTAACGCGAAGACATTTTATGTCCTCCAAAGCAATCAACTTAACACGCCATACCCGCTAATGCGTGCGGCACATGGACCACAGTACAGCGCTATATATCGACTTTTACAACCGGATTTAACACAAATTCAATCACGTAATTCAACCGCACAGTGGCATGATTTGGAGAACATTTCAGGTTGTTAGACATTGTTAAAGGATCTTTCAGTGCTATCCCATTTTACGCACAGTCCGGTTTACGCAGTGTATCATAAGGCATGTCCCCCCAGGGGGCTTGTTAACGAGTCCAGACTGTACATATATTCGTACCAGGCCTGCATTAAGGGGGTGCTAAGGGTGCAGCACACGGGCCCGCAGTTTTGAGGGGCCAGCATTTTCGGAAGTACATTAAATTTTTTATTGTACTTGTAATTGGGCCCCGCGCTGATGGCTATATAGGTAATCACAGCACCCGGGCCCGCACTAGTCTTAATGCGGCCCTGATTCATACATGCACTTACTTACACAAACATACTAAGTCGAACCTTGCCGGCGTAACAGCCTACGACAAAGAAAGGAGAGCCTTTCCTACACCTTATCAAGGGATGCAGACCAGTGCTTCTCAAACTTTCCGATGCTGCGGACCGGTAATAGTTTACCAGCCTTACCGTAGAACGGTGCTTTCAACATCAGCTTAGATATAGGCACGTTACATTAAAATTTAAATTTCATAGTATTGTCAGTGCTATTTATGCCAACTATACTTTTGTTAATGTTTAGCTGTTTCAAACAATTTATCATAATTATATGAACACTGTATATTAAGAATTATTTAATAATACTGTTCTGCGTTACTGTCAGAAACATTTTTTATAGTGCATACAATTTACAGCGACCTGATAACCAATCACTCACGGACCGGAACAGGGCCACAGATCAGTATGAGTAGATGTCTAGGTGACTACAGAAACCAGGGTTCATGCAAAATACATACGGTACGTGCTCAGCATGTATAGATCTGGACTTTAATAGAGCGCATTTTACGAATCCCTGAAACGCACTAAGAACATGGCTGTACAAGGGATCTCAACAGGTGGGTCTTAACATAGCTAGAAAAAGTAAAATTGAAATTACAAAATTCAGTAACGCAACTGAAGGACAATTACCATTGGAATCCATGCCCGACGACTCTCGTCAAACTCAAAGAATGTTCCGTCTTCATCTTGGTAATATCTCGACGTGTCATAGCCAACTTGCTCGACTTGTCTTTGGAGTTCCTCTTGTTTCAGCTGCTCTTCAAACTCCTGCAGATCTTCAGCCATTATCTAGAAAACCACAACTACATAAATGCTATGCTACTTTGTATATCAACGTAATGGTAACGTAAATGTAAAACACCAAAATACCGGTAATGTCTGACTAGAAAGTGAGTGAGTACCTAAGACTTTTAAATCTTAGTTACTCAAGCAAGTAATGACTGAGGAAGATTCTGTGGAATTCCTACACAGATCATGTCAAAAACATAGTAACCACAAGAAAAGAAGCACGTGCTTAGAAAGTGAGGCACACTGGAGGGCCTTGTGGGTCACAAGGAACAAGATTCAGAAAATTAAGGACACGGAGTTGTTGACCTAATACAGACTGAAGTTGAAGTTGTAGAGAAGGATCTGACCATCTTAGATTTCAGCCATATAAATTTATACATCAAGCAGCAAGGTCTAGCATAGGTCAGCTTGACGTAGCATTGTAGACGGCCACACAGCCAAGTTTCTACTGAAGAAGAGTGGGTAAGTGATAGCTAAGAAAGCAAGTCCAGATGCAAGTAATCATCAGCTCACAACAAACCAATGCAGAAAGAACAGAACTATTTTAAAATTGTTCCAATTGTAAAGATCCATTGGCCTGTGAACAATCACCATGTAAACATGACCGCCCCTCAGCCTGATAGAATAGAGCACTGATACCTACCCGAATCCCTGAACCCGATTTCTATAAGCGTGCTGCTTCTGCGGCAGAAGGTTCTGCCATACAAAGCATGCAGAAATTACTAATGCGGTGGAAGCTTTCACTTCGTAATTTTAGCAGAATTTTTACTTCCTATGCCTTCCAATGCATATAGAATTCGCATTATCATTTGGCAGCCAGGTCTTTGTGTTTTCATGATAAATGTAAATGCACTATGGTTTATATAGTGACTGTATGGCCTCGACCCTGATCATTTTGCAGTGAACTGACGAGATTCTCGTATCTGGACAAACAGCGGTTTTGAATGTGCATGCGCGAAGGTTTTCCGCCGCGGAAGTAACATATTTCTATCTAGAACGGCGGAATATTCCGCCGCAGAAGATTTATCCTTTCTAGAAAGTGATGAAAATGTAAAACTGACCCAACACAGACATCCCGACACCCCCAACAATTTCTAAGCGTTCAAATCATGAAAACTAGTATGGACAATCGGCGAACATGTACAATCGGGTGCCCATGTACTATCTGGGTGGGTGTCTTTGCATCGTGAGGGTCGGTTAGGGTCAGGGTAAGCGTCGCGAGAGTCGGTTAGGGCTTAGAATTAGGGTCAGTGTAGCCTATGTATTTGTGCGACTAAAAAGCTATACCTGCGAGTGAAAGCTGAATTTTAAAATTCAGACACCCTGATTGTATGTACATGATCGCCGGCCAATCTTCAGTGCATATTTTAAGAAATTTACACTACTGGGACAAAGTCGGGCGTCTGGTTGATGAGTGTGTAACCTCTTATGGAACAAGGGCGACCTTTTCGGAAATTTCTTCCGCGTTCGAAAATCTTACGACTTTTTCGGGAATTTTTACCCGAAAAAAGTAGAGTTCTTCTCTAAAAAAAGTTGATGACTTTTTTAGTCATTACTCCCAAAAAGTCCAAATTTCCTTACTTTCTTATGTTGCTCAAAAAAATCTTAGGACTTTTTACTCCCTAAAAGTTACACTTTCCTTTCCATCTCCCCAGTTGATCACCTTTTTTACGAAATCACCATCCCAATTCAATCTTGCAACCGACAATGCATTTTACTAATTTTCACTTTACTGCTGGGACAAATCTTAAAACTCCTCCAACATTTGTCCCACTAGTTCTACTTTAACCATACATTGCCTGGGACAAATCACCCTCACTACTGGGACAAATCCTAACACTACTGGGACATTTGTCCCACTAGTTATACAGTTAAAATATGCCCTGAGTTGTATAGTATATTTATTTAGGCGAACATGTACAATCGGGGTGCCTAACCCTAGCCTTGAATTTTAAAATCCAGCTTCCATGAATTCGCAGGTCTAGCTTTTTTAGTCACACAGATATGGGCATGGGTAAAATGCTGATTTGCTGATTTGCTGACTGGTGATGGGTAAAATGCTGATTGGAAAAATGCTGATTGGTCATGCTGATTGGTGGGTAAAATGCGGATTGGAAAAATGCTGATTGGTCATGCTGATTGGTGGGTAAAATGCGGATTAGAAAAATGCTGATTGGTCATGCTGTTTGGAGGGTACAATGCTGTTAAAAAATGTTAATTGTAACAACAGAACAATTGGTTTTTATTATTATTATTATTATTAATCAATTATACTGATTGGTGTGTAAAATGCTGTTAAGAGAATGCAGATTGTTTTCTACTAAGTATACAAAAGTTAGTTTAAGGTATTTAGTAACATCTAATTACCAATTAACTATTATATGCACATATCACAAATGTACTTTTTTATTTCTGTTAGAAACACTAACACAGACATTGTGATATGTCATGGATATGAATCACACTCAAACAAATGATTATTTTTATTTTTTTAAGTTTTGTCTTTGCATTTCCATGCGGAAAATCAGCTGGGACATTCTCGTCACCATTGTAGTTGACGGCGACAGAATTTGGACGATACTTTCGAAAATTAATTGTGCTGTTTTGGTGAAGCACTTGCTCCATGACTTGGGACTGTGATGGATCTGGACATAGACCACTTTCTTTTGTGGATCGACAAAAATGCCAATGATATCCCTCAACTTTCCAATCATCCTTCTTAAAATCTTCCGACGAGGAATAATGAATTGATCCTCCAATTGGTTGATTAACAAAATTTTGCACTTACTGGCTGACTATTAAAACGCTCGTAGAAATACTCATGACTGCAATTATTCCATTCCAAGGCATGTGAACACTCCAAAATTCCAAATATTTAATAAGCTACACAATTACTTTGGGATTATTTATAGCATTTTAAAAGTCTTGATTTGTTGATTACAATACCCTTCTTTGACCACTGCTTGCCTGGATTTTAGCTAGCGTTTGTTAATTTAAACAATACTGAAAACAACCAAATGTATTGGCTTCTTTGATCACTACTTGCCTCGATTTCAATTAGCGTTTGTTGATTAAAGCAATATTGAAAACAACAAAGTTTATTGGCTTCTTTGATCACTACTTGCTTGGATCTTAATCAGCATTTTACCCTTTGATTTGCTGATTTGGCTGTTAGGGGTGAACCCGAATCCCCGAAAACGCTGAAAATACACATAAGCCCGATTTCCCGAAAACAGTTTTATAGAAAGCGGCCGAACTCTCGAAAACTATTCAAAGTTAATTTGTAAACTGGTACATGACATAGACCTAACGTGGCATTGATGTATCGCGATATACGGCCTATTCACCTGTTTATTTAGAATTTTAGTCTAAAATTGATTTCGGGGATTCGGCCGAAATTCGTTTCGGGGATTCGGGTTTCGGGCCGGACCCGGCTGTTCGGTAAAATGCTCACCAATCAGCATTTTCCGATCAGCATTTTACCCCTCACCAATCAGCAATTCAGCATTTTACCCGTGCCCCACAAATACATAGGATACACTGACCATAACCCTAAGCCCTAACCGACCCTTTAATATCCAGTAAAGTTATATTTCCGTAAATAATTTAGTTTTTACCTATAAATATATTTCGATGCTGCGGTGGTACTTCAAATCGGTAAATAAGGGGAGTTACGCCACCGCGTTTGAAATACATATAACGCCAATATTAGACAATCTGAACTATTACTAACTTCACCACTCCGCTCCAGTAATCCAGCTGCAATGATGTTATCAAAAACTCTGACTTCGAAAGTTAGCTATAATCAGAAAATTGTTGCAAAAATCAAAATCCACTACCGGAAGTTAAGAAGCTGAGCACGGTTCAATCCGCGGCAAGGAATATATATTGTATAGATACCCATAGTTATGTCTATGTAGAATCCCAATGACTTTTTATACAGATTTCTTATTAGTAGATTTCAAGATATCGAACGTGGTTAGGCTATAGCTAGAAAACGAATCTGCAATTATGACGAACAAGTGTTTTAGCGCCTTCATTTATGGCATTGCGCTCTATAAACAACCAGACATCATTTATATATCTCTTCGGCGTTCTTACTTATCTTTCTTCTGTACAGTTGCTGCCATTCAAAAATCGGATAATGCGATGGTTGGTAGCAGCGATGAGTCTTGTGCAGGATTACGTCGGGCCGACGTCGGAAAAACACGCGTGATCTATGAGCAGGCGCTGAGCGGCAAGACATCGGTGAGACGTCCGATACAAATGGGTTTGTAGACGTGTTACCGACGTCGGTCAGACGTGGGTGGTTATCTGGGGTGTTATATATAAGGCGCCTATTTAGAGAAGTTCTTAAAAATGCGTTCTATAAAAGCCAGACACATTCACAGATATTTTCACACATAGGCTTATAGGCCTACATATATGTAACCAGCTTTACAACATTTTGGTTATTTATTTAATATTATTTGCGTAAGGCACGAAAGGTCAGTAAATCTAAAACTGTTTCTTTCAGTCAAAGTCACTGGTTCTCCTCGTTTCGGTAACCGTTGAATTGAGCGCGCACATTTCGCCGACCTTCATCTCAGCGACCTCAATTCGCCGCATTCTCTTCTCTCTTTGCCTCTGCTCTAGCCACCACTAGGCCTAATTAACTCTTTACCGTTCCTCTTACTCGTTCGTTTCTCTCTAACTATTTCCTCCCTCTTCCTATTCCTACCCTGCAATTCTACGCTTCCGTCTGATGTGTGTATGACAAAAAGTGTTTTGTATTTCTATTCCTGTGCTCGATTTCCTTTTATCTGTTGCCCTCCGCACCATTCTTAACGCCCAAGAGGTAGCTTCTGTTGAGTCGTGTATTAGCAATATTACCGTCTTTACAAACTGAATGCCAAATTTTTTTCTATTCATATAGCATGCAGTGCCAGTGTGAAAACGGTTATGCTTCACTGAGACAGTCGATCATTGGCTGGACTCTGGGAAGGGGATAGATGGATCGTAACACTCTGACCTGAAGAGCATTAATTAGATCTTGCATTGTCACGGTTCGATATCCGTAAGCCCCTCTTGGACGACTCAGCCTTCCACTCCCCATGAGGCAGCAGTGAAATGAGCGGGCGCCTTACAGGCTGCCAAGACGTGTGTTAGGCATATACAGTATACAGTTCGGCGAACTCCGGAACATGTACAATCGGGGTGCCTATGTACTATCTGGCCTATAGTGTCTTTGTATCGTGAGGGTCGGTTAGGGTCAGGGTAAGCGTCGTGAGGGTCGGTTAGGGCTTAGGGTTAGGGTCAGTGTAGCCTACGTATTTGTGCGACTAAAAAGCTATACCTCCGAGTGGAAGCTGGATTTTAAAATTCAGGGCTAGGGTTAGGCACCCCGATTGTACATGATCGCCTGCAGTTGCCCCCCAAAAGATCAACAAATGTTTTCGCGCGTGAAAATATTTTCACCTCTTTTTTGACCAGATCAGTTCAAAAGTTTCCCGTGCCCTCCTATCTGTCAAAAAGATCGCCACCGCTGGTCCCACCCCCTGAAAAAGCTGAAACGACGTATCTGACCAGTACTCGTTATCAGATGCAGACATAATGGAAGTAATCTATATAGTTGGCTGAACAGAATTATAGGCCTAAGTGATTTCTTAACGCCACCTATTGGCTAAATTATTTATAATATGTTACTCGCCGTTATTGTCCGTCTCTGCGTTTGTCTGTGCCATTGTCTTGTTTACATCCTCTTGTCTGTCATAGTCTCTATCTCCCTTCTTTTCTTTTACTCTACATTTCTGCAAGATTAAACAGCTGATTAAAGAGAATTATGAGATTCTATGGGTAGATACGTTAATCGTAATCGCAGTGGCGTCACTAGGGGGGGGGGGTGCGGGGGGTGCGGACCGCACCGGGTGACACCCTCAGAGGGGGGGGGGTGACACCCAACATGAGAAAAAAAATTTTTTGAAGACTTTTTGGGGAGACGAATTCCTAAAAAAGGTCATCAGGTTTTGTTATGGTTTTATGGGTGGAGACCGAAAAGAAGGATGGAAATAGTAAAAACCAAGCGAATGACTAAAAAAAATAAAAAAAGGTCATCAACTTTTTTGGGAGATGAAATCGGAGACGAGTTCCCAAAAAAAGTTAAAAAGTTAATTTTGTTTGGAGACGAATTCCTAAAAAAAAGTCATCACTTTTTTTAGGGTGACACCTTGACTTACCGCACCGGGTGACACCAGCCATAGTGACGCCACTCAGTGTTTAATCTAGTCCCCCTCTTCTGGGAGGGGAAACCAGGTTTCTGGGGGGACCAGCCAATTTGTCAGACTTTTTCAACTTTCATCCAGATTTTTATAACTTTCATCCAGACTTTTTCAACTTTCATCTTCCAAAAAAGTTGATGACCTTTTTTTTTTTTTTAGTCATCGCCCAATTTTGTCACTTTTTCCCATACGAATTTGCCTCTCAAACAACTACACAAGTACCTTACTCACCTCTCGGGGGGGGGGGGGGAAACCATATATCGCCATGTATCCTGGGGGGGAATTTGCCTCCCCAAAAGCTCTCAACATTATAATATTGCCGGCCTCTGGGGGGGAAACATCAATCCTGGGGGGGAACTTTACCCCCCAAAGACGTCTAGATTAAACACTGGACGCCACTGCGTAATCGTAATCTCCAACATAGGCGCCGACTTTTGCTTTTGTCTCTGGGTGCCTGGGTCCCAGTGCATATATTTTAAGGTAGTTCTCTCCTAAAATTTTGACGACCTCTTTTTTTTTACGAATTCATCCCCCAAAAACATGTGACGACCTTTTCCTTAGGAATTCATCCGCCCAAAAAAGTGACGACCTTTTTTATGAATTCATACCCCAAAAAAATGTGACGACCTTTTTTTCTGTTGTAGTTAGTTGTACTTCTCAAGTTGTGAGTTAATTGTCCAAAAAATTGAATTTAAGGTCCGAAATATTCTGGGTGCCAGGCACCCACTGAACTTTCTCTCTGGGTGCATTGGCACCCAAGGCCCCCAAGAAGTCGGCGCCTATGACCTCCAACATTCTAAAGCGCTATTCGAAGGCCAAGCGCAGGACACCAAGTCTATTCACGTAGGCCTACACATTTGTACGCAAGTATTTACGTAGCCTATCTGTGGAGGCACATAGGCCTACCTATAGATACAATAAAATGCAATACAATTATTTACGACATGCAATTCAATTTTTTAGGATCCGGGAAATCTCCAGTTATATTTTTACTGTATGCCAACTATGAACATATTACATAGGCCTACCTACACACACAAAATGACATAAAATGCAGTACAATGCAAAACAACGCAATACAGAATTATACAATACAATACAATGCAATCAGCGGCGGAGATCTTGTTTGACAGATGATGGGGACACGGAACACTTTTGAACTGATCTGATCAAAAAATGCGCGAAATTTTTCTTGTTGACCTTTTACGATGTTTCTTCAAAATGTGGAGGACTATATAGGCCTACTGCATGTGTCCCCCACTCATGGGCGAAACTTTTCCCCGGATAGTGGTGGTGACTATTCCTTTGCTCATTACTCTTCCTTTCCCTTCCCTTCCCTTCTCTCTCCCCTTGCTTTCCTCTATCCCCACCCCCCAAATACGAATTTAATATGCTTTTTCCACCACTTTAGGTCACCTGTAGAGTAGAACAGTACATGTTTACATTTTGTTTAACTACACTGTTGATAAGTTGACGAGACAAGGATAGAGCTTAAGAACAGTCACTCGTGAGTCGTTAGTCGGGACTCATTGGAAATGAGAAGTCAGAACTTTCCAAACAGCGGAAGTCTACCATCATTTGCGGCTCTTGGCTCATATATAAGACCGGAGCCAAGTCTTTAGACGACGGAGTCCGCTGAATGACCGTTCAGCTTCACATGATGGCACTACTAGCGATTAGCGAAAGCCTCAACAGAGTTTCAACCTGATGAAACAATCAGCTGACTTCAGGAGCTGTATTAGGACAGTATTACAGCCGCTTCAATTGTCGTAGGCTACTGAACGTCACACGTGAATTGCTGTTGAAACATAATATTATATGGCAAGTTGAATGCTGAGTTGAGTGGTACACATCGCCGCCATTGCGATGTTAAGTATGCATGAATAGCCCAGACGGTAGACAGCCAAATGCTTTCATGTTAAAAATATATTTCATTGCCGGACCAAAAAGTGGTGGTGACTTTCACACACGACCATATGACAGAACATCGATGGTGCTGAGCAATTGTGAGCAAAGGACGTGCTCTGTGACTCTACACAGTGATCGCCTAAATGAAGACTCGAACCTGTGCTCCCCACATTACAGGCCAAGCGCTCGATCCATTTGGCCCCCGTGTCCAACAACTGCAAGGATGACAGAACAAAGGAAGAAAGGAAGAAATACAGAAAGTATGACAGAGTCTTAACATAATATATCACAGTGCAATCACTCATCAATAGCATGCACAGAAACAAAATTCAAAAACAATTTTTCACCAATTAATTTTTTTTAACAATTTAAAACTAACCAATTCAAATACGTATGTGAGCAAGTTTTTGGTCCAAATATAAATTCACAATGTCAGTCACTGAGCAAAAACAAACATTTTAAAAAGCATCCAATAATTGAAACATTTTTTTTCACACACTACAAATGGTATCAGCAGATTACAAATGATAAGTGTGAATAAGCAGCTCTTGGTAACAATTCATTTCTGTTTAACAGTTTTTGAAGATGTTTTCTGATGTCGAGAATAACTCAAAAGTTTCAAGAAGCACACAGCATCAATGTTCCAGACAATTAACAATCTGATTAAAGTGGGGCAAAAATGACCCCTAGTGTAAAAGTGCAGCAAAAAGCAAAAACGCCTGAGAAAAGGGGAGATGGTGGAAAGACAATGGAACTGAAGATAAAGCCCAAAATTTAGCCCTAGCCCTAAACCTAAAGATCATCCCGAGGAAAAGTGGAGAAGGTGGACGATAACAGAACAGCAGATAATTTAACCCTAACCCTACACTTAGCGATCATCCCAAAGCCCAAATACACCTCCAAACTTCCTTCCTGTCTTGAAAGCCAGCAGACAGCTACAGTCATAACACTGACGTAACAGCAACAACAACCAACAACACCCAAATGAATACAAGCAACAAAGACAACGCAAGTGATTGTGACGACGGGTAGTTAGAAACAATTTTTTACGTGTAACTTGTGAACATTTCGAGTAGCAAATAGAAATTCCCTCACATAATTGGTTGTTTCTCCTGGCATCTGTGGACTACCCTTTTAAAGTAATCCTTCAAACTTCGTAAACTTTTTCTTTTAAAGTAATCCTTAATTCTTTTACACATGATTTCTCTTAAAGTAATCCTTTAACCTCAATAAAAATTTTCATTGAAAGTAATCCTTTAATCTTAACAAACTTTTTAAAAGAAATCCTTTTCTTTATAGACTTTTTCTTTTAAAGTGATCCTTTAATCTAAAGAAACTTTTTCTTTTGAATGCAATGCAACAATAGGTGGCGTTGTTCATGTATAGGTTCCACATACATTTACTCAGTGCTTTGTTTCTGGAAAAAAGGTTCCGGAATGGAACAATAGGTTCTGTAACGGAATAATTAAGGGCGGGCTAAAATCTTGAGAAAAACGGGAATGGGGGTTGGGAGGGATCTCAATAAACACTGACATTATATTAAAATAGCTAAATTATTGTTTTTATTATTAAAATAAATTAATTAATTTTTAGTACCTGGAAAAAGGTGCCGGAACGCCGTTCCGGCGTGTTCCGGCTGAAGAAAAGCACTGCATTTACTACCAAAAATCTTAGGTCCATGGTTTTAGAAGAATCTTGAAGAACATGGTCATGAGAAGCGCTTTTTTAACAAATATCATTTTTATTTACTATGCACATTATGATTAGACAGTTAAGCATTAGAACTTATGGTCCATCGGTAATCAACACTTGACCGCTGTTATTAACGAGTCTTCCATCATTGTACCAATTTAACAATAAATTCATATTTATTAAATGCACTATAACTGTAAAAATCTAGAGCTCGTTATAAGCTGTCTTGCATGATTGTAATGTATAGTCTATGCCATTTCTAGTCAAATGGTAAGTCATGGTTATATGCTGTCTTATTTATGGCATGCAAACATCTGTCGGACCAACAGCCACATCTAATTGGTGATAAATTCTTAAGTAATGCTGACGGAGATGTCTATGTGTTGTGTGCGCTGTGCCATTGAACATTTGAAGTCAGAGGTTTGCAAGTGGGACTGTTGGGCTGTGACGAAATTTGTTTATGGATACTGGTTGAAGTGATCATTTTAAAAATTCTACTCTCTTTATGTCTCCAAATGCGCTTATGTGGCTGCCTTTTCTTACGGTACAATGCCTACCGTAGAGTATGTGTGTGTATCTGTCTACATGTCTCCAATTATATGTTTATGTGTCTGTCTGTCTGTCTGTTCTAGTGGTCCATCGTATGTGTCTGTATCTCTCCTGATGTCTACAAGTGCATTAGTTGTCTGTCTGTTCTTACTGTCCTGTGTCTGTATCTCTCCTGATATCGCTAAGTGACTCTAAGTGTCCGTCTGTTCTTACTGTCCATTGCCTACAGTAGTGTATGTGTCTGTATCTCTCCTTATGTCTCCAAGTGTCTGTTCTTACTGTCCATAGAATATATCATAAATAAATGGAAAAAACGTACGAATCTAATGAGAATAATATCTGGTTTACACTGGGGAGCTTAAAAGAAGGCTCTGCTCAATATATTTAGAGCCTTAATTCGACCTGTAATTGAATATGGATATGTAGGGCATGCCTCTGCTTGTAATAGGCATTTGAGTAAATTAGTATGTATTCAAACTGAAGCATTGAGACTATGCTGTGGGGTTACTGAAGTAACTGCAGCTATGGCACATCAAAATGAATGTGGTGAACCTCCTTTACATATAAAAGCTTACAGAATTCACTTAAGATAAGAGCGAAAGTAATTGAAAACCCTAATCATCCAATGAAAACAATCTTTCAACCTCATTGAACTAATGAGTTTAACACCAGAGATAAAACAAATCTGTCTACATATCAAAGCACACTTAACTTCTTTTCTTCCTTTGACCTTCATTATAAGGCTCTTCTTTTCCTGTAGACCCTTCTTGGCTAAATGAAGATATTCATGTTGATATTAACCTCCATAAATCTAGTAACTAGTAAAAAAGATGATAATCCTGAAATTCTAAAGCTTCTCACTCTGGAGCACATAAGTAAATACAATGCTAATACTCATATATATACATATACATATATATATATATATATATATACAGATGGTTCTAAAGCATATAGCTTAGTTGCCGCTGCCTATACTGTACCAAACCTAGACATAGATAAAAAGTTAAGCCTTTGCGCTAATTCGAGTATCTATGCTACTGAAATGACTGCCATTAAAGAAGCCTTTACCTGGATAGTTGATAATGAAAAACAGGGCCTTAAACATTTTGCTATATATTCTAATTCTTTCAGTGTGCTTACATCTTTAAAGGAATTATTTTCTAAATCCTGACCCAATTTAAAAAAAGTGGAAATATCAAGACTAAGATTGGGGAATTGTAAACTTGATGAAAGACTTCTTTTAATGAAGAAATATCATAATGGATTGCGCAATTCTTGTCAAGTTAAAGAAAATAATGCCTGTATTTCCATAAAATTGTTTGAGTGCATTAAATGATAAATTATTGAAAATTTCAAGGTAGAATAAAAATCTCTTGTCATAATTACAGTTAGTGTAATCTTACAATCAACGCTATTGTATTCTTTTAAAAGAAAACGAGATCAATAATCTCATGTACATTATAAATGTTCTCTAGGAATCTTTCTCTTCAATTTAAACAAATTTCTTGTATGACATTTGCTGCAAAACAATATTTATCTTGCATCAAAAATCATCTGATTGCAACACATGTATAATGAACATAATTAAATGTATTATTTTATGCTGTTAAACAATGAATGTTAGTGACATTGTAAAGTACAGTTTTGACACCTTTAAATGGTGTCTTTTCAACTCTAAATTCTTCGTTTTTACTGTACTGCACATAATTTTCAATTGTCGCCAACGGCCTATGTCATATCAATTGAAGTGTGGTCAAAGGCCTACGTCAGATATTGTAAACTTACAACGGCCTATGTCCTTTGAATTGAATTGTCGTCAACGGCCTATGTATTGTATTGTACTCTATTGTACATGATTTTGAATTGTCGTCAACGGCCTATGTCATATGAATTGAATTGTCGTCAACGGCCTATGTATTGTATTGTACTGTATTCTACATATTTTTCAATTGTCGTACCCGGCCTATGTCATACAAAGTGAATTGTCGTCAACAGCCTATGTCAGATATTGTAAAAATATAACGGGCTATGTCATATGAATTGAATTGTCGTCAACGGCCTATGTATTGTATTGTACTGTATTCTACATAATTTTGAATTGTCGTACCCGGCTTATGTTATATAATGTAAATTATCGTCAACGGCCTATGTAAGATATTGTAAGCTTACAACGGCCTATGTCATATGAATTGAATTGTCGTCAACGGCCTACGTATTGTATCGTACTGTATTCTACATATTTTTCAATTGTCGTACCCGGCTTATGTCATTTGAATT
Organism: Allolobophora icterica; assembly: GCA_963556255.1. NCBI lineage: Eukaryota > Metazoa > Annelida > Clitellata > Crassiclitellata > Lumbricidae > Allolobophora > Allolobophora icterica. Next base: position 7,543,035 of record OY744609.1, on the reverse strand, counting down.
GAATAGTCGTCAACGGCCTATATCAGATATTGTAAACCTACAAAGGGCTACGTCAAATGAATTGAATAGTCGTCAACGGCCTATGTATTGTATTGTACTGTATTCTACATAATTTTGAATTCTCGTACCCGGCTTATGTTATATAAAGTAATTTCTCGTCAACGGCCTATATCGGATATTGTAAACCTACAACAGTCCATGCCACATGAAATGAATTGTCGTCAACGGCGGATGTATTGTATTGTACGGTATTGTACATGATTTTGAATTGTCGTCAACGACCTATGTCATGAGCTGAATTGTCGTCAACGGCCAATGTCAGATACTGTAAATTTACAACGGCCTATGTCACATGAACTGAATTGTCGTCAAAGGCCTACGTATTGTATTGTACTGTACATAATTCTGAATTGTCGTCAACGGCTTATGTCATTTGAATTGAATTGTCGTCAACGGCCTATGTGAGATATAGTAAACCTATAACGGGCTGTGTCATATGAATTGAATTGTCGTCAACGGCCTATGTATTGTATTGTACTGTATTCTACATAATTTTGAATTGTCGTAGCCGTCATATAAAGTAAATTGTCATCAACGGCCTATGTCAGATATTGAAAACTACAACGGTCTATGTCATATGAAATGAATCGTCGTCAACGGCCTATGTATTGTATTGTACTGTATTGTACATGATTTTGAATTGTCGCCAAAGACCTATGTCATATGAGCTGAATTGTCGTCAACGGCCTATGATAGATATTGTAAACTTACAACGGCCTATGTCATATGTATTGAATTGTCGTCAATGGCGTACGTATTGTGTTGTACTGTATTGTACATAATTTTGAATTGTCGTCAATGGCTTATGTCATTTGAATTGAATTGTCGTCAACGGAATATGTCAGATATTGTAAATCTATAACTGGTTATGTCATATATGAATTGAATTGTCGTCAACGGCCTATGTATTGCATTGTACTGTATTCTACATAATTTTGAATTCTCGTACCCGGCTTATGTTATATAAGGTAAATTGTCGTCAACGGCCTATGTCAGATATTGTAAACCTATAACGGGCTATGTCACATGAATTGAATTGTCGTCAACGGTTTAGGTATTGTATTGCACATGATTTTAAATTGTCGTACCCGGCCTATGTCATATAAAGTGAATTGTCGTCAACGGCCTATGTCAGATATTGTAAACTTACAACGGCCTATGTCAAATGAATTGAATTGTCGTCAACGGCGTACATAATTTTGAATTGTCGTCAACGGCTTAAGTCATTTGAATTGAATTGTCGTCAACGGCGTACGTATTGTGTTGTACTGCATTCTATATAATTTTGAATTGTCGTACCCGGCCTATGTCATGTAAAGTGAATTGTCGTCAACGGCCTATGTCAGGTATTGTAAACTTACAACGGCCTATGTCATATGAATTGAATTGTCGCAAACGGCCTATGTCAGATATTGTAAACCTATAACGGCCTATGCCATATGAATTGAATTGTCGTCAACGGCCAATGTATTGTATTGTACTGTATTCTACATAATTTTCAATTGTCGTACCCGGTCTATGTCATATAAAGTGAATTGTGGTCAACGGCCTACGTATTGTATTGTACTGTATTGTAGATGATTTTGAATTGTCGTCAACGACCTATGTGAAATGAGCTGAATTGTTGTCAGCGGCCTATGTCAGACATTGCAAACTTACAACGGCCCATGTCATATGAATTGAATTGTCGCCAACGGCCAACGTATTGTATTGTACTGTATTGAACATAATTTTGAATTGTCGTCAACGGCTTATGTCATTTGAATTGAATTGTCGTCAACGGCCTATATCAGATATTGTAAACCTATAACGGGCAATGTCATATGAATTGAATTGTCGTCGACGGCCTACGTATTGTATTGTACTGTATTCTACATGATTTTGAATTGTCCTCAACGGCTCATGTCATTTGAATTGAATTGTCGTCAACGGCCTATATCAGGTATTGTAAACCTAAAACGGGCAATGTCATATGAATTGAATTGTCGTCAACGGCCTATGTATTGTATTGTACTGTATTCTATATAATTATGAATTGTACCCGGCCTATGTCATATAGAGCGAATTGCCGCCAACGGCCTATGTCAGATATTGTAAACTTACAACGGCCTATGTCATATGAATTGAATTGTCGTCAACGGCCTATGTCTTGTATTGTACTGTATTGTACATGATTTTGAATTGTCAACGGCTTATGTCATTTGAATGGAATTGTCGTCAACGGCCTACGTATTGTATTGTACTGTATTGTACATAGTTTTGAATTGTCGTCAATGACTTATGTCATTTGAATGGAATTGTCGTTAACGGCCTATGTCCGATACTGTAAACCTATAACGGGCTATGTCATATGAATTGAATTGTCGTCAACGGCCTATATATTGTATTGTACTGTATTCTACATAATTTTGAATTCTCGTACCCGGCTTATGTTATATAAGGTAAATTGTAGTCAACGGCCTATGTCAGATATTGTAAACCTATAACGCGCAATGTCATATGAATTGAATTGTCGCCGACGGCCTACGTATTGTATTGTACTGTATTCTACATGATTTTGAATTGTCGTCAACGGCTCATGTCATTTGAATTGAATTGTCGTCAACGGCCTATATCAGGTATTGTAAACCTAAAACGGGCAATGTCATATGAATTGAATTGTCGTCAACGGCCTATGTATTGTATTGTACTGTATTCTATATAATTTTGAATTGTACCCGGCCTATGTCATATAGAGCGAATTGCCGCCAACGGCCTATGTCAGATAATGTATACTTACAACGGCCTATGTCATATGAATTGAATTGTCGTCAACGGCCAATGTTAGGTATTGTAAACTTACAACGGCCTATGTCATATGAAATGAATTGTCGTCAACGGCCTATGTATTGTATTGTACTGTATTGTACATGATTTTGAATTGTCAACGGCTTATGTCATTTGAATGGAATTGTCGTCAACGGCCTACGTATTGTATTGTACTGTATTGTACATAATTTTGAATTGTCGTCAATGACTTATGTCATTTGAATGGAATTGTCGTTAACGGCCTATGTCAGATACTGTAAACCTATAACGGGCTATGTCATATGAATTGAATTGTCGTCAACGGCCTATATATTGTATTGTACTGCACTGTACATGATTTTGAATTGTCGTCAACGACCTATGTGAAATGAGCTGAATTGTCGTCAACGGCCAATGTCAGACATTGTAAACTTACAACGGCCCATGTCGTATGAATTGACTTGTCGTCAACGGCCTACGTATCGTATTGTACTGTATTGAACATAATTTTGAATTTTCGTCAACGGCTTATGTCATTTGAATTGAATTGTCGGCAACGTAAAATGTGAGATATTGTAAACCTATAACGGCCTGTGTCATATGAATTGAATTGTCGTCAGCGGCGTATGTATTGCAGTGTATTCGACATAATTTTGAATTGTCGTACCCGGCTTATGTCATATAAAGTAAATTGTCGTCAACGGCCTATGCCAGATATTGTAAATCTACTACGGTCCATGTCATACGAACTGAATTGTCGTCAACGGCCTATGCATTGTATTGTACTATATCGTACTGAATTTTCGTGAACGACGTATGTCATATGAGCTGAATTATTGTCAACGGCCTATGTCAGGTATTGTAAACTTACAACGGCCTATGCCATATGAATTGAATTGTCGTCAACGGCCAATGTATTGTATTGTACTGTATTCTACATAATTTTGAATTGTCGTAGCCGTCATATAAAGTAAATTGTCATCAACGGCCTATGTCAGATATTGAAAACTACAACGGTCTATGTCATATGAAATGAATCGTCGTCAACGGCCTATGTATTGTATTGTACTGTATTGTACATGATTTTCAATTGTCGCCAACGACCTATGTCATATGAGCTGAATTGTCGTCAACGGCCTATGACAGATATTGTAAACTTACAACGGCCTATGTCATATGAATTGAATTGTCGTCAATGGCGTACGTATTGTGTTGTACTGTATTGTACATAATTTTGAATTGTCGTCAATGGCTTATGTCATTTGAATTGAATTGTCGTCAACGGAATATGTCAGATATTGTAAACCTATAACGGGTTATGTCATATGAATTGAATTGTCGTCAACGGCCTATGTATTGTATTGCACTGTATTCTATGTAATTTTGAATTTTCCTACCCGGTCATGTCATATAAAGTGAAGTGTCGTCAACGGCATATGTCAGATATTGCAAAAATTTAACGGGCTATGTCATATGAATTGAATTGTCGTCAACGGCCTATGTATTATATTGTACTGTTTTCTAGATAATTTTGAATTGTCGTACCCGGCTTATGTCATTTGAATTGAATTGTCGTCAACGGCCTATATCAGGTATTGTAAACCTAAAACGGGCAATGTCATATGAATTGAATTGTCGACAACGGCCTATGTATTGTATTGTACTGTATTCTATATAATTTTGAATTGTACCCGGCCAATGTCATATAGAGCGAATTGCCGCCTACGGCCTATGTCAGATATTGTAAACTTACAACGGCTTATGTCATTTGAATTGAATTGTCGTAAACGGCCTATATCAGATATTGTAAACCTATAACGCGCAATGTCATATGAATTGAATTGTCGTCGACGGCCTATGTATTGTATTGTACTGTATTCTATATAATTTTGAATTGTACCCGGCCTATGTCATATAGAGCGAATTGCCGCCAACGGCCTATGTCAGATATTGTATACTTACAACGGCCTATGTCATATGAATTGAATTGTCGTCAACGGCCTATGTCTTGTATTGTACTGAATTTTACTGAATTGTCGTCAACGACCTATGTCATACGAGCTGAATTGTCGTCAACGGCCTATGTATTGTATTGCACTGTATTCTATACAATTTTGAATTGTCGTACCCGGCCTATGTCATTTAAAGTGAATTGTCGTCAACGGCCAATGTCAGGTATTGTAAACTTACAACGGCCTATGTCATATGAAATGAATTGTCGTCAACGGCCTATGTATTGTATTGTACTGTATTGTACATGATTTTGAATTGTCAACGGCTTATGTCATTTGAATGGAAATGTCGTCAACGGCCTACGTATTGTATTGTACTGTATTGTACATAATTTTGAATTGTCGTCAATGACTTATGTCATTTGAATGGAATTGTCGTTAACGGCCTATGTCAGATACTGTAAACCTATAACGGGCTATGTCATATGAATTGAATTGTCGTCAACGGCCTATATATTGTATTGTACTGTATTCTACATAATTTTGAATTCTCGTACCCGGCTTATGTTATATAAGGTAAATTGTCGTCAACGGCCTATGTCAGATATTGTAAACCTACAACGGTCTATGTCATATGAAATGAATTGTCGTCAACGGCCTACGTGTTGTATTGTACTGTACATGATTTTGAATTGTCGTCAACGACCTATGTGAAATGAGCTGAATTGTCGTCAACGGCCAATGTCAGACATTGTAAACTTACAACAGCCCATGTCGTATGAACTGACTTGTCGACAACGGCCTACGTATCGTATTGTACTGTATTGAACATAATTTTGAATTGTCGTCAACGGCTGATGTCATTTGAATTGAATTGTCGGCAACGTAAAATGTGAGATATTGTAAACCTATAACGGCCTGTGTCATATGAATTGAATTGTCGTCAGCGGCGTATGTATTGCAGTGTATTCGACATGATTTTGAATTGTCGTACCCGGCTTATGTCATATAAAGTAAATTGTCGTCAACGGCCTATGCCAGATATTGTAAATCTACAACGGTCCATGTCATACGAACTGAATTGTCGTCAACGGCCTATGCATTGTATTGTACTGCATTGTACTGAATTTTCGTGAACGACGTATGTCATATGAGCTGAATTATTGTCAACGGCCTATGTCAGGTATTGTAAACTTACAACGGCCTATGTCATATGAATTGAATTGTCGTCAACGGCCTATGTCAGATATTGAAAACTACAACGGTCTATGTCATATGAAATGAATCGTCGTCAACGGCCTATGTATTGTATTGTACTGTATTGTACATGATTTTGAATTGTCGCCAACGACCTATGTCATATGAGCTGAATTGTCGTCAACGGCCTATGACAGATATTGTAAACTTACAACGGCCTATGTCATATGAATTGAATTGTCGTCAATGGCGTACGTATTGTGTTGTACTGATTTTGTACATAATTTTGAATTGTCGTCAATGGCTTATGTCATTTGAATTGAATTGTCGTCAACGGAATATGTCAGATATTGTAAACCTATAACGGGCTATGTCATATGAATTGAATTGACGTCAACGGCCTATGTATTGTATTGCACTGTATTCTATGTAATTTTGAATTTTCCTACCCGGTCATGTCATATAAAGTGAAGTGTCGTCAACGGCCTATGTCAGATATTGCAAAAATATAACGGGCTATGTCATATGAATTGAATTGTCGTCAACGGCCTATGTATTGTATTGTACTGTTTTCTAGATAATTTTGAATTGTCGTACCCGGCTTATGTTATATAAAGTAAATTGTCGTCAACGGCCTATGTCAGATATTATAAACCTAGAACGGCCTATGTCATATGAATTGAATTGTCCTCAACGGCCTACGTATTGCATTGTACTGTATTGTACATAATTTTGAAATGTCGTCAACGGCTTATGTCATTTGAATTGATTTGTCGTCAACGGCCTATGTCAGATATTGTAAACCTATAACGGGCTATGTCATATGAATTGAATTGTCGTCAACGGCCTATGTATTGTATTGTACTGTATTGTACATAATTTTGAAATGTCGTCAACGGCTTATGTCATTTGAATTGAATTGTCGTCAACGGCCTATGTCAGATATTGTAAACCTATAACGGGCTATGTCATATGAATTGAATCGTCGTCAACGGCCTACAGTATGCATTGTTTTGTACTGTATTCTACATAATTTTGAATTGTCGTACCCGGCCTATGTCATATAAAGTGAATTGTCGTCAACGGCCTACGTATTGTATTGTACCGTATTGTACATAATTTTGAATAATTGTCGTCAACGGCTTATGTCATTTGAATTGAATTGTCGGCAACGTAAAATGTGAGATATTGTAAACCTATAACGGCCTGTGTCATATGAATTGAATTGTCGTCAGCGGCGTATGTATTGCAGTGTATTCGACATAATTTTGAATTGTCGTACCCGGCTTATGTCATATAAAGTAAATTGTCGTCAACGGCCTATGCCAGATATTGTAAATCTACAACGGTCCATGTCATATGAACTGAATTGTCGTCAACGGCCTATGTCAGATATTGTAAACTAACAACGGCCTATGTCATATGAATTGAATTGTCGTCAACGGCCAATGTCAGATATCGTAAACCTACAACGGTCTATGTCATATGAATTGAACTGTCGTCAACGGCCAATCTATTGTATTGTACTGTTCTCTAGATAATTTTGAATTGTGGTACCCGGCTTATGTTATATAAAGTAAATTGTCGTCAACGGCCTATGTGAGATATTGTAAACCTACAACGGTCTATGTAATATGAAATGAATTGTCGTCAACGTCCTATGTATTGTATTGTACGGTATTGTACATTATTTTGAATTGTCGTCAACAACCTATGTCGTTAGCTGAATTGTCGTCAACACCCAATGTCAGATACTGTAAATTTACAACGGCCTACGTCATACGAATTGAATTGTCATTAACGGCCGACGTATTGTGTTGTACGGCATTGTACATAATTTTGAATTGTCGTCAACGGCTTATGTCACTTGAACTGAATTGTCGTCAACGGCGTACGTATTGTGTTGTACTGTATTCTACATAATTTTGAATTGTCGTACCCGGCCTATGTCATATAAAGCGAATTGCCGTCAAAACCCTATGTCAGGTATTGTAAACTTACAACGGCCTATGTCATATGAATTGAATTGTCGTCAACGGCCTATGTCAGATATTGTAAACCTAGAACGGCCTATGCCATATGAAATGAATCGTCGTCAACGGCCGATGTATTGTATTGTACTGTATTGTACATGATTTTCAATTGTCGCCAACGACCTATGTCATATAGGCTGAATTGTCGTCAACGGCCTATGACAGATATTGTAAACTTACAACGGCCTATGTCATATGAATTGAATTGTCGTCAATGGCGTACGTATTGTGTTGTACTGTATTGTACATAATTTTGAATTGTCGTCAATGGCTTATGTCATTTGAATTGAATTGTCGTCAACGGAATATGTCAGATATTGTAAACCTATAACGGGCTATGTCATATGAATTGAATTGTCGTCAACGGCCTATGTATTGTATTGCACTGTATTCTATGTAATTTTGAATTTTCCTACCCGGTCATGTCATATAAAGTGAAGTGTCGTCAACGGCCTATGTCAGATATTGCAAAAATATAACGGGCTATGTCATATGAATTGAATTGTCGTCAACGGCCTATGTATTGTATTGTACTGTTTTGTAGATAATTTTGAATTGTCGTACCCGGCTTATGTTATATAAAGTAAATTGTCGTCAACGGCCTATGTCAGATATTGCAAACCTAGAACGGCCTATGTCATATGAATGGAATTGTCGTCAACGGCCTATGTATTGTATTGTACTGTATTCTACATGATTTTGAATTGTCGTCAACGGCCTATGTCAGATATTGTAAACCTATAACGGGCTATGTCATATGAATTGAATTGCCGTCAACGGCCTATGTATTGCATTGTACTGTATTCTACATGATTTTGAATTGTCGTCAACGGCTCATGTCATTTGAATTGAATTGTCGTAAACGGCCTATATCAGGTATTGTAAACCTAAAACGGGCAATGTCATATGAATTGAATTGTCGACAACGGCCTATGTATTGTATTGTACTGTATTCTATATAATTTTGAATTGTACCCGGCCTATGTCATATAGAGCGAATTGCCGCCAACGGCCTATGTCAGATATTGTAAACTTACAACGGCTTATGTCATTTTAATTGAATTGTCGTCAACGGCCTATATCAGATATTGTAAACCTATAACGCGCAATGTCATATGAATTGAATTGTCGTCGACGGCCTACGTATTGTATTGTACTGTATTCTACATGATTTCGAATTGTCGTCAACGGCTCATGTCATTTGAATTGAATTGTCGTCAACGGCCTATATCAGGTATTGTAAACCTAAAACGGGCAATGTCATATGAATTGAATTGTCGTCAACGGCCTATGTATTGTATTCTATATAATTTTGAATTGTACCCGGCCTATGTCATATAGAGCGAATTGCCGCCAACGGCCTATGTCAGATATTGTATACTTACAACGGCCTATGTCATATGAATTGAATTGTCGTCAACGGCCTATGTCTTGTATTGTACTGAATTTTACTGAATTGTCGTCAACGACCTATGTCATACGAGCTGAATTGTCGTCAACGGCCTATGTATTGTATTATACTGTATTCTATACAATTTTGAATTGTCGTACCCGGCCTATGTCATTTAAAGTGAATTGTCGTCAACGGCCAATGTCAGGTATTGTAAACTTACAACGGCCTATGTCATATGAAATGAATTGTCGTCAACGGCCTATGTATTGTATTGTACTGTATTGTACATGATTTTGAATTGTCAACGGCTTATGTCATTTGAATGGAATTGTCGTCAACGGCCTACGTATTGTATTGTACTGTATTGTACATAATTTTGAATTGTCGTCAATGACTTATGTCATTTGAATGGAATTGTTGTTAACGGCCTATGTCAGATACTGTAAACCTATAACGGGCTATGTCATATGAATTGAATTGTCGTCAACGGCCTATATATTGTATTGTACTGTATTCTACATAATTTTGAATTCTCGTACCCGGCTTATGTTATATAAGGTAAATTGTCGTCAACGGCCTATGTCAGATATTGTAAACCTACAACGGTCTATGTCATATGAAATGAATTGTCGTCAACGGCCTACGTGTTGTATTGTACTGTACATGATTTTGAATTGTCGTCAACGACCTATGTGAAATGAGCTGAATTATCGTCAACGGCCAATGTCAGACATTGTAAACTTACAACAGCCCATGTCGTATGAATTGACTTGTCGTCAACGGCCTACGTATCGCATTGTACTGTATTGAACATAATTTTGAATTGTCGTCAACGGCTTATGTCATTTGAATTGAATTGTCGGCAACGTAAAATGTGAGATATTGTAAACCTATAACGGCCTGTGTCATATGAATTGAATTGTCGTCAGCGGCGTATGTATTGCAGTGTATTCGACATAATTTTGAATTGTCGTACCCGGCTTATGTCATATAAAGTAAATTGTCGTCAACGGCCTATGCCAGATATTGTAAATCTACAACGGTGCATGTCATACGAACTGAATTGTCGTCAACGGCCTATGTATTGTATTGTACTGTTTTCTAGATAATTTTGAATTGTCGTACCCGGCTTATGTTATATAAAGTAAATTGTCGTCAACGGCCTATGTCAGATATAATAAACCTAGAACGGCCTATGTCATATGAATTGAATTGTCGTCAACGGCCTACGTATTGTATTGTACTGTATTGTACATAATTTTGAAATGTCGTCAACGGCTTATGTCATTTGAATTGAATTGTCGTCAACGGCCTATGTCAGATATTGTAAACCTATAACGGGCAATGTCATATGAATTGAATTGTCGTCAACGGCCTATGTATTGTATTGTACTGTTTTCTACATAATTTTGAATTGTCGTACCCGGTCTATTTCACATAAAGTGAATTGTCGTCAACGGCCTATGTCAGATATCGTAAAAATAAAACGGGCTATGTCATATGAATTGAATCGTCGTCAACGGCCTACAGTATGTATTGTATTGTACTGTATTCTACATAATTTTGAATTGTCGTACCCGGCCTATGTCATATAAAGTGAATTGTCGTCAACGGCCTACGTATTGTATTGTATCGTATTGTACATAATTTTGATTAATTGTCGCCAACGGCTTATGTCATTTGAATGGAATTGTCGTTAACGGCCTATGTCAGATATTGTAAACCTATAACGGGTTATGTCATATACGAATTGAATTGTCGTCAACGGCCTATGTATTGCATTGTACTATATTCTACATAATTTTGAATTCTCGTACCCGGCTTATGTTATATAAGGTAAATTGTCGTCAACGGCCTATGTCAGATATTGTCAACCTATAACGGGCTATGTCACATGAATTGAATTGTCGTCAACGGTTTAGGTATTGTATTGCACATGATTTTAAATTGTCGTACCCGGCCTATGTCATATAAAGTGAATTGTCGTCAACGGCCTATGTCAGATATTGTAAACTTACAACGGCCTATGTCAAATGAATTGAATTGTAGTCAACGGCGTACATAATTTTGAATTGTCGTCAACGGCTTATGTCATTTGAATTGAATTGTCGTCAACGGCGTACGTATTGTGTTGTACTATATTCTAAATAATTTTGAATTGTCGTACCCGGCCTATGTCATGTAAAGTGAATTGTCGTCAACGGCCTATGTCAGGTATTGTAAACTTACAACGGCCTATGTCATATGAATTGAATTGTCGTCAACGGCCTATGTCAGATATTGTAAACCTAAAACGGCCTATGCCATATGAATTGAATTGTCGTCAACGGCCAATGTATTGCATTGTACTGTATTCTACATAATTTTCAATTGTCGTACCCGGCCTATGTCATATAAAGTGAATTGTCGTCAACGGCCTACGTATTGTATTGTACTGTATTGAACATAATTTTGAATTGTCGTCAACGGCTTATGTCATTTGAATTGAATTGTCGTCAACGGCCTATATCAGATATTGTAAACCTATAACGGGCAATGTTATATGAATTGAATTGTCGTCGACGGCCTACGTATTGTATTGTACTGTATTCTACATGATTTTGAATTGTCGTCAACGGCTCATGTCATTTGAATTGAATTGTCGTCAACGGCCTATGTATTGTATTGTACTGTATTCTATATAATTTTGAATTGTACCCGGCCTATGTCATATAGAGCGAATTGCCGCCAACGGCCTATGTCAGATATTGTAAACTTACAACGGCCTATGTCATATGAATTGAATTGTCGTCAACGGCCTATGTCTTGTATTGTACTGAATTTTACTGAATTGTCGTCAGCGACCTATATCATACGAGCTGAATTGTCGTCAACGGCCTATGTATTGTATTGTTCTGCATCCTATACAATTTTGAATTGTCGTACCCGGCCTACGTCATATAAAGTGAATTGTCGTCAACGGCCAATGTCAGGTATTGTAAACTTACAACGGCCTATGTCATATGAAATGGATTGTCGTCGACGGCCTATGTATTGTATTGTACTGTATTGTACATGATTTTGAATTGTCAACGGCTTATGTCATTTGAATGGAATTGTCGTCAACGGCCTACGTATTGTATTGTACTGTATTGTACATAATTTTGAATTGTCGTCAATGACTTATGTCATTTGAATGGAATTGTCGTTAACGGCCTATGTCAGATACTGTAAACCTATAATGGGCTAAGTCATATGAATTGAACTGTCGTCAACGGCCTATATATTGTATTGTACTGTATTCTACATAATTTTGAATTCTCGTACCCGGCTTATGTTATATAAGGTAAATTGTCGTCAACGGCCTATGTCAGATATTGTAAACCTACAACGGTCTATGTCATATGAAATGAATTGTCGTCAACGGCCTACGTGTTGCATTGTACTGTACATGATTTTGAATTGTCGTCAACGACCTATGTGAAATGAGCTGAATTGTCGTCAACGGCCAATTTCAGACATTGTAAACTTGCAACAGCCCATGTCGTATGAATTGACTTGTCGTCAACGGCCTACGTATCGTATTGTACTGTATTGAACAATAAATTTTGAATTGTCGTCAACGGCTTATGTCATTTGAATTGAATTGTCGGCAACGTAAAATGTGAGATATTGTAAACCTATAACGGCCTGTGTCATATGAATTGAATTGTCGTCAGCGGCGTATGTATTGCAGTGTATTCGACATAATTTTGAATTGTCGTACCCGGCTTATGTCATATAAAGTAAATTGTCGTCAACGGCCTATGCCAGATATTATAAATCTACAACGGTCCATGTCATATGAACTGAATTGTCGTCAACGGCCTATGCATTGTATTGTACTGTATTGTACTGAATTATCGTGAACGACGTATGTCATATGAGCTGAATTATCGTCAACGGCCTATGTCAGATATTGTAAACTAACAACGGCCTATGTCATATGAATTGAATTGTCGTCAACGGCCAATGTCAGATATCGTAAACCTATAACGGTCTATGTCATATGAATTGAGTTGTCGTCAACTGCCTATCTATTGTATTGCACTGTTTTCTAGATAATTTTGAATTGTCGTACCCGGCTTATGTTATATAAAGTAAATTGTCGTCAACGGCCTATGTGAGATATTGTAAACCTACAACGGTCTATGTAATATGAAATGAATTGTCGTCAACGGCCTATGTATTGTATTGTACGGTATTGTACATTATTTTGAATTGTCCTCAACAACCTATGTCATGAGCTGAATTGTCGTCAACAGCCTATGTCAGATACTGTAAATTTACAACGGCCTACGTCATACGAATTGAATTGTCATTAACGGCCAACGTATTGTGTTGTACGGCATTGTACATAATTTTGAATTGTCGTCAACGGCTTATGTCACTTGAACTGAATTGTCGTCAACGGCGTACGTATTGTGTTGTACTGTATTCTACATAATTTTGAATTGTCGTACCCGGCCTATGTCATATAAAGTGAATTGCCGTCAAAGGCCTATGTCAGGTATTGTAAACTTACAACGGCCTATGTCATATGAATTGAATTGTCGTCAACGGCCTATGTCAGATATTGTAAACCTTGAACGGGCAATGTCATATGAAATGAATTGTCGTCAACGGCCTATGTATTGTATTGTACTGTATTCTACATAATTTTGAATTGTCGTACCCGGCTTATGTTATATAAAGTAAATTGTCGTCAACGGCCTATGAGAGATATTGTAAACCTACAACGGTCTACGTCATATGAAATGAATTGTCGTCAACGGCCTATGTATTGTATTGTACGGTATTGTACATGATTTTGAATTGTCGTCAACGACCTATGTCATGAGCTGAATTGTCGTCAACAGCCAATATCAGATACTGTAAATTTACAACGGCCTATGTCATACGAATTGAATTGTCGTCAAGGGCCTATGTCAGATATTGTAAATCTAGAACGGCCTATGTCATATGAATTGAATTGTCGTCAACGGCCTATATCAGGTATTGTAAACCTAAAACGGGCAATGTCATATAAATTGAATTGTCGTCAACGGCCTATGCATTGTATTGTATTCTATATATAAGTTTGAATTGTACCCGGCATATGTCATATAGAGTGAATTGCCGCGAACGGCCTATGTCAGATATTGTAAACTTACAACGGCCTATGTCATATGAATTGAATTGTCGTCAACGGCCTATGTCAGATATTGTAAATCTACAACGGTCTATGTCATATGAATTGAATTATCGTCAACGGCCTATGTCAGATATTGTAAACCTAGAACGGCCTATGTGATATGAATTGAATTATCGTCAACGGCCTATGTCAGATATTGTAAACTTACAACTGGCCTATGTCATATGAATTGAATTGTCGTCAATGGCCTCAGTATTGTATTGTACTGTATTCTATGTAATTTTGAATTGTCGTACCCGGTCATGTCATATAAAGTGAAGTGTCGTCAACGGCATATGTCAGATATTGCAAAAATATAACGGGCTATGTCATATGAATTGAATTGTCGTCAACGGCATATGCATTGTATTGTACTGTTTTCTAGATAATTATGAATTGTCGCACCCGGCTTATGTTATATAACGTAAATTGTCGTCAACGGCATATGCCAGATATCGTAAAAATAAAACGGGCTATGTCAAATGAATTGAATCGTCGTCAACGGCGTATGTATTGTATTGTATTCTACTTAATTTTGAATTGTCGTACCCGGCCTATGTCATATAAAGTGAATTGTCATCAACGGCCTACGTATTGTATTGTACCGTATTGTACATAATTTTGAATTGTCGTCAACGGCTAATGTCATTTGAATCGAATTGTCGCTAACGGCCTATGTCAGATATTGTAAACCTATAACGGGCCATGTCATATGAATTGAATTGTCGTCAACGGCCTATGTATTGTATTGTACCGTATTCTACATAAATTTGAATTGTCGTACCCGGCTTATGTTATATAAAGTAAAATGTCGTCAACGGCCTATGTCAGATATTGTAAACCTACAACGGTCTATGTCATATGAAATGAATTGTCGTCAACGGCGTATGTATTGTATTGTACGGTATTGTACATGATTTTGAATTGTCGTCAACGACCAGATACTGTAAATTTACACCAGCCTATGTCATATGAACTGAATTGTCGTCAAAGGCCTACGTATTGTATTGTACTGTATTGTACATAATTTTGAATTGTCGTCAACGGCTTTTGTCAGATATAGTAAACCTATAACGGGCTGTGTCATATGAATTGGATTGTCGTCAACGGCCTATGTATTGTATTGTACTGTATTCTACATAATTTTGAATTGTCGTACCCGGCTTATGTTATATAAAGTAAATTGTCGTCAACGGCCTATGAGAGATATTGTAAACCTACAACGGTCTACGTCATATGAAATGAATTGTCGTCAACGGCCTATGTATTGTATTGTACGGTATTGTACATGATTTTGAATTGTCGTCAACGACCTATGTCATGAGCTGAATTGTCGTCAACAGCCAATATCAGATACTGTAAATTTACAACGGCCTATGTCATACGAATTGAATTGTCGTCAAGGGCCTATGTCAGATATTGTAAATCTAGAACGGCCTATGTCATATGAATTGAATTGTCGTCAACGGCCTATATCAGGTATTGTAAACCTAAAACGGGCAATGTCATATAAATTGAATTGTCGTCAACGGCCTATGCATTGTATTGTAGTGTATTCTATATATAAGTTTGAATTGTACCCGGCATATGTCATATAGAGTGAATTGCCGCGAACGGCCTATGTCAGATATTGTAAACTTACAACGGCCTATGTCATATGAATTGAATTGTCGTCAACGGCCTATGTCAGATATTGTAAATCTACAACGGTCTATGTCATATGAATTGAATTATCGTCAACGGCCTATGTCAGATATTGTAAACCTAGAACGGCCTATGTGATATGAATTGAATTATCGTCAACGGCCTATGTCAGATATTGTAAACTTACAACTGGCCTATGTCATACGAATTGAATTGTCGTCAATGGCCTCAGTATTGTATTGTACTGTATTCTATGTAATTTTGAATTGTCGTACCCGGTCATGTCATATAAAGTGAAGTGTCGTCAACGGCATATGTCAGATATTGCAAAAATATAACGGGCTATGTCATATGAATTGAATTGTCGTCAACGGCATATGCATTGTATTGTACTGTTTTCTAGATAATTATGAATTGTCGCACCCGGCTTATGTTATATAACGTAAATTGTCGTCAACGGCATATGCCAGATATCGTAAAAATAAAACGGGCTATGTCAAATGAATTGAATCGTCGTCAACGGCGTATGTATTGTATTGTATTCTACTTAATTTTGAATTGTCGTACCCGGCCTATGTCATATAAAGTGAATTGTCATCAACGGCCTACGTATTGTATTGTACCGTATTGTACATAATTTTGAATTGTCGTCAACGGCTAATGTCATTTGAATCGAATTGTCGCTAACGGCCTATGTCAGATATTGTAAACCTATAACGGGCCATGTCATATGAATTGAATTGTCGTCAACGGCCTATGTATTGTATTGTACCGTATTCTACATAAATTTGAATTGTCGTACCCGGCTTATGTTATATAAAGTAAAATGTCGTCAACGGCCTATGTCAGATATTGTAAACCTACAACGGTCTATGTCATATGAAATGAATTGTCGTCAACGGCGTATGTATTGTATTGTACGGTATTGTACATGATTTTGAATTGTCGTCAACGACCAGATACTGTAAATTTACACCAGCCTATGTCATATGAACTGAATTGTCGTCAAAGGCCTACGTATTGTATTGTACTGTATTGTACATAATTTTGAATTGTCGTCAACGGCTTTTGTCAGATATAGTAAACCTATAACGGGCTGTGTCATATGAATTGGATTGTCGTCAACGGCCTATGTATTGTATTGTACTGTATTCTACATAATTTTGAATTGTCGTAGTCGTCATATAAAGTAAATTGTCATCAAGGGCCTATGTCAGATATTGAAAACTACAACGGTCTATGTCATATGAAATGAATCGTCGTCAACATCCTATGTATTGTATTGTACTGTATTGTACATGATTTTGAATTGTCGCCAACGACCTATGTCATATGAGCTGTATTGTCGTCAACGGCCTATGACAGATATTGTAAACTTACAACGGCCTGTGTCATATGAATTGAATTGTCGTCAATGGCGTACGTATTGTGTTGTACTGTATTGTACATAATTTTGAATTGTCGTCAATGGCTTATGTCATTTGAATTGAATTGTCGTCAACGGAATATGTGAGATATTGTAAACCTATAACGGGCTATGTCATATGAATTGAATTGTCGTCAACGGCCTATGTATTGTATTGCACTGTATTCTATCTAATTTTGAATTGTCGTACCCGGCTTATGTTATATAAAGTAAATTGTCGTCAACGGCCTATGTCAGATATCGTAAAAATATAACGGGCTACGTCATATGAATTGAATTGTCGTCAACGGTCTATGCATTGTATTGTACTGTTTTCTAGATAATTTTGAATTGTCGTACCCGGCTTATGTTATATAAAGTAAATTGTCGTCAACGGCCTATGTCAGATATCGTAAAAATATAACGGGCTATGTCAAATGAATTGAATCGTCGTCAACGGCCTATGTATTGTATTGTATTCTACATAATTTTGAATTGTCGTACCCGGCCTATGTCATATAAAGTGAATTGTCGTCAACGGCCTACGTATTGTATTGTACCGTATTGTACATAATTTTGAATTGTCGTCAACGGCTAATGTCATTTGAATCGAATTGTCGTTAACGGCCTATGTCAGATATTGTAAACCTATAACGGGCCATGTCATATGAATTGAATTGTCGTCAACGGCCTATGTATTGTATTGTACTGTATTCTACATAATTTTGAATTCTCGTACTCGGCTTATGTTATATAAGGTAAATATGTCGTCAACGGCCTATGTCAGATATTGTAAACCTATAACGTATTCTATTGTACTGTATTGTAGATGATTTTGAATTGCCGTCAACGACCTATGTGAAATGAGCTGAATTGTCGTCAGCGGCCTATGTCAGACATTGCAAACTTACAACGGCCCAAGTCATTTGAATTGAATTGTCGTCAACGGCCTATATCAGATATTGTAAACCTATAACGGGCAATGTCATATGAATTGAATTGTCGTCGACGGCCTACGTATTATATTGTACTGTATTCTACATGATTTTGAATTGTCGTCAACGGCTCATGTCATTTGAATTGAATTGTCGTCAACGGCCTATATCAGGTATTGTAAACCTAAAACGGGCAATGTCATATGAATTGAATTGTCGTCAACGGCCTATGTATTGTATTGTACTGTATTCTATATAATTTTGAATTGTACCCGGCCTATGTCATATAGAGCGAATTGCCGCCAACGGCCTATGTCAGATATTGTAAACTTACAACGGCCTATGTCATATGAATTGAATTGTCGTCAACGGCCTATGTCTTGTATTGTACTGAATTTTACTGAATTGTCGTCAATGACCTATGTAATACGAGCTGAATTGTCGTCAACGGCCTATGTACTGTATTGTACTGTATTCTATACAATTTTGAATTGTCGTACCCGGCCTATGTCATATAAAGTGAATTGTCGTCAACCGCCAATGTCAGGTATTGTAATCTTACAACGGCCTATGTCATATGAAATGAATTGTCGTCAACGGCCTATGTATTGTATTGTACTGTATTGTACATGATTTTGAATTGTCGTCAACGACGTAAGTTATGAGCTGAATTGTCGACAACGGCCTATGTCAGATATTGTAAACTTACAACGGCCTACGTCATATGAATTGAATTGTCGTCAACGGCCTACGTGTTGTATTGTACGGTATTGTACATAATTTTGAATTGTCGTCAACGGCTTATGTCATTTGAATTGAATTGTAGTCAACGGAATATGTGAGATATTGTAAAGCTATAACGGCCTGTGTCATAAGAATTGAATTGTCGTCAGCGGCGTATGTACTGTAGTGTATTCGACATAATTTTGAATTCCCGTACCCGGCTTATGTCATATAGAGTAAATTGTCGTCAACGGCCTATGTCATATATTGTAAATCTACAACGGTCTATGTCATATGAAATGAATTGTCGTCAACGGCCTATGTATTGTATTGTACTGTATTGTACTGAATTGTCGTCAAGGACCCATGTCATATGAGCTGAATTATCGTCAACGGCCCATGTCAGATATTGTAAAACTATAACGGGCAAGGTAATATGAATTGATTTGTCGTCAACGGCCTACGTATTGTATTGTACATAATTTTGAATTGTCGTCAACGGCTTATGTCATTTGAACTGTGTCATCAACGGCCTATGTCAGATATTGTAAACCTACAACGGGCTATCTCATATGAAATGAATTGTCGTCAACGGCCTATGTCTTGTATTGTACTGAATTTTACTGAATTGTCGTCAACGGCCTATGTCAGATATTGTAAAAATATAACGGGTTACGTCATACGAATTGAATTGTCGTCAACGGCCTATGTCAGATATTGTAAACCTACAACGGTCTATGTCATATGAAATGTATTTGTCGTCAACGACCTATGTATTGTATTGTACCGTATTGTACATGATTTTGAATTGTCGTCAACGACGTACGTTATGAGCTGAATTGTCGTCAACGGCCTATGTCAGATATTGTAAACTTACAACGGCCTATGTCATATGAATTGAATTGTCGTCAACGGCCTATGTAAATTGTATTGTACTGTATTCTACATAATTTTGAATTGTCGTACCCGGCTTATGTCATATAAAGTAAATTGTCGTCAACGGCCTATGTCAGATATTGTAAACTTACAATGGCCTAAGTCATATGAATTGAATTGTCGTCAACGGCCTATGTTAGACATTGTAAACCTAGAACGGCCTATGTCATATGAATTGAATTGTCGTCAACGGCCTACGTACTGTATTGTACTGTATTGTACATAATTTTGAATTGTCGTCAACGCCTTATGTCATTTGAATTGAAATGTCGTCAACGGCCTATGTCAGATATTGTAAACCTACAATGGGCTATCTCATATGAAATGAATTGTCCTCAACGGCCTATGTCTTGTATTGTACTGAATTTTACTGAATTGTCGTCAACGACCTAAGTCATACGAGCTGAATTGTCGTCAACGGCCTATCTATTGTATTGTACTGTATTCTGTACAATTTTGAATTGTCGTACCCGGCCTATGTCATATAAAGTGAATTGTCGAAAACGGCCACTGTCAGGTATTGTAAACTTACAACGGCCTATGTCATATGAAATGAATTGTCGTCAACGGCCTATGTATTGTATTGTACTGTATTGTACATGATTTTGAATTGTCAACGACCTAAGTTATGAGCTGAATTGTCGTCAACGGCCAATGTATTGTAAATATTGTCAGATATTGTAAACTTACAACAGCCTAAGTCATATGAATTGAATTGTCGTCAACGGCCTACGTATTGTATTGTACTGTATTGTACATAATTTTGAATTGTCGTCAACGGCTTATGTCATTTGAATTGAATTGTCGTCAACGGAATATGTGAGATATTGTAAAGCAATAACGGCCTGTGTCATATGAATTGAATTGTCGTCAGCGGCGTATGTATTGTAGTGTATTCGACATAATTTTGAATTGTCGTACCCGGCTTATGTCATATAAGGTAAATTGTCGTCAACGGCCTATGTCATATATTGTAAATCTACAACGGTCTATATCATATGAAATGAATTGTCGTCAACGGCCTATTTATTGTATTGTACTGTATTGTACTGAATTGTCGTCATCGACCCATGTCATATGAGCTGAATTATCGTCAACGGCCTATGTCAGATATTGTAAACTTACAACGGCCTATCTCATATGAATTGAATTGTCGTCAACTGCCTATGTCGGATATTGTAAACTTACAACGGCCTATCTCATATGAATTGAATTGTCGTCAACGGCCTATGTCTTGTATTCTACTGAATTTTACTGAATTGTCGTCAACGACCTATGTCATACGAGCTGAATTGTCGTCAACGTCCTATGTATTGTATTGTATTCTATACAATTTTGAATTGTCGTACCCGGCCTATGTCATATAAAGTGAATTGTCGTCAACGGCCTATGTCAGATATTGTAAAAATATAACGGGTTACGTCATACGAATTGAATTGTCGTCAACGGCCTATATATTGCACTGTACTGTATTCTACATAATTTTGAATTGTCGTACCCGCCTACCCGGCCTGTGTCATATAAAGTGAATTGTCGTCAACGGCCTATGTCAGATATTGTAAACTTACAACGGCCTATGTCATATGAATTGAATTGTCAACGGCCTATGTCAGATATTGTAAACCTACAACGGTCTATGTCATATGAATTGAATTGTCGTCAACGGCCTATGTATTGCACTGTACTGTATTCTACATAATTTTGAATTGTCGTACCCGGCCTGTCATATAAAGTGAATTGTCGTCAACGGCCTATGTCAGATATTGTAAAGTTACAACGGCTTATGTCATATGAATTGAATTGTCAACGGCCTATGTCAGATATTGTAAACCTACAACGGTCTATGTCATATGAAATGAATTGTCGTCAACGGCCTATGTATTGTATTGTACTGTATTGTACATTATTTTGAATTGTCGTCAACGACCTAAGTTATGAGCTGAATTGTCGTCAACGGCCTATGTCAGATATTGTGAACTTACAACAGCCTAAGTTATATGAATTGAATTGTCATCAACGGCCTACGTATTGTATTGTACTGTATTGTACATAATTTTGAATTGTCGTCAACGGCTTATGTCATTTGAATCGAATTGTCGTTAACGGCCTATGTCAGATATTGTAAACCTACCACAGGCTATGTCATATGAAATGAATTGTCGTCAACGGCCTATGTATTGTATTGTACTGAATTTTACTGAATTGTCGTCAACGACCTATGTCATACGAGCTGAATTGTCGTCAACGGCCTATGTCAGATATTGTAAACTTACAACGGCCTATGTCATACGAATTGAATTGTCGTCAACGCCTATGTCAGATATTGTAAACTTACAACGGCATATGTCATATGGATTGAATTTTCGTCAACGGCCTATGTCAGATATTGTAAACTTACAACCAACGCTACTGTATTGTTTTAAAAGAAAACTAGATCAAGAATCTCATTTACATTACAAATGTTCACTAGGAATCTTTCTCTTAAATTTAAACAACTTTCTTGTATGACAATCGCTGCAAAACAATGTTTAGCTTGCATCAAAAATCATCTGATTGCAATTATAGATGTATAATAAACATTACTATATGCTGTTAAACAATGAATGTTAGTGACATTGTATAGTACTGTTTTGACACCGCAAATAGCGTCTTTTCAACTCTAAATTTTTTTTATTGTCCATAATTTTGACGACGTTAAACTTTGGAATAATAAAAATACTTTCCATTGCCTATCGTAGTGTATGTGTCTGTATTTGTCCTTATGTCTCCAGGTGACTTTAAGTGTCCGTCTGTTCTTACAGTCCATAGAATATATCATAAATAAATGGAAAAAACGTACGAATCTAATGAGAATAATATCTGGTTTACACTGGGGAGCTTAAAAGAAGGCTCTGCTCAATATATTTAGAGCCTTAATTCGACCTGTAATTGAATATGGATATGTAGGGCATGCCTCTGCTTGTAATAGGCATTTGAGTAAATTAGTATGTATTCAAACTGAAGCATTGAGACTATGCTGTGGGGTTACTGAAGTAACTGCAGCTATGGCACATCAAAATGAATGTGGTGAACCTCCTTTACATATAAAAGCTTACAGAATTCACTTAAGATAAGAGCGAAAGTAATTGAAAACCCTAATCATCCAATGAAAACAATCTTTCAATCTCATTGGACTATGAGTTTAACACCAGAGATAATACAAATCTGTCTACATATCAAAGCACTCTTGACTTCTTTTCCTCCTTTGACCTCCTTATAAGGCTCTTCTTTTCCTTTAGATCCTTCTTGGCTAAATGAAGATATTCATGTTGATATTAACCTCCTTTAGTAACTAGTAAAAAAGATGATAATCCTGAAATTCTAAAGCTTCTCACTCTGGAACACACAAGTAAATACAATACTTCTACTCTAAAGCATATAGCTTAGCTGCCGCTGCCTACACTGTACCAAACCTAGACATAGATAAAAAGAAGCCTTTGCGCTAATTCGAGTACATATGCTGCTGAAATGACTATCAAAGAAGCCTTTACCTGGATTGTTGATAATGAAAAACAGGGCTTTAAGCATTTTGCTATATTTTCTGATACTTTGAGTGTGCTTACATCTTTAAAGAAATCCATTTCTAAATCCAGACCCAATTTATTGCAGGATACAATGAATCTTTAATCAAATTAAGATAAGTGAGGTGCATTTGATATGGAATTCTAGTTATGCAGATATACTGGGTAATGAAAGAGATGATTCCTTAGCAAAGCAATCACTAGATCTACCCACAGTTAACTCCACAGATTATTTAGAACTACAAGAAGTATTTTCAATCATTAAATCTCATATCATCTCTAAATGGCAGAAGGAATATGATAGTGATATTAAGGTATTTATTAGCCTATAAGAGCAATTGCCCTGTAGTAGACACAAATAATAAATATATGGATCTTAGTAGGGAAAAGGAAGTGCAAATCTCCAGACTAAGATTGGGGAAGGTTAACCTTAATGAAAGACTTCCTTTAATGAAGAAACATGATAATAGATTGTGCAGTTCTTGTGAAGTTAAAGAAAATATAAATCATCTATTATTACACTGTACCAAAGGAAATATCTCCAATATATTAAGAGATAAGTGCAACTTATTTAAACTAGATTTTAACATTAAGAACTTGCTTGGTCTTGGCTGCATAGAAAGTGAAGTCTTTAGGCTGGTCAACCTTATCACTAAACATTTTGTAGGTTATAACGTTTCTCGTGTTCTCTATATATGTTGGTTAATGGTTTTATAGATTTTTAGTTATTGGATACTAATATGTACATAGTATAATTGTGCTATAGTTTTTAAGTCTTTGTATATATTCGGCTCTGTTAATATTGCTTGTTTCTATTGAGTGAGTACTTATGTAAAAATTTATAACTAAAATAAGAATCTCATGTCAAAAATATATGGTAAATAAATAATTATTAAAATGTATTAAATATTAAAAGTAATAAATCTAGACTCAGAAGAAATTACAGTTCCCTTTTATTTTCATATAACATATGATAAAGAAATATGGTTTTCAATGTTTGCATCATTGCCTCTATTTACATAAAATTGTTCCATTGCATTAAATGATAAATTCTGGAAAATTTAAGGGCAGAATAAAAATCTCTTGTCATAATTACAGATGTTGCAAACTTACAATCAAAGCTATTTTATTGTTTTAAAAGAAACCTAGATTAAGAATCTCATGTACCATGCCTTTAAGTGTCCGTCTGTTCTTACCGTTCATTGCCTACCGTAGTATCTGTGTCTGTATCTCTCCCGATGTCCGTCTGTTTTTACGGTCCATTGCTTAGGATATGTGTCTGTAACTCTCCTTATGTCTCCAAGTACTTTCAAATGTCTGTCTGTTCTTTTGTCCATTGCCTACCATAGTGTATGTATCTATTGTATCTCTCCTTACGTCTCGAAGTGCCTTTAAGTGTCCGTCCGTTCTCACTGTCCATTGCCTACCATAGTGTATGTGTCTGTATATCTCCTGATGTCTCCAAGTATACTTTAACGTGTTGATCTTTTCATAGGGTCCATTTCCTAGAGTTTGTGTCTGTATCCTTATGTATCTATTTTCTTTTATGTGTCCCTCTGTTCTCAGGGTCCATTGCCTATCGTGTGTGTCTGAATCTCTCTATATGTCTCCAAATGTGTTTATGTTGTCCATCTGTTCTTAAGGTCCATTGCCTTGTGTGTCTGTATCTCCACCACAATTTCGTTTTGATTTACCACCACCATTAATTTTTGGTCTACCATCACCATTAATTTTTGATTTACCCCCCATTATTTTTTGATTTACCACCACCATTAATTTTTGATTTAACAACACGTTTTTTCTAATTTACCACAACCATTAATCTTCGATTTACCACCGCCATTTCTTTTTCATTTACCTCCAATGCTGGAGCGACAACAGAGCTACACTTCTCAGCCCTGTGTTCTGCATTACCCTTTCACTTACAAGGTTTGGCAAAATGTACCATTACAAAGAATGTCATCTGTTGGCAGGCATTAAAAAGAGTAGTGACATATCTGACTGAACTGACAACCATGACCAAAGACGAATTGGAAAAACTATGACAAGAAAAGACTTTGAATACACCCTGAAAACAAATACCACTACCTGTCTACAGATAAAAGCATCAGTCGACGGTGCCAAACAATTGTGCAGACTGCATTTGCTCAAGGTCTCTACACCCAAGAGTCATAGAGAGGTGCAACTCTACACACCACACAGCAAGTGCTCAACCAATCAGCATCTGTATCCAACTAGGAGCTCTGATAATATTACTGATGATGACTTGAGATGAATGATCATGATAACATCAATTAGAATAGAGATGACCATGTAGCATGTCTGCTGAAATTCAAGATGAGAAGGATTCCATTTCTCATAGTTGAATTCCTAATTCTTAAAAATTCCCATACCTTATATATAGCACTGCTTTGAGACAACAAAGCTACTCAGCAGAGCCAAGGATTCCCGATAAGAGGGAAAGGCCATAAAATAAACAAAATGGAAACTAAAATGCCACAAAATAAAAACAATAGATAAGGAAATAAATGGAAAACTGTCCCACGCTTTTGCCTCCGCTGCACTTTTCAAACACACCAATTAACTGTATTAATTAACTAATATTAATTTTTTAACAAATACATCTGAGACTATGTATCAAATGAAGGTGCTTCAGTTTGGAGAATCAAAAAACCACTTAGATATGAGCAGCAATGAGGACAGATGACCAAGGCAGAAGAAAACCCTTGCAAGGGGTCCTGAAAATGAGCTGCAGAAATAACCAGTCTCAGGCATAATGACCAAGAAGGTATAATCAAGTAGGCTATGGAAAACCTGTTCTCACATAATGGTGACAGGAAGATGAACAAATGCCGAAGCTGATTTTGCAATCAGGAAACCAGGGTCGACTGTAGGTAGGATTGTAGATTTGGAAGCATCCGGAATTGTAGAATTGGAAGCATCTGAATTGTAGAATTGGAAGCATTTGAGGAGTTCTCGGAAATCAAGGAACACCACCCGTCTGTAAAAATAAACTACATGTATCAGTTAGATACCAGTAACAAACAATTTGCTCCCAGTTGTTTTACAATACCCTAAACACTTCGGCATCATTATTTCCATTAGGCTTTTCCTCCTTCTTTTCAGATGCAGAATTATGGAAGAAAAACACTCCCTGGCCAGCAATTATAGTAGGTTCTATTGTGGCAATTTTGCCAGTGATTAAGCTAGACGAGCGATATGCACTACACGTCTTTCCTTCCCACTTTCCACAAGAGTTTGAAAATCAATCTGATTGTGGTTTTCATCCTCTCACGTAAGACATGCTTCTGAGTTTTCCTGAAGTGGCGCAATATAAATTTGTGATTACAATTAGCTGCTAAACGAGGACAGTTTTGACAGCAACAGCATGAAAATTTTAGTCTGAAGCAAGAAATTTAATTAAAATCTCAAAGCAGACTGCTATACTGGCTACTGAATGATATATGATACAACTGCCTGATCATTTCAATTCAAGAAAAACTGAATACTTACGGAAGCTGGTTCAGAGGTTTCTTCGGATGACAGGCGACATGTAGACTCTGTAACACAAAATCACCCATTCGTAATTTTTACCAGTACACGTTACTGATGAAAGGGCAACAAACACCCAGCAGAGGAATGACTCTATCTTAAACAATTTAATGTAGCATTTCCGGTATTATATCTTCAGCTTAACACTAACGACGAATGTACTAATACTGAATGGGAAAACATTGCAGCTCGTCGTTAAAGCGTCAAAGGTTTGCCATCATGGAATCTATAATCCAGAATACACAAAACAATTTTGTAGTGGTGCTTGTTAAAAATTATTTATTGTTGTTCAGCATATAATTTCTGACAAAAATTAACTTTCATCTTAAATAATTTATTGAAAAAGTTCCTGAAGAAATTATAGAGATACCTTGTGCAGCACCATCCGATAATGACCGGAACACAGTTGGAACACAATTTGGAATTAAAAAATTGAAGTTTTTTCACTGTCGCTAGTCAAATAAATTATTTACTGTTGCTAGATCTCATTTCTGGGAAAAAATACCTTTCACCTTAAATAATTTATTGGAAAAGTTCCGAAAGAAATCATAAGAAATGCTTTGTTCAATTCCTGCAGATCACTTCTGGAATGGCAAGGAACCTGAAATACAAAACACTAGAACATTCTACGGGTTGCCTGTAAATACAATTTCTTCATTGTTACTCAACTGAAAAGGAACCACTTGTCTGGAATGAACTTATTAGCATTTTCCACAATCTTACACCTTAAGTAAATCAAGATAAAAATTCAGAATGTTTGGCCCATAATTTATACACTTTTTTCACAAAAGTATAAAATATTGTTTGGTGGGAATTCGCATATAAATATTTAATGTGTCTCTACCCAATCCATTAATACCTAAATTTGGCTTTAATGCATCAAGTAGCATAAGATTCGGTGTAGTACAGCGATTCTGAGCAGAAGATTGATTACTTAAATGCAAAAATCAATAGTCTAGCATAAAAACGCATTTTCTAGCTAATCTAGTAACCGACAAGTGGTCCCTTCTCTTGGGGAAGGTCACAATAATTTCTGGAAAAAATCATCCATTCGCCTTAAAAACCACTAAAACGGTTTCTGACGAAATCATATAAATACCTTTTGCCGCTTCTGTAGATGCTGCTTCTTCAGATGTCGATGGGTAATCGGAATCATAACCGAACATATATAAAGTGCCACTCAGCGGTTCAGAGGTGCTAAAGTCTGACCCAAATCAGTGCTATCACTAACAAATAAAATGGTCTTCAGGCGTTTCCAATACAGCGGAAGCAAGAGGCTGAGTAGTTCAAGCCGCAATTCCTGCGGAAGACGCTTCCAACTGGAGGGGCCAACAAAGGCCAAACCTCTAGACTGAGCAGTAGCCTCATACATGCGGGGAACTATCAGGCCTCTGGCGGCTGAGCAGAGTGAAGCGACCATGGAGTGAAGATATTGACGTTCAGAAGGTCCTGAGGTATGAAGGAGCTACTTCAACCAACCAGTTGTGCATATGAGTAAAACTTTGGAACTGGATGCACTGGGGCACAGGAAGCCAGAGGAGATCGTCCCAAATGTAGGCATATATGTGGCCAAATCTCGGGAGACCACCAATAAGGCGGGCAGCAGCACTAAGTATGAGTTGTTGAAGTCAACCCTAGTACAGATCACCACATGTACAAAAGTGGTGTCCGCAAGTGTCGGACGATGCGGCATGCGATCTGGAACACAAAAAGGAGCAATTTGTTATTGTTATTGTTGCTAGTGCATTTCACAGCACAATAAATTCTCATGCAATAATCTTTCCTCAAATATAACACAGGAATGAAAACGAGTACATGATTACCAAGTTATTCCAGGATATGATGCTGCTCGAGTTACTCGTGATAATTTGAGGCCCTTCAATTTCTATTTAATATATTTCGGTCTCTCAGTTTTGGGCAGCCATGTATGTATGCATCTCGGCTTTTACAGGGCGCATTTTAAGACCTTTAAAAAGCTCAGCACGCAGCTGTCTAGACTCTAGAGGATTCAAACAGCCATGCTGCAACAATACTCCGACAGGTTTGATGTTTTATGTGCTGTGTAACATAATACAGGATTAGCCAAAAGAAATGGAAAGGCAACAGTAATAATACTGTAACAAAATGATTTGGTGCTGTTGATGTATTGCTGGCAGAAACACAAACATACAAGTCCAGTTAGCACTTTGATAACCATGCACAGGATAAACGATCACCTGGTACCGATTAGCACTCCACCCCTTCGGAAGATGAATGCAAAGTTTAGAGGTTAAAAGAGGTCCTAACCGCAGTTTACGTGTACTGGTACATAAAACAGCTCAATAGGCAATGTCTTGCAAATAAATATCCACACAGCTGTAAAAGTACATGAAAATTAATTCTAGTAAAAAAATTTCTTTCTAAATTACTTAATACAAAATTTTGAGCAAAATCGTCATATAATTACATTCTGTTGTGGCTGTAATTAAGTTTTTCAGTTTCCAATTGCTCTGAAGTTTTCTAATGCTTTGTAAACCTCATTACGGCCAGTTTCCAGCAAACAGGCCTTCTGTAGGTGCATTATCGTCTCTCCTACATAATAAACCAAATACATAAAGAAATACAGGTTTCCACTTACAACTGTAACAACAAATCAGCTACGTATCAGGAACAACACCACAATATTATAACAGTACTTGGATGGGAAAGCATTCATGGAATACAATGCAATCTGGTATCCACTCACGCCTCCAACCTTTCGAGAATTTATAGGAACACAATTTGGGAGGTATATTATTCGATGTCGCCTTTGTTGGAATGCTATGGTTGGGTTGAGATCACAGAATCTGTCATAATCGATAAATCTTTGATCATGAGTTAGTGTGTGTAAAAAAACTACACGTTCACGTTAAGCCCCATCTGCCACTAAAATACTAATAATTTACATCTTTATTTACAGAGTGCCAAGAACAAGTGTTAAAGAACAGGCAAGTTTGGGCTTACAGATTTGCAGACCAAACTAAAAGGCAAGAACCAGATTTTGTTATAGTATCTATTCCAGGTAAGTTCAGTGACCAGCTTTGATTGCTCTCTTGAAGAGGTGGCAGGTGCTATATAAATTTCACATCACAAAAAGACAGCTAAAGGAAATATCCTGTTTGGTTATTTCTTCCGAAAGAATTTACCCTGGTAATTTTTGATCTTTAGGAAAATGTGAAAATTGAAGAAACATTATTATACAATGGTTTTAACACTGACCGCTAGGGACATGTTAAGACGTCCTATTTTAGGTAAGTTCAGATGTTAAGTTCAGTGGCCAAAGTGTTCAGGCATTCTGAACTATGAACCAAGCCTGTAAAAATGGTATTTTGTCATTGTTGTAGTTATTGCTATAATAAATTATTTATGCAATAAATAATAATAAATTATTCATTTGTTATTGTTGCTAGTACGTTAAGCAGTTAAACAATGTACAGTACAATTATTTTTCCTAAGTAATTTCTTAGAAATTTTTAAAATAACAGTCTGTTACTGCCTATATTAGGCAGGCAATTTCTTATGCAATTATTTCTCCCTAATTCAGTATAAAATTAGAAAAATCAAAATATACGGCTCTACAAGTCAATATCTCATGCAATTATTTCGTCTTAAATAATTCCATGTCAATGCATGTAATCAGTCAGTTCAAAAATTTCTTGTAAAGATATTTACTATTTTTATGTTATAATTCATTATAACTTTTGTAAGAAACTAAGTACTACAGTCACAGGTACCTGTTTCAGATGACATGACCAGCCTCGAAGCAGGATCTTCGCTCTTCTCCTGTTCTTCAGCAGCAGAAACATAATTGTCAGAACCTGAAATATAATGGCAGTTTTCAATGTCACTATTAGACAAGACAGCACAACAATTTCTTGCAAAGAAATGACTCTTTAAATATAATCTTCAAGTTTTTGTTGCTACTCAACATATGCATCTTCAATCCATCCTGAAGTGAACCACCTGAACTGCTGCTAACCTGCAAAAATTCCTGCATGTTTCGAACTATATTCGAGAGACGCTGCACTGACTTCCGGTCGAATATATCATGCATGGGGAAGATTAAAAATAAAACTATTGTTGCTCAACAGTTATAATTTCTGGCAAAGAAATTACCAATATCAAAGTTAATGAAGAAATCAAATACCAAGTTCAGTTGCATCAGTTCCAACCGACACACAAGGCTGGCATGACAGGAATTCTGCAGTTGCAATAGTCGCAACCGGCACACGAGGCTGGCATGACAGGAAATCTGAAATACAGAATTGGTTTTACTGTTGTAGTAAAAATAAATTTTTTCATTGTTGTTCAACAGAAACAATTTCTGGCAAAGAAATTACCTACTCATCTTAAATAGTCTATTATAATACTTTTGAAGAAATCCTAAATATCTAGTTCAGGCAGACCACTTATGACAGGGAATCTGAAATAAATAAAGAGTAATATATATATATATATATTAAGTCATCTTTTTAATTCACATGGCAACTGTTCCGACAACAAATCTGAAATAAATAAAATACCAGTTTTGACTCAATATTAGGCCTACTTTTCACTATAAAACCACTTTCCATTGTAATGAAATTTTGTATCTACCATGCAACGGTTTCAAATAGATACAAGAGCAGCATCAAATAAATCAAAAAAATTTGTCAACTTACGATTTCTTCAATAGACGTCCAGCGCGTAGGAAAAAACTTAGCTATCGAAGGCATGGCCAACACTTCTAACTCGATCGGATCAGCATTAGACCTAATCAGAGTCAGAGAATGCACCGCTAGCTAAGAATAACATAGATTAACGTAGTCTTGAAAGGATATTAAATTAAAATTTAATAACCAAACACCGTAATTACAGCTAGGCAAAAATAGAATGCGCTTACAGCTGAGCAAAAATTGCGCAATGACGGAAAAGAATCTTGTTACTAAGAGATATCTCTATGACGTCATTTCAGTCAACAAGAGGCGACAGGAATCTGAAACATTTCTACCTCGGGTACACATCAAAGCAAGTAAGTAATGAAATACATGACACAACTCTAACCTAAGAACTTCTGTAGCAAAATCGTGTTGAAGCCAAAATGCAGAGTGAGTCAAGTCGAAAGTCAATAAGGGAGTCCGATACGACACAGAAAATGAGAAAATGCCTACGGGGGAAACGAGTCCTGCTGCTCCTGCAGGAAAAGATGAGGTTTCGACTAACAGAGCGAATTTCTCTTAGAATGTACCAAGTTGCGGCATGTCAGCTTGTTTTCTTCAATAAACGAATAAATTGTACTGTATTGTATTTTAGGCCTACCTTATATCTGAAGGCCAAAACAGACTTTGCAGAATGAACTTTTGTCGGAAGAGAGTCGAGTTCCAGTTTAGAATGGCCAGCAACAGAAAGGGCGCACTTACCCAGACCGTTCTTATCAACAGAATGTTCAGAATGAGATAGTCAGAAGACTGGGTTGAGTAGGCCTACATAGGAAATCTTTGGATCTTAGCAAGGACTGAAGGTATCATAAAAGGCATGAACAATGGATGTGAAGACTGACGAGGAAACATATCGTCCGATAGCCCTGAGCCTCCTCAGACATCCAACTCACGAACACTGGACAAAAAGGTAAATGATGGAAACATATGAAACCTCCCAGCTAACATACTAGGAAAATCAAGTTTGAGGAGCAACTGACGGACTGGTGCCAAACCAAATCAACTGCGTCTTGGAAGAGTTGAGAGATAGCCGGTATGGGGCCATCCATGTATTACGTACGCAAAAATCCTGGGAAAATTGGACCCCACCCCTCCCTGTTCGCACACGTACTTTCTCCACCCCTCCCCACCTGCGTACGTGCGGTTGACGCACACTCCCCCTAAGACCAGCTACAGAATGTGTCAGTACCACAGGTCCAGGCAGCGACTGTCTGCACTTTAGGCCAGATTGAAGGATGAGTAATCCATGGACAATTTTCAGTGCTGAGTTGTGTGATAGTTTAATAATAGCGTTCAGAGGTAAGGTGGCATACAAGTGACACCTCTCCCACAGTCCTACTTCCTCTGGTACCGGTAGTAGGCTACTAGATAGCTGGAAAGACTGAACTCTATAGCTCACTTGAAGGCCAATCAATTTAAAGGCCCTCATTTCCTATGCGTACGTACATTATCAGTAGACCCCACCCCCCCCCATACGCATACTCAAGCACATGCATTTCGGTTACCCCTCCCCCTATATGCGCACGTATATGGATGACCCCTATGAGGACATCCAAAGGTGGAGAACCTACTCCTGGCGCAACGAGTAAAATCAGGATAGGATATACAGCTTGAAAAGTTCGGTTTTCAGTCGTCAGTGAAAAGTAGCCGAGGAGAGTGCAAGCGGAGGAAGGTGAAATTAACATGCGAGATAGGGCCTAGGAGGATGAGCAAACTGGCGGAGATCTTTTTTATATTCTAGCAGAGTTGTCTAGGGCGCGCATTAATACGTAATAGGGGCATATACTGTTACTTGAATTCTACAAGCCAGATGTACAAGATAGGCTACGTATGTATAAGAAAGCTTTAGCACTAATTAATTGACTGCCTCTAACCGAATGCGATCGTTTCAGTGTCCAAATAGAGTTCTGTTAATATACTATCTGTGGTCCAAACTGTCCAATAATTTTTATTATATCCGTAGCATCACTGTGGGCGTGGCCTAATACCATCTAACGTCCAATAGCGATCTATGTAGTCCTGTCAACATATCGCATCATTCCTTTTCAATAAAGTAGTCAATAAAATTCTAAATGTAGATTCCTTGATAAAATCTAACCAAGTATACTTGCTAATCCTGATTGCTCAAGTCAATAACCCTAAGCCTAATTGCTAATCAATAGTCAATAATCAATCATCCCCTTTTAAGTATAAGCTATGTCTAATCACTAGTGCTTGTTCGGCGTGTTGGGTTAGTCTATAAGCACTAGGTTATGAAGAAGAGCAGTCCCTTAAGCTAGCCCCACAGGCAGAATGGGTATGAAGTGTTGGCAACTTTATTTTCCTAGGCTCGACATATGAGGGCTAGTGGCCAGTCCTCTCCCTTGCCGTCTGATCTTCCCACCCACAGTGTAAGGTCAGTGTACTCATCATAGCCGAGTTGGCTGGGAGGTATAGAGGGGGGGGGGGGCGGCGAAATCTCTAACCAAATTTTCTGCCTTGGTGGTGATTTGAACCCTGACCTTTCGGTTGACAGTCCAGCATGCTAGCAGCTAACCACTAGGCCTACACTGTCGAGCAGATGGATAACTCATGATTAAAAGCATGAGAACCTTAGTTTGGACACCTGGAAACTACAGCTGCTTCCATGTGTTTGACTATTTTATTTATTTTTTATTTATTCCGGATATTTCTATAGCGCCTCTCGAAGTCAACTACTACTCAGAGGCGCTCCCGACTACAGCATTTGATACTGTGCCGGAATTTTCACGCCGAAGCGCCACGAGCAACTGCGAGTGAAGGACTTGCCCAAGGTCCGTACGCAGCGGCTAGAGTGGGATTCGAACCTGCAACCC
Source organism: Allolobophora icterica (assembly GCA_963556255.1). Classification (NCBI taxonomy): domain Eukaryota; kingdom Metazoa; phylum Annelida; class Clitellata; order Crassiclitellata; family Lumbricidae; genus Allolobophora; species Allolobophora icterica. The sequence continues at coordinate 7,508,118 of OY744609.1, read as the reverse complement.
TTCGATCACAAGGCGCCGAACTTACCACTGAGCCACCACGCCCCTAATGGAATTACAAAACGGTCCAAACACAGGAAACACACTATTTTCACACACTTTCACACTACATAAACGTCACGCAACTAGTTCAACTAGGGTGTTTTATGCTTCTATAATGAGTTATCCTTTTTTTTAATCACCAGACAATCTAAAACTGCTTTCATATAATTGCCAAGGGGGAAGCCAAGAGCCTGAACATGGACAAACTATTTTCACAGAATTATTTATTCACTAGAAGTGTCAGGTTAACTTTTGGTCCAACTAAGGTTTTAACTACTCATCACGAGTTATCCATCTTGAAAACCATGAGAACATCCAAAACAACTTCAGATTTGGGGCCTATGGGTAATGTTCTAAAAAGTTGGAACAGAAGAAAGTTCGAAGAAGTTCGAAATAAAGCAAGGAAATAAATTCTTCTGTGCCCATAAACTTATATTGTAAATGTAAATTGTAATAATTACTATAAACAAGAGCACCACAAATGTAGTTAATGTGAACTGTAATCTGCAACAAATTTACATGCGTAGCTGGCCACGAGGTCAGCCATTTAAACTGCAGCTGCAATTGCACATTTATATAGCTCTACTTCAAGAGAGACTCGTCAGAGGCTCTGGGAAAAGCCCTGTCCAGAGTTACATTATTCATTGGGTAGATTACAATATTTACAGTTTAACTTAAGCTTACAGATTACAATGTTTACAAATGTCAGATTTGCAGTACAGAACAAAATCAATAAACTAGCCTAGCTCATAACATATGTCCTACTAGATGCATCAGCTGTAACAATATTGCTGCTGAAAATGTCAACAAAATTAGCAGAGTGACATTTGTATGTACACTGGAGCCACCTATAGTGGCTCGTCATCTTTAAGCGAATTCTGTAACGGAAGAGTATGGACAGTTTATTAAGCTATACAACATGACCTCTTTATAACACCAGAACTTACAATGGCTGCCAAAGTCGGTGTTATAGAGTTCCTAGCATATAAGAAAATATAATCCTGTTGAACTGAAGAAAATATAGTTTTTACTGCAGGGATATAATATAGAACTGAAGGGGATATAAATTTGCAACATAAAAGAATACACAAAAGTCACTCTAAGTAGTAGCTTCTATTGTGCTGGTGTCTTTAACGTACAAGGCATCAACTGATGGTGCACCAAAACCAAGCTGTTACCAGATCAATATCCGGAAATGTGCTGCATAGATACGAAACACATCTGATAGTATTCTCATATGGGCCTCGCATGTGCTACACATAACGTTGCCGTTGGAAATGGTTCTCCAACCGACCCAAGCAACTGCAACTTAGGTAGACTGACAATATATGTTGAGCACCGTCAAAGGGAAGAGAATACACAGAGAAGACTTTCCAAGGGGGAGGTCCAACTGAGGAGAAGGCTCGAACCCGTACTCCCTGTGTCACAAGCCGAGTGCTGTCTCCGATCAGCTATCTTTCCCCACCGCAATATTGCACCAACATCCATTCACTAGCTAAAAGCCATTAAGCATTAATTAATATTCAGAGAATCGAATCGCTGACCTAAAGACAACGGCCATACGCATAAATCCTTGGTTTCACGTTGTTACCAAATATATATATTGCAGTTTTCAAACAACATCTGCTGAGTAAATATTTGCAGTGCTGCAAGAATGCCTTCAACAGAAACATAACAAACTAACATTTATACATGTACAGCGCAGTTTGCATGTCTCCAAAACGCTCGAAATGAGGAAAAGTACGTGGAGCTGAACTCTTGATTGCCCTGACCCATTTATTCCCTTACCCATTAGATGGCTCTGACCCATTTGATTGTCCTGATCCATTTGATTGTCCTGACCCATTTGATTGTCCTGATCCATTTGATTGCCCTGACCCAGCAGACCCATTTGATTGCCCTGACCCAGCAGATGGCCATGACCTATTTGATTGTCCTGACCCATTTGATTGTCCTGCCCCATTTGATTGCCATGACCCATCAGATGGCTTTGACCCATATGACTTCATCTGGACTTCGCCAACAGATTACGATTTCCGACTGGTATAACTTGATCAATGCTCTGTGCACTGTGAAAATGGTGCCACAGATGGCATTAGATTCGCACTGTATAGCGTGGAACTAGCACAGACGATGATGGACAGGTTGTGTCCAGCTGGTCAAACTAGGTCCACTCCGAGTAGAGATTACTTCAAAGGGTGTGACCTTTATTTCCATATTTGACCTTGGCGTTTAACTTGTCCAAAAGAAAGTCCGCCGAGGTTTGGAATCTCGCTATTTGTTCTTCTGCGGCACACTAGGGGGCACTTTGCCTGGTTTTGGCTTCGGTTGAACCGGTTGCACCATGTTCGTCGAACCAGGCTTCGGTGCAGGCACTGCGTAGGTCGCAGGTTTTGCGGTCGACACAGGCACTGTTGGTTTTCCCTGTGAAACCTGCGGCGGCACCTTCTTCAATTTCACGTTGAAACCCTCCTTTGGAAGCTGGAACTGTCTGGCAAGAGTAGAAGACGAACTCGAACTAGAGTCATTCTCCTCCGCTTCCTCTGGAACCCCGCAAAAAGGAAGCCTGGGAATCGGAACCGAACTGGGATTCGCGATGTTCGGCAGTGAAGACTTGCGTGGCTGCTCCGCCCACGGCGGATTGCGAAACTCCGGCATCGACTCCTGGTGGATCATCGACTTCGTAGGACTTTCCATATTTTCATGGGTCGGTTGTTTCCCCGGGTTCTCCATGATCATGTACATATCCTCAGAAGTCACGGAAACGTTTGTCATCTCCAGTTCGCAGTCGATGTATGAATCTTCCGGGGAACTGTTTTCATCCGCGTCTTCTTCTTGTCTGGTGACCGTCTTGTTCACTCTTGGAGTGGGTATCGCAGGACGGGGAATCGGCTGGCCCAAGACTCGTGGTGGAAGAGGGGGTGGTTCGAGTGCCCCTGGGCTCGACAGTTCTTTTTCGAGCTTCTGCAGGCAGACGGACTGTGCACAAGAAAGGAAATTAAAATTATTCGACGAAGGAAAGGAATCGATTTTCATTACTTTATTATTTTTATAACTGAATGAAGGAATGAACAAATGAATAAATGATTAAAAGAACGAAAGAGTGAATAGTTAACGAATCATCAGTGGAATCAACGGGACAAAGATTGAGGTGCTCGATGTAGATATAAAAAAATTACGTATTGTCTTAAGGAAATATGTATATGATACATTCAGTAATAAATTCTTAAACTGTATCAACCTGGATCGTTCAAAGAAGAAAAAGGCACGTTAATATTTTTAACATTTGTTGATATATGTAATTATGTATCGATATATATGTCGATATATGTTGATGATACAAGTTATCCGAACGTCCATAAATAATTATATGCATGCCAGGTAGAAAATTTAAAAGTGAATGTACTGTAAAGAGCCAATGTAAGAAAAAATTACCATCGATTAGGTTTAAGAAAATAATCAAAATATCTTTAGTAAGTAATTCCTGTCAAAAGCATCATACAATAACTGTATAATGTTTCTCTCATTACTGGATAAATATTTTTGGAAGAAATCTGATGTCATCCATAAGCAAATATGAAATAAAGACAGCGGAGCCTACCCGTCGATTGCCTTTTGGTTTAGGAAGAAGCTTTGGAGCCGATTCCTCCTGGATCGTCTGAAAGACAAAGGAAACAGAACTGTGTCAAGGTTCAGGGTTTAACAGTCTTCAGAGAAACTGGGTCAGAGTTCACGGGGTGAAGAGAAACTTGTTCGGAGTTCACGAAGTACAGAGAAACTGGTTGTTCATTGTTTGTGGAGTCAAGAGAAACTGTTTCAGAGTTCAAGGCGTCAAAAGTAATTGGTTCAGAGGTCATGGGTCATCATGGTTCATAGTTCACAAGGTCAAGAGCAACTGGTTCATAGTTCATAAGGTCAAGAGGAAATGGTTCAGAGTTCAAGGCGTCAAAAGTAATTGGTTCAGAGGTCATGGGTCATCATGGTTCATAGTTCACAAGGTCAAGAGCAACTGGTTCATAGTTCATAAGGTGAAGAGAAACTTGTTCGGAGTTCACGAAGTACAGAGAAACTGGTTGTTCATTGTTTGTGGAGTCAAGAGAAACTGTTTCAGAGTTCAAGGCGTCAAAAGTAATTGGTTCAGAGGTCATGGGTCATCATGGTTCATAGTTCACAAGGTCAAGAGCAACTGGTTCATAGTTCATAAGGTCAAGAGGAAATGGTTCAGAGTTCAAGGCGTCAAAAGTAATTGGTTCAGAGGTCATGGGTCATCATGGTTCATAGTTCACAAGGTCAAGAGCAACTGGTTCATAGTTCATAAGGTCAAGAGGAAATGGTTCAGAGTTCACAGGGTCAAATAGGTGAAATAGCCGGAGAGTTGCCACTTACTTCATCAATGTCAATTCCGCTCGTCGTACTGGCGCGACTTCGGACACTACAAGTACTTTCACGACCTACAACAGATACAAATACATAATGGAACAAAATTGTGTCAAGGGTCAAGAAATTGTGTCAAGGATAAAGAAAATGTGTAGAGGGTCAAGAAATTGTGTAGAGGGTCAAGAAACTGTGTCAAAGGTCAAGAAATTGTGTCAAGAGTAAAGAAATTGTGTAAAGGGTCAAGAAATTGTGTAAATGGTAAAAATTGTATCAAAGGTCAAGAAACTGACAATGGGTCAAGGTTAAAAAATTTTCAGTCAAGAAAAGCTATCAAGAACTTAGGCAATTTTTTTGGTAATCCAGTGGAAAAAGAAAGTCGGATGTACAGGCCGATCCTCTTTTCAATCAGCATCTATCTTCATGGTACACGTCTTGTCTTTGGCTGGCATTCATTCACAGTTGGCGGCGGTCCTTCCATATGGAACGCTCTACCTCCTCATGTTCGCAACTCTCCTTTTGAGGTTAAAGCTTTCACTAACATCCCTCTTCTACCCCACTTATGTTCTTAATGTTTGTCTGGTTTCAAAGTGTACTTCTGACTTTATAAGAAGGGCATTATCAAATTACATTTGTATTGTATTGTATCGCATTGTATTTGTATTGTAGTGTAAAACATCGCTCACTGCTACTTGAGGTCGTGCTTGAGCGATCAGCACTGGCATCAGGCTTCATGGGTTTTGTCGACTTTAAAGCCTCCACGGCGGCAGATTTTGGCTGCTTTGCGCCAGGCTGAAACAAAACGTCATTACCATCACCATCATCATCATCATCTTATCTTATCTTATCTGAACATTTATAAAGCGCTTCTCTCAGCAGGGCTATACAGAAGCACTCCTCATTAGGGAGTAACTGGTAAGCATTTTTCTTCCGATAACTGATACCGATAATTTAGCACATTTTATTGGCGATTCCGATACTGATACCGATAATCACAAATATTTGTTGAGCTTGTGAGTGAAGTTGTGACAATACAATGGTTATGTTAAAATATATATATATATATACAAATATATTAAAAATTTGTGGCATTTCGTTATGTGTTTGCGATTGCCTTGCTGCAGTTGTGGAAAATTTCGGTCGATGAAAAACTACATCAGCAAACTAATTTCTGAAAATCAATTTATAATTTTAGATTAATTCTAAGTAAATTTCACGGAAACGCACCCCCTTCAAAATTTAATTAGCTTACGATTTGTCGAACTTTTTATCGGTGATTGAATTATCGGATTTTCCAATAATGGGATTTTACGTAGTTATCGGCGCTTATCGGTTTCCGAGCCAATAACCGGTTACTCCCTACTCATCATCACCTACTTCTTCTTCATCATCATCATCATCATCATCATCATCACCACCACCACCGCCGCCGCCGCCGCCACCACCACATCTTTACCAAAACTGCAACAAAAAGCATAATAATGAATTCTGTCATCATCATCATCACCATCATCATTGTAGTTGTTGTCACAACCACAACCACAACCACCACAGCAGCCACCACTACAACCACAACCACCACCAATACCACCACCACCCCACGCCATCATCATTGTCACCATCATATTTGCCACCATATATCCCCATTATCATCTTGGTATCCATTACTGAGATACGGGATGTGGTAAAACTGATGTACCATGATTTCTGGAATGTACTGGTTGCAGGGCACGGCTCCTTTCTTGCCAAGAAAGTGCGGAAACTGAAAAGTATCTTTCTTGTTAGTTTTCTCGGTTTCCTCACGAATCTTGGCCAGCTGATCCTACGATCAAACGAAACAGAATCTCTTCTCAGATCAAAACAAAGATCGTATTTCAGAGGGTCATTACACTCATTCAGAGAGAATAAAAATATTATTATCATACTGGTTATTGTTGTTGTTATAATCAATATTAACACCACCACCACACCACCAATACCACCACACCACCATCAATACCACCACCTTCATTAACTCTTATGGTATGCTTTTTATCCTCATCTGCTGCCACATTAGTAATTTTGTAAATTATCATTATTATTGTTTTGTAAATTATTATTCTTATTATTTTGCAAACTATTCTATTTTGTAAATTATTATTATTATTATTATTATTATTATTATTTATTTAAATTATTATTATTATTATTTATAATATAACAGAAATGTATACTACAGAAATTTCTAACTCGCACAAAGTCACGTCACAGCAAGACAAATGCGAGGCACAAATACGAAATCTTTCTAATCTAGATTAACCCGATGCAAATCATTGACCTCTGAACCTCTAGATCAATGAGATGATTAGATTAGCCGACAAAATCCAGTCACCTCCTTCTGTTTGATGGAGGCCGGTTTCTTCTGGTGCCGAATCTGCCACTCCTTGAAGAGAACCTCAGCGTCATTCATCGTCAGTTGCTTGTTCTTCACCTGTTCCATGATCCCGATCAGTTCCTGCTGGTTCCTTGGGATTGTCGTTGGTGGCCCGTCCTCGATGAACCCCCTGTTAGTGGGTGCTTTAAGCTGCTCTTCTGTAACATAAGGTATCACATGGTAAGGTAACACATGGTAAGGTAACACATGGTAAGGTAACAATGTATGGTTACACATTGTAAGGAACACATGTAAGATAGAGGAAGAGATAAAGCATTTGGCCTGTAATGCGAAGAGTAAGGGTGTTGGCACTGAAGCGGGTTGAGAGCACCGTTATCCAAGTGGCACTGTATAAGTCAGTGGTTTTCAACCTTTTTGTAGTGACGGAACCCTACACAAGCACTCATTTGCTCGCGGAACCCCGGGGCGTTTTAGCCGTCCATTTTTCCAAGAAATTCAAGTAATCGTAACTTGTATTGTTGGGATAATGTTTAAATTTTAGAATGTTAAACTTGTAATATAAGTTTTTTGCATCTCTGGTGCAGGCTATTATAAATACATACTTTAGTCTAGCACTTTAGAGTAGTGCACAGAAACAATGTCGGTAAACAACATGTATTTTACTCTATTGTGCCGACAACTAATTCTTGCAGATGGATAGAAGAGTTATAGAAACGCTGCAGGGCTGTAAGTAATTAACTTCCAAAATTTCCTTAACTTGAATTATCCTTAAGAGAATAGGCCTACTAGTCACTACCGCTTTTACCCTTGAGTTTTTGTTAACTTCTTCACTTTGACATTTAAGGCACGACGTAGGTGGCCACTCCGGGTACCCCTGTTACGGGAGTGTTGGTAGGGGACAAGTGTCTCTGATCACTACCCTCTCGAGACCTACTTCCCGCACTGACGGGTAGTGGGACACTCGTCCACGGAGTGCCTTGATACAGCTTCCATCGCTAGTTCCAAGTAGGCATAGTGAGCCCACTTCTTCTCCCCTGGGGGTCGGGGATCCCAGATTTCGTCCTGTACGCAACTGAACGGCAACAACGGACCAACAACAATTCGCTTACAGGCGGCCGCATAGCAGTTTCCGGTCCACTCTAAGGTACCTGCCTCTCTCCCCTTGGTCCTCTCTCGTGGTCCTACCAACGTCTGTAATGGTATGTGCCAGTCCTCCGCCCCGGCTACATACGAGGTTCTACACAACGGTCAGTTAACACGGTGCAATCACAACTGCACCAAGTGGTTGGCACTCGACCCAAGGTAATCTCAGCAATTCAGGGGTGTTGTTGGCACATCCTCCCTCTATCCCAAACGGGAACAGGTCGGGGTAGTTAAACCAATTTCACGCCAAGAGGGTTGGCTATATCAGAGCGCCTGTTTCGCCTACCCCGCCGTTTACCCGTGTAAAAATGCAATGCAAATATAAAATGCAACGATGCACTCCCGTAATAATGTTAACTATGTTAACATAGAATTGTGTTTAGCATGAACGCCGGAAAGCTGTGAAGAATTCGGTTATTTGATCATTCTTTTGTGAAATCAGTTGGTGGTTTTTAAATTTAAGACTGCTGTCGCGGAACCCCTGGCCGACGCCCGCGGAACCCCTGGGGTCCGCGGAACCCCGGTTGAAAACCACTGGTATAAGTGTTCAGTTACAATTACAATTACAGTCATATAGGATACCTAGTTTACCTACCTTGCTTTAAACCCTATCGTACCATACTTTGCCTTGCTTACCTGAATATACCAGGGTACTCTCTTGCGTTTACAATTTTATACCACACTTACCATACCATTTCTGACTGTAAACCAAATCTTACCATAACTTCTTGTATTGCAGGCTGTCTGTTCTGTTAGTAGTTAAGGTTTATCGCATAACATGTACATGTACAGCACAGTGCGTTTGCAGGCGCTTAATTAAAGAATAAATATTATTATTATTATTATTATTATTATTATTATTATTATTTAAACCATGTCTTAGCATTTATCTTTACCTTAAACCTAATCCTACCATACCTTCTAGTATTGAAACCATGTCTTAGCATTTACCTTCAGAGGCATCTACACCATAGAAACCTTGGAGCAAATGCTCCAACAAAAAAATAAGGGGGGGGGGAAGATCTGTGAGTGTGTGTGCCACCATTTTAGGGGGGAAGGAAGGGAAGGAAGGGGAAGGGGAAGAAGAGGGGGGGAAAGGGAAGTTGCTCCAATGACTTAGGGGGGGATAGACGCCCCTGTTTGTGTGAAGCATCCTAGAAGTAGCTTGCTACCAACGATGCTATAGAAATTGTCGTTATTACAATTACAATTACAATTACAATTTACCTTTACCTTAAACTTGATCTTACCATACATATTCTTACTTTAAACCTAATCTTACCATACCTTCTCGTATTCAAACCATAATTATACTATGCAACTGGAGACACGTACGTCGGAATCTACACTCGTACGGATTTTCCAGTTCATCCACGTAGTTCTTCGAAAGCGTTCCAGCCTTTGCGTAGTCTTGCATCAGCGACCCATAACCTGGAAACAGAAAACCAGCGTAACGTAACAGAACCCAACGCAATGCAACTACTGTAATGTACCACTAACTGTAACCACTGATTTATATAGCACCTCTTCTCACAAAAGACTCATCAGATGACTTTGTAGAGAGATTAGGTAAGCCGCGGAGTTGGAAATTTGCTCGACATCTCTGGACAACCCCTCTGACTTGACGCAGCGCTCGTGAATAAGTTGGTGCCCTGCACTTAGCTTTAGAGTAGTGCTTTAAAAATTTGGTTTAGAATTTTTTTTTTAATTCTCTAAAAATTAGTTTACGATCATGATTATGATCGATGAGACTTCGGAGTACCAGCCAATGTACTGTAAGTATCGCTAATCTAACCTTAATCTAATCTAATCAAATCTAATGACTTCTGTAGCGCCGTAATCAATAACAACAACAACAATAACAAAAACAACAACAACAATAATAATAATAATAACCCGAGCTTTTGTCTTTAGCCAAACTGCTGAACTGGTTGACGCAGGTTAGTTCCGAAGGTACGTCTTCATAGTCGTATTCATCGCCACTTGCCTCCGCGTCTGAAAAAATAAGAAGCAGTCTGATGAGGTAAGGCAAGGTAAGTGAAGGTAAGGTGACGAATGGTAAGTTACAGCTTGGCTAGGGAAGGTAAGCCAAGGCAAAATCAACGAAGGCAAGGTGAGGAATGGTGAGGCAAAGTTCTGTACATTTACTGAATGCCTCCACCATGGTATGTCCAGGCAAGAGAATGGATGGGATGTCCTGGCTCCAGTTTTCCCTTTGGGGTAAGTATTCATGTAGGACACAGCGCCCGATTGGTTAGTGCTTGCCTTGTAACCTGGAGAGTAAGGGGGTCAACTCACCCCGAGACAGGGTTCCTTTGTAGGGAGCTCGAGCAAGTCCTTCACTCACAATTGCTCAGCACCAACCACTGATGCTCGGTCATTAGATAGTGGCACTTCTTAATAAGTGCATAATAATAATAATAATAATAATAATAACAAAAATAATAATAACAATAATAATATATGAAGCCATTGTGTGAAGACTAGCCATTCCAGAACAATGCTCCTGTAATTATATGTACCTCAACGAAAAAACAATAAAAACAATAATAATAATAATAATAATGAATAATAACAATAAAAATAATAGTAATAACAACAATAATAACAATACGAATATGAATACTAATGTTATGGAGGACGATGTGTGATTTTGCAGACATTCACCAACAGTTCATAGCATAATTTTTTAGATTCCTGAGGAATTGCATGTACCTCGGGGAAAAAATGATAATAATAATAAAAATAAAAATAATAATAACAGTAATAATAACTAGTCTGTCCTGTCTGAAATATCTGCAATAATTCTGGTACAAAATACATTCAAAACTGAAACATCATTTAACGAACTTCAGCAGAAATGTTTCTGAAAACCACAGCTGCAAGCAAAACGCACTGACCTGGTTTTGCACTTTTGTTGAGATAATGACCCTGAACCGGATTACTACCTACAGGGCAAAAACCAACAAGATCAAGAACACTGAGGAAAGTTCAATATCACAGATTTAGAATTTAAAATAACGAGTCCTGAAATGAAAGTCAACAACAGCTCTTCTCGGATGCCTCTCTAAAACTCCCCAAAATCTTGGAAGGTTAAAGCAAAACTTTTTAATTGCCTTTACAGAAATCAGAAGAATAAAGGTAATAATAATAAAAATCTTCGTTTAATATCTTCAAACTGACAATTACGCACCATGATTACAAATCAGTATGAACGGATGATCACAAGTTATTACAGGAGTCGAATTTTAACTGTATACGGCAGCCAAGCAAGGTGCCCATCACGTCCTACATCTCATTTTCACAAATGCGCCATCTCGCGAATGATAAGCTGAGTGGACCTTTGGAGGGTTACGGGAGGCGATCCCGCTACTGCTTGCTCTTCACGCCAGTGATGTTACCACTACTCTATGGACCCCCCCAAATACTTGCCTACATACATGGTGGCCCACAGTAGCCGACTGGCTGGACCGCTCGGCCTGTAGTAAGGAGAGTACGGGTTCGAGTCTCCACTCAGGCGGTTACTGTGTATGGACCTTGAGCAAGTCCTTCACTCACAATTGCTCAGTGCCATTAGTATTCTGTTGTATTGTTGTGTGTGCATTACTGAACCTTGCAAGGTGGGTAATATCAAAATACAGTTGTATTGTATCGCATACAGTATATTGTAGAGGGTGATATCAAAATAATACAGTTGTATTGTATCGTAAGGAAGATATTGTAGAGGGCAATAACAAAATTATACAGTTGTAACGTAGAGGGGAATATCAAATACAGTTGTACTGAGCTGGCAATATCAAATACAGTTGTATTGTATTGTATACATAGAGTATATTGTAGAGGGCAAAAACAAATACAGTTGTATCATATTGGGCAATATCAAAAACAGTTGTACTGTATTGTATACATATAGCATTATCTAGAGGGCAATAACAAATACAGTTGTATTGTATTGTATTGTATACGGAATATTGCTGATGGCAATAACAAACACAGTTGTATTGTATTGTATTGTATACGGAATATTGCAGATGGCAATAACAAATGCAGTTGTACTATATTATATACGGAATATTGTAGAGGGCAATACCATATACAGTTGTACTGTATTGCACAAAAGTCACTACATAAATGTCCAGTCACAAACATTAAACTAAATTCCATAGACCATGAATCTGAATCGCATAACAAACAAACAAACCTCGCATGACGATGTACGAATCGTACAGCTGCTGGAAGGTGTCTCCCTACACAGAAGAAAACAGAAAATAAACAGATGATTAACTGATTACAGCTACTGTAATCACGACAATTTATATAGCATTGTCAGTAGTAGGGACGTCATTTGGGGGAGGCAAGGGGCAATTGCCCCTGATTTTTGAAAAAAAGGAAAGAGGACGGAACAAGAAAAGGAGGAAGAAGAAAGGGGTAAAAAGAAAAAATGATATTCAAATTCAGGGACGTCATTTGAAGGGTGTAGGCCTGCAATGCAGGGACTAGCTTATGGCTAGCTATATATAGGCACACAGTGCTGGATTTGCCATAAGGAAAATGGGTCAAGTTGGCCAAGTTTTGAAGAAACACCAAAAAGGCTGACAAATTTTTTAATGTGTGAGTGCGAAAAAAAATTTTCATTTCTTTTTTGACCAGAAAGCACCGGTAAGTCAAGTCAAATAAAATCTAAGAAGGTCCGACACAAACAGTTAGATGCAAAAACGGTCTTTCGATTCTCAGAAGGATCAATTCAAATATGCTAAATTCAATTACGATGTTTCAGTTCTGAAGAGAATTGAAATACGATCAATTCAACTTAGGGCTGTACCGAATATTCGCTTCGTATTCGCTTCGGGGCCGAATAGTGGGCAAAATAGCTATTCGGTATTCGGCCGAATAGTAGCGGCCGGACCGAATACGAATAGTGGTCACGTGACATCTGTTTCTGCATTTGCGGCTGCTATAGCGAGTGGTGTGAACATTAAGTAAGTGACAATTTCTAATTTTACTTAAATTAGTTCCATTCCTTGTTTACACAGACTGGCAGAAGGATGCAAAAATTACATGTAGTTTACTGTTTACTTTTAGTTTATGTATTAAATTTACTGAACTGAAACTTTTGCTTACATTTGAAATTTTGACTGCTGCAGGTAGACCTATTTTGTACACTATTCGTATTCGTATTCGGCCGAATAGTTGGTCCAACTATTCGTATTCGGCCGAATAGTGATAATCACTATTCGGTACAGCCCTAATTCAACTATTATGCTTCAATTCTGAAGACAATTGAAATACGATAAATGCAACTATGTATCTATGTATCAGAGCACTTGGATGGCGCCCTTTAAGTCAGTCACAAGGGCGCTCCAGCATGGTTACCTAGGAATCACAGAACAAAATTAAATGTGTCTTACTCGAGCAGAGGGAGGGGGGATAGAGTAGTGGCAACACTCATGGCCAGGAGAGCATAAGGTACGCGGATCGATTCCCGTAACCCCCCTCTAGGGTTGCGCCTTGCATGGCTGCCAAACCGTGTGTTTAATTAAGAAATTGATTGTGCTTTCATGTTTCAATGTAATCTTACTGCGTCTGTCGGTTTGAAATAATAAAGAACATAATTATTATTATTATTAGAAAACGTTTCCTGAACTGTTAAAACTGCTAGTGGTCATAAGTCCAGTGGCAGATTGGCGCTTTATTTCTGATAAGCCCCAATTCTTTAGCTGTGGCTGGGCTGGGAGCACCTCTGTGTAGGTCTCTTGAAGAGGCGCTATAAACATTCTCTGAACGAATGAATGAATTCAAATAGGCCAAATTATGCAACTAGGTCAATTCCGAATCGAGATCAAATACAAATTATGCCAGACTAAATCTAAACGAACACAGGCTGTTTGTTCCTTTAGAATTCAATTTCTCTGACTGACCTCCCGGAAGTTCTCAAACGTTGTGGCCAGTTCGTTGTGATTGAAGGAGCGTGCAATTTCTTCCGGAAGTTTTCCGTCTGAATTGTAAATGCAGTACGAGTGTCTAGCGTCCGGCAGGTCCGTCAGTTGCTGACCGAGTTCCCGAAGACCAAACTTTGCCGTAAGATGGAACATCGTCGGGAGCTCAAAAGGACTTGTATCTGTAACAAAACAACATGTAAATTATCACACAGCAAAATCTGGTGTACACATTTACAAATCATTACATTCTATACAGCGTAAATCTAAAAAGCAAAAGTTACAAAATAATCCATAAATAATTACAAAGCATAATCTTTACAATTCCTGACATTTAGTATAGTGTAAATATCTTCGAGGCATCTCACAGATAACTCTTGACATACGTTGGGTAATACTTTTTTGGAAATATACAAATTCCGAGAAGGTAAAGATCAGATAGTCAAAATGCAGTCAATTGGTCACTTTCTAGCCGGTCAAATTAATTTTTGTCAAATGCAACTATAAGTCTTCAATAATAAAACTAGGCCCTATCAAAAAACCGGTGGTATAGATACAGGCAATGCTCAGTTTTCTTGCCAAAGTCTCGTATTGAGTCGGACATATCCGAAATCTGGATCGCTAAACGGATTTTGCTGATATTTGGACTATTCAAATTGTCTAACCTCCCGATTTTCAATGGTTTCGCTATGGACTAATAACAATTTATAGGCCACTCGCATATAATTGTAATCTTGATTGTTACTACTCACTAGGTCTGTGAACGGGCCCAGAATAGCAGGCACTCATTCGAAGGGTCACACCTGGGCCCTTAAATCTACAGCCTATAGCTGACGCCAAGTCATTACCTAATGATGACTAACTTTGAATTAGGCCTTCGTGCGCAGAGTTATTACTAATCAGAATCAGTCTCCGGAATCGGCAAAATAACAAAATCAGTTACGCCCTAGCATTGAGTGATACCCATATTGTAACCACTTTATACTGAGTACTAATGAGTGATGCCCATATTGTAACCACTTTATACTGAGTATTAATGAATCGAAGTTGGTTATTCCGTGGTGCAATAAAACAGTACATTATTGTGTACTGAAAAGTAGCATCAGTGGTATCGATACCATCCACTTTAACGACATTGTAGAAGTCATACGATTAGGTGTGCTTCACACTGCTTAGGTATACATGGCACTGCAATTTAATCTTACTCATAAACTCCAAATGTCAAGAGCGCCCCTTGAAAGCCTAGCAGAGCGCAACAGATTATTCAAGAGCACTGGCACGATAAAAGAGGAATGGTACGGGAAACAAGACAAGGTAACTAAATAAGGTAAGGCAAGTTCATACATCAGTGATTCCCATCCAAGGGTGCTGTCAACCTGCTCTAAGGGTGCCATGGCTGAAAGGCACAAAAGGGTTAAAAATGTGAAAAAACCACTGATTATCACTTCCGAAATAGACTTACGACTATTTGTAAAAACTTAAAGTAGTGTAGATATAGTTGCAAAACTGCAGTTGAATACAAGAAAAGTTGATCGTCATTAAAATAAAAAACTAACTGGAAGAAAAATAAAAAAAATTAAGGGCAGCTGCAGTCAACTAAAGGACTTTCAGTAAGGGTGCCTTGCTCAGAAAAAGGTTGGGAACCACTGTTGCACGGGGTAGGATAACATACGGAGCAGTAGGGTACCGAAATCACTCACCTGAGTTCTGAAATCGGTGGACTCTATGGAAATATTCGAAAGCCGCGACTGGAATCAGGTCGTCAGTTTCGTCGCGAAGGAGTCGTGACATGCGTTTGTCGACATCTCCCGTCAGCAGACGATTCTCGTTTAGAATGCTACAGAGTTCATTGAGTTGACGGATGTAGATGAGATGGAGACCCAAGATGGCGTCCATCATCGGAGACGAGTACTCGAGATCCTCAGAGCCGACAGTTTTGCCCGTCATGAAAAGCTGGGCCTTCAACGTACCGGCGCGACGCTCTGAAAACGCATCCAACAAACCTTTGATAGCCTTGCCAATCCTCAGATTACCTTGTCTTGCATTACCTTTGCTTATCTTACCTTTCCTTACCTGACCTTTTTTACCTTCCCTTGCCAAGCTGTAACTTATCATGCCCTGGCATTAGTCATCAAAATCTTGTTAACAGCTCATGTGAGCAGATCGTTATTAAGAAATCCCTCAGTATAAGCAAAACACATAAACTGCAATTAGGAACTCTAACGTAAAGCAAACCTTATGGTAATTCCAGGTGGATGGCCCAACCACTGGAAAAGCTCGACGCTGCATGTCACGGTGCGCGCAAAAGGAACAGCACTCATTTGTTGCTTGATCAACATATAATAAGTACACTGACCGTAGACTGTCGGTGGGAAGATGAGATGGCGAGGGGGAGGACTGGCGAGGGAGAGGACTGACTACCTGCCCTCATATGCCGAGGCTAAGAAAATGAAGTCGCTAACACTTCATGCCCATGGTTGCCTCAGGGTTAGCTTAGGGGACTGCTCTTCTTCTTCAACAGCAGAAGCAGTGAGACAGTATCTTGCATGAATACACAGCTCTTGCTCATCTGGAGCCAAATATGAGTAAGTGTATGGGTTGCTCTCGCTCACCTGGAGCCAAAAATGAGTAAGTATATGGGTTGCTCTCGCTCACCTGGAGCCATAAATGAGTAAGTGTATGGGTTGCTCTCGCTCACCTGGTGCCGTAAATGAGTAAGTGAAGGGGTTGAGCCAGATGGCCATGACCTTCGTTGGGCCTTCCGCATCTGCATCGCCCTCGATCTCTACCTCGACGTTCACTTCATTCTCTTCCGATGCAACCTGTTCGTCGAACGATATAACAACCACGCTGGTGCCCTGTTAGAAAATAATGATAACACATATTATTATTTATAAATATCATTATGATTATTATTAATTTTTTATCCCCAAAAATAAATTTACAGGGTGTGGAAAACTGCTTTAAACAAGGAGAAGAGCATTTCTGGGATGGCCAACAATAATAATAATAATAATAATAATAATAATTATCATTATTATTATTATTATTATTATTATTACTAGTATGCATTTATTAATTGCCACTATCCAACTGTTTACAATTCCTCAACTAAATCACACAACTACGTCAGCACTCGGAATATTTGTAGAAATTCGATATTAGTTGGCAGAAAGTAGTCCATGATAAGAGGTCTAGAATTTGGATGGAGGAATTTGTCCAATGCAAAGGCACCGACCAATTTAAGCAGCATAACAGGAATTACGTCAATATATGATAACCTATACTTTATTTAGATCAGTGCACTGACTGCCTGCATAGCAAAGAAACTTTCAAATGGGGACTTAAAGCTTGTGATGCACTTAACAGTAGCCAGCTGCAGTATTTAAAATCAGTCCACGGTCATCTGATTGCCTTTCTCTAGTCATACCTAAACTAGAACTGTTCTTGTAAATAGGTTTTTCGGATACTGGACCTAAGTTTTGAAATTCCTACTCTTATCTGTTTGTTTTGCTCTTGTGTCGTTTTGTTCTCTGCTGAAATCTTGTCTGTTTTAAAATGCTTATCCACCAAAGGCTGCCTCTGTCTTATGGACTGACCTTCCGGATATTGACCTGATTATGGCTTGGTTTTGGTGTGCCATCGGTTGATGCCTTGTGCATTAGACACCGGCACAATAGAAGTTACTAATTACAATTACCTTTATTCCATAAATGTCCTCTCAACTACGCTGTCCCCCCTCTCTCTGGTCTCTCTCGCAACCGGACTCCAAACTCCACTGGACATTGATTTCTGGACAACCCCTCTGATACGACACAGCGCTCGTGAATAAGCTGGTGCCCTGCACTTAGCTTTAGTGTAGCGTTTTAGATATTTGGAGCTATTGTACGTTCCACAATGGCTCTGAGTCACGATCCTCAGTCGTAAAGGTTAAACACCAGAATGAAGGCTCTCGGTTGAAATCCGCTAAAATCTCACTGGGTTAAAACTGGAGCAAGGACAGAGTTTGATCAGCGAAATGATTTTATTGCTGTGTAAAAACACTTGACTCAGGGTCAACAATGCAGTCGACACGACGTGTTTCAACCTGTAGGCCCTACCATCATTACCAGTCATTGAAGAGGCCATTATACGACTTCTTAGGACAATCACATGACTCCATTTCTGCCTATGACAAATAAATACCAATGCCCCAATTTGCCCCATCGTCATAACCACGTCACAGCACATTGTCGTTGGGTAAGCGGAAGTCGATTGCTATACCGACCGTGACTGTATTAGTCACTCAAAGAAACTCGGCCTCTGCCCGTAACTCTGGCAGTGCCAGTCCCAAGCCTGGATAAAGAAGGGGACTACGTCAACGGGCCTAAGATGTCGTTAAGGACTGAACCTATGCATTTGACTGACTTATGCACATAAGAGAAGCTCATATTTACTGTGTAAAATTGGCTAAATGGACTGTTATTTAATAAAAGAGATGGAGCCTACATACTATAATGCCTTTAGTAACCATTCAAGCGTTTAGGCTCCTCTATTCGCTCTGCTAACGTCAAAGTCTTAAAGACGGGCCAGGCCACCTAACGTTTTTACAACTTCCGGAAACTATACAGTGTGAATAACAAACACTAACGTTAATGATACTGTTTTCACACTGCAGAATGTTGACCGTTAACAATGTTACGTCACCTGCTGATACAGACCACAGTGTAACTGAGACAGACCACTGGACCTCCAGAGTCGTTTGCAGTCCACCGGCGAACTGCCTATAGGTGGCCAGAATGTTCTAAGCTGCCTATGCAATTAAGAGGCGTTGATATACACAGAGCAATGCATAACGGCCTTGCACTCGTCTATGGACATAACGGTATTTTACACATATGCAATATGCACATACCCGTAGTTGTCTTCCACTGAATTACCCTATAATAAAACTGGAGCGGCCAGCTTCTATGTACATAAGCTAATTATGCACTTATCCGTTACGCACTTAAGTGGCATCCACTGTACTAGTAGCTCAACATAGCGCGGTCCATACATGCAGGGCTGTAGTCGAGGGTATACGCGGGTATACAGCGTGTACTCACCTCTAGAGACCGTATACTCACCTCATAAAATATTTATATTTATTTATATTAAAATACTATAGCGTATAGTCACAAAATACTGTAGCGTATACTCACCTCTAATCTGTTTCGGAAAACTAACCGGTAGCGTGTACTCACCTCTAATTTTACCACTACAGCCCTGCATACATGGGAGGTTATAATGACCTGTTAGCTATTCAAACTGGGACCTACACTTCGTAGCACCCATTTTAAAGGGGACCTTTAAATGACATGAAGTCCATTTAAACAGGGACCTTACATGGCGTGAAGTCCATTAAGTTAATTAAACAGCCTTGGACTTAAAATGGCTTGCCAAAGCCATTTAAACGGAGACCTAGAGTGGTGTGGCACTAACTCAAACGGGCAGCGGTGGTGAAGGATTTCACCTACACGGTATAGCTAATTCATGGACACAAGAGCAGGGTCCAGGCCATATGAGGGTCGCTAAATAAAAACGAGCATAGGCCATTACGCCTACGCATTCATAAGCTGTAGGCTGTATACGCACACGTATTCATAAGTATATAATTGTCTGAATTATCGGAGTAAGACCCGTTGGCATGACTCAGAAAGTGACCCATTTTTGTCAGATAGCCTCTGATCTAAGTCAGAGCACTTAATCAATTTGTAATATATATCCACTGTTTCAAGTTTTTCCCCGAGTTTCAATCAAGCGTTAAAAATTTTACAGGATCAGCTGGGTATTCGAACACTTCATAAGTTAATTATGCGTATTTTCCCTGTGAATCATTCTATCCTCTCAACTGTGAATTATACCAACTTCAATGCTAATGCTTTCACATCCAAATAAATTCTACAATTCTAATTCCACATTCCATGGCGAATTCTACCATTTCAACTGTTTGCACACAAAAGTCCATGTATTACAAACGTTCAAAAGTCTGAAAGGTCTGAGACATTATCGGAGGCCACAGATTTTAGGCACATGTCTCACAAAGTACAACATTTTGTGTTTGGCTTAAGACCAGGGTTAGAATTGTTGGGGGTAGGGGGTTCATCCCCCTAGTCATTTTTAGGACCACACAGCTAAGTTTTCATTGCACACCCCAGGGGGTTGTTTCCAACTCCTCAGTTGTGCTAGTGTGATAATTGCATTATTTGACTCGGAGTATCTGACAAAGAGTAGAAATTTCCATGGTGTATCATGTATGCATTTTTGAATTTTCTCAACAAAGGAATTGATTTTTTTAATTGAGTCTGACTTGCAAAAATGCTAGCATTGAAATCAGCTGCTTTCAAATTTCGTTGACATCAGTTTGCAAAATACGGATAAAATATTCAACTCCACACGGATCAAAGTCTAACCCCCAGTCTTTTTTCCACAATAATCACACTGCTTAAGATACATTTGTTCAACGCCCTAGGTAACCATGCCGGGAGTGCACTTGTGAGTTACTTATAGGCCACTATACAAGTGCCCTGATACATACAATACATACATACATACATGAATGCATATATATATAAATTATATATATATATACACACACACACATACACACATATACATATATATATATACACATACATACATAACGATGACAACAAACATATACATTTGATATTGTGAGATTTCGTTGGTTAAAAAGCAGTCCATGCCATAATGTTTTTGTTACTTCCACTGAGACCCCTTTCTAAAGCACATTTCCTTTCAAAGGGTACAGTTTGCACTCAATGGTCACAGTGAGGATCGAATTGCAAACAGCCTGACCTCAAGCGACCTCTTCAAAGCCGTTTTCAAGAAGGAGGATCTAAACTACAGACAGGGAAGTTAAGGTTATACAGCAACTTTAAACCCGACAGAAAGTTTGCTCATTTTGGGTATTCCCCATCCCCGGGAATTCCACGCTGCGACCTGTTAACTCAGTCCTCGTTATCGTAATCGTACACTCCAAATATCTAAAGCTCCAATCGAAAGCTAAATCAGGGCACCAGCTTATTCACTAGGGCTGCGTTGAGTGAGAGGTTGTCCGAAGGGTAATGAAAAGGAGGTCAGAGTCCGGTTGCAAGGGGGACAGAACAGGCAGAGAAGCTGCTAGAGTGGGTAAAAATTTAATAGCGACCATAATTCAAACAACATAGCATATTTGTTTCAGTGTCGCAAATTAAGTTTGACGCTAATCTGGACAGTTCCCACACACCAGAATATCACAGTGTGTAAATAGGATCATAAAACAACCACAAACAATATTAATAAAAAGAAACATTAAAAATTAACCAATAATTTTACCACTGTATACCATAAGCTAAAGGGCTGGTATTTCGAATGGTCACTGTTCTGAGAAATATAACAATTAAAATGACAATTGCTTTATATACCCTTTTGTTATTTTCAACACATTATGAAACTACCCCCACAGTCATTCAGTAAAGGTGCGTCTGTATTATTAAGTTGGGAGGCTGAAACAATAATGCAGCTATGCTATAATGTGCAAATTAATGAGCACGCTAAAAGAGAAAGTAGCAAAAGGTCTGCTTGCACGGACCCTTCTAGACCGAGATTGAAATCTCTTAATGAAATAAGTCACAATCGGTATTCGAAACCGTCATCTGTAGTTCGTGCATTAATTATGTAGGCCTATTCTGACTTGACGGCCATTAATCACCCGTGGGAGACCAGGAACTTCTTGTTGAGGATCAGTTTATTTGCTGTTCGCATGAACTAGGCCTATGTATTTGCATTCGCATGTAATTAGCAACAACGGGTAATGCTTACGTCAAGAAAAAGGCCAGTATGACTCTTCGCCTCTCGCTGGTAGTTTATTTCATGAGAGATTTGAATCTTTGGCTAGCAGGGTCCGTACACGGGTACCTTACAAGGGGTTGCACCCATTCAAACGGGCAGTGGTGGTGAATACAATACAATACAACTGTATTTTGATATTGCCCTCCCTCCAAAGTTCAGAAGTGCACACAATCATACAACAGAACATCGAGGGCGCTGGGTCGCTACGCAGTGGCTTGAGGTAGATTCGAATCTGCGACCCTCCGGTTACAAGGCACAGAACCTACTGCTCATGAGGGTGGGTGGCCATGAGGGTGGGTGGCCAGTCTTCTCCCTCGCCATCTAATCTTCCCACCGACAGTGTACAGTCAGTGTACTCATTATTGTTGAGTTGGTCGGGGTGAAATCTTGACATATTTTAGCCCTGGAGGGATTTACGCAGTTATATAGTGCCAGATTAATATTAACCTTAAGGAATAAACAAAAGCATTCAATGTTCCAACTAACCTCACAGTGGACTTGATTTGGGATGAACTTGAAGCTCTTCGACTTTCGCTTTTTTTTCCCATTCACCTTGTGTAGTGGGGACTTCGGTTTCCCTTCCTCACCCTCGCCTTTCCTTCCCAGAGTACTAGTCTCATCTCTGCTCGACCTAGGGTCCGGCTCAAGCAGCCCCACGACCCTTTCCAGCATCTCGTCATGCTTTGGATATTCCAAAAGACACTGCTTATTGAACCGTGGAAATCGATCCGTGACCTTTTGACCCCGGGAGTCTTCCAGGTTGAAATCGTCCAGAGTAGTTCCGCAGAGAAAAATAACAGTTTTTCTGGGGTCGTTCGAAACGTCACGAATGGTCACTTCGGGGTTTGCGATAAGGAACTGGACGTATCCGGGCGAGACGATGAAGATGTTGACCCTCGACTTGAGAATCGCATTTCGGACTTTGGAGTTTGGGACGGTGACCTGGTTAAGGTCTGTGTCTTGGATAGATTCGACGTTGATTTCGGAGAAGACGCGCTGGAGGTAGTTGCTGAAATAGTTGAACCACGACTCGCCGTCTGAACTGTAGATGACGCTGACGGCGGCCATCTTGGTTCGAGTTTCTAAAGAAATATTAAAATTCACAACGTATGCAATGCATGAATTTTATAATTTATATAATCTTAGAATGTATGAATTTATATAATGTATTAAAACATAATTTATGTAATGTATGAGTAATGTATGATTTTGCAATGCATATTTATATAATGAATGAATGTATGAATTTTTATATAATTTATTACACCTTTATTTGTTTGCATATGTCTGTGTATAAGCGTGTCTGTTTTATGTCTGTGTATGTGTCTGTGTATGTCTCTGTGTGTGTCTGTGTATGTCTGCGTATGTGTGTGCCTGTGTAGGTGTATGTCTGTGTATGTGTATGTGTAATCCCCTGTATATGTGTGTGTATGTATGTGTATGTGTCATCCTATGATCATTTCGTGAGTCGTTGATTAACATGCCAGTCCTACCATTTGGTCTTTCCCTGAGTCACAGCTTGTGCAAATACGCATTGTAAATATATGCATTATTCATACTTAAATTACGTATAACACGTGTAATTTATTGTAATGGAACAAAACATTTATATAGCTCTAGTGTCGTTAGAACATCTCCCAAAAGCACTGTTCCATAAGGTAAAACTTATACAGACATGGTAAAACTTATATAGATATGGTACAACAAACAGACATGGCAAAACATAAAGACATGGTAAAGCACACAGACATGGTACAGCAAGTAAATGTCCCCACAAGGTCAAAAGAAAAGACCATAAATGTTGACTTTTCGAAATGGCTGGCTGACTTTACAGTGGAGAATGAGATCGGTCAACCAGAACCGTTAAGGTTCACTGATCAAAGGTTGAATGTAGACTTCGTGGGTACTGAGCTGAAACGAAAGTCTTTTGCTGCATGGAAGACCTATCCTACAATTTACAAAGCCCTGATCCTGATACTAAACTGAAACTATCAAGAAATATGAAAAACAATTAATTTACCAGCGAATAAGTACAGGAAAAATAGACTTCAATCATTGGAAAACAGTAACATTAAATTACTTCAAAAGAAACTAGGAAACTGAAATTTCAAGACATAACTTTGACAACAGCTTGGAAAATGAGAACACGAAGTTGTAAATGATCCAGAAAGTATGATGATCCTTTTATCTTTCAGAGTTATTCAGAGAGAATTCATGTACAGTCAAAACTAACCCCTTGCATATATGGGTCAGAAAAGCCATTGAGGCCACGGTGTGTAAGCAAGTTGAAGGGGAGTCTAAAGTTCATACGTGAACGGTACTAAAAAACCTGACAGAAGGAGGTAGTGACTGCTAAATTTACAGACCAGCCGTCGACAACGCTCAAGGGCCCAGTACTGTTCCGGTGTAGGTAAACACAAAAGAATCTGTTGATACACTGCAATGGTTTCTCGTAGGGTGGGAGGGTGGTGAACGGTGAGCTGAGAAAGGAAGGTTGATTGACATGTTAACACTACCTTCCTTGTTGTGGTTTGTTGATTAAGCTTATTGGTTAACTTTGTGTTGTAATAGACTTCAGCATTAATTAGTTTATGTAATGCTTACGTGAGGTACTCAAAAGGTACTTGAGAAGAAGAGCAGTCTCTAAGCTAGCCCTACGGCAGCCGTGGGTATGAAGTGTTAGCCACTTCATTTTCTTACCCTCGGCAAATGAGGGCAGGTGGGCAGTCCTCTCCTACCGACAGTGTATGGTCAGTGCACTCACCATAGCCGAGTTGGCTAGGGGGTGCGGGTGGAACAGAAATCTCGAACCCAATTTCTGCCCTGGTGGGGATTTGAACCCCCGACCTCTCGATTGACAGTCCAGCACACCGACCACTACACTATCGACACTATAGTAACCACTGCACTATCGACACTATAGTAACCATTACACTATCGACACTATAGTAAGTGTCCACATACATTTTTTTAAACTGTTTCTCTTCCTTTAAGAAATGCCTCACAACTCACTACTTCTCAATGACCTTGCATGCATTAAAATTTTAATAATAATAATAATATCATACTCATCATCAGGGCTGTAGTGGTAAATTTCGAGATGAGTACACGCTACCGGCTAGTTTTCCGAAACATATTGGAGGTGAGTATATGCTACAGTATTTTGTGAGTATACGCTACAGTATTTTAATATAAATAAATAAAAATATTTTGTGAGGTGAGTATATGGTCTCTAGAGGTGAGTACACGCTGCATACCCGTGTATAACCTCGACTACAGCCCTGCGCATCATCATCGTGATCATAGTCATAATCATCATCATCACCAACACCATTTCCATCACCACAGTATCTCTTCCGCTTTAAAAGCACACAGTCGTGACATACAGTTGGAGATAAAAGAGAACCAACAACAATCACAAACGCAAACTATATCATAAACAGCTCAAACACAGACAGCAGACATTACTCAGCATGCATCCACTTGCAAACATATCCAAACATATACAAATATCCAAACACATCCAAACAAACTGATGCGAAATCCAATTCTGGAATGGAGAAAGTCACAGCAAAACGAAAACAAAATGGATAAAAAATGAAAATACACGAAACGAAAGCATAATACAACCAAGAATCAGAAAGTAACTGTAATCCAATGTTTAGACGGACAGACAGACAGACAGACAGACAGACAGACAGACAGACAGACAGGCAGGCAGGCAGACAGACAGACAGACAGACAGACAGACAGACAGACAGGCAGGCAGACAGGCAGACAGACAGACAGACAGACAGGCAGACAAACAGCTAGATGAATCAGGTTAATAATTGACATAGTACAGGCAGGCAGACAGACAGACAGACAGACAGACAGACAGACAGGCAGGCAGACAAACAGCTAGATGAATCAGGTTAATAATTGACATAGTACTCTATAGCACAGGAATTACCCATTGTGAGTGGTCTATACGGTGGTGCACTGAACCTATGATGTAACGACTGTGGGTTCCAGCATGCAGAGCACACTCTGTGTAACGACCCTGAGCAATAATACAATGCTGAATCTTACACACATATCTCTAGCCTCAGATTCAAATTTACTGTTCTGTGCAGACATTACCCCTAAGAGTTTAGCAGCATCTGAAACCAAGCTCGGCACCCTCTCACATCAGTATCCGAGGTCTTCCTCCTCCTCATCGTCCTCCTCCTCCTCCTACTCGTCCCCTCCTCGTCCTCCTCCTTGTCCTCAGCGTGGTCCTCATCCTCCTCCTCCTCCTCCTCCTCCTCAGAGCAGCCCACAGCATTTGACACAGTCTTTCCCGAAATGTCCCACTTCCGTCCCCGGGATGTCAGTCACCAGGATATGATCAGTTTCTGCGGGGTCTGCCCCAGTTTATGCACCCACAAACACACACACACACACAGCATTCATACAGCACACATACATACGGACTCACATGTGTATATATATATATGTATATATATATACATATATATATATACACACACTAATAAATACATGTATGCATGCATATATGTGTATAGGTGCGTGTGTCCATTAGTAAGTGTGCGTGTGCCACTTCTGTCCTATCCTATGTGACCCACTGCAACCAGAAATGCAACCATATATACAACTTCATGTAAACAGATACCATAATTACACCACATACATCAATGTAATGTAATACAATACGCCCCAGACACAGAACGAGACAGACAGACAGACAGGATAGGATATGATTGGATGTGATTGGATAGAATAGGATAGGATTGCATAGGATAGGACAGAATTGGATAGGATAGGATTGGATAGGATACAATACGATTAGATTGGATAGAAATGGATAGGATAGGATAGGATTTGATTGAGTAGGATTATATAGGATTAAATAGGATTGGATAGGATTAGATAGAATAGGAGTGGATAGGATTATAGATAGAATAGGAGTGGATAGTATTAGATAGAATAGGATTGGATAGGATTGGACATGAATGGAAGATATAAGAGGTTAGGATATGAAAGGATTATTTAGAATACTGTAACCGTAATTAATGAAATTTATGTATCACCATCAGACGCAAGCTACTTCTAGGATGCTTTACAATGTCAGTTGTCTGCAGAAGTGCCACCAGTAGAGGGCAGTGTAATGTATGTAATGTAAGGAAACGGCTATATATAGCGTCTCAAAGCGACAACATAATGTTTATTGAGAAACCTAAACACAAATAGGATTTAGATATTGAACTTTGACCTGATCTAATGGATTGTTGCTAATGACTACATGATAGAAAGTGAAACAAATTATTCCATTAGATAAAATAGGGTAGCTTATTAAAAGGGTGGGCCTCTTGTTAACAGGGTAGGGTATATGGTGGGGTAGCTTATTAAGAGGGTAGACAGCCAATTAACAGGACTGGACAGCTTATAAACTGGGTGGGACAGCTCAAGAACAAGATGGGCAGTTTATTAAAACAGGATGGGGTAGCTTATTAGCAAGGTAGAGCAAATTATTAACAAAGTGGGCAGCTTATTAACAGGATGGGGTAGTTTATTAACAGGGTAGAGCAACTTATGAACAAGGTGGGCAGCTTATTAACGGGGTAAGCAGCTAATTAACAAGGTGGGCAGCTTATTAATAGGAAAGGGCAGCTTAATACACTGTAATACTACTATGTACTTGGATTAATTAGCTAAGTAACAGTATGTGGTGGCTAATTAATCTAATCAAATAACTTCCGTCGAACCATTATCATAACGCATACGGCATCAACTGATTGATTGTCTCTGAAGTGAAATCATAGTCCAAGTGAAAATCCAATAGAGAAACCAGGTCAACATCCGATAAGTCAGTGAAACCGGAAGTCAAGCTAACGAGGGTAAGCGGGCTGAAACAGATGAGTTCTAAGTTCATTATGAATAGTAATTGTAATTAGTAATTTCTACTGCGTCGGTGTCCAATGCGCAAAGCATTGCACACTGATGGCACACCACAATCAAGCCGTAATCACAGTATAAATAATTACACAGTACGTCGACTCGCATTGCTAACTGTTGACTAGTTTTTGGGGTGATGCCATTTTGAAACTGAGCTTTTGAATTATAGATTTAAGCTGAAATTAACGTTAGAAATAATATTGTTAATTCTAATGAAGTCCTCGATGTTGTTGTAACGTTTAAAAAATATTTTATGTTATGGATTCCGGTGTATCGGTGTGTAGTCCTCAATGTTGTAACGTTTAAAAATATTTGATGGGATGGGTTCCGGTGTATCGACGTGTAAAAGCTCATATTCAAAATGGCGGTCGGTCACACATTCTGACTGCTGCATCGGCCGGGAGTCGACGTACTGTATTATTATTTATACTGTGCCGTAAACCAGAAGATCAGCCCGTAAGACAGAGAGGCAGCCTATGGTGGTTAAGCAATTTGAAAGAGGTAAGTTTTTAAGTTGAGAACGAAATGACACAAGCGACTGAGCAAAAATGACAGCTAAAGGAATGAATTACACTAGAAAACTAACAACATTGGGCAGTGAATTCCAAAGCTTTGGATGAGCCATGCAGAACGTCCAAAGAGCTCAACCCTATTATAGTGTGAGCCACAGTAAGAGTCAGGGCATCCATTGATCAACTGCAATGTTTGATGCATTTGACGTGAACAACGAGTGAAGAAAGATTGACTCATTCGAGCGCAATGGTTTGTGAACTGTAACATCAACTTTAAGCTGTAATAAGCGCAATATTCGTGTGTTATGTTGTTCTAGTTCTTGCCAGAGAATTTGAGCCAATTGTAGTTTTGGCAAATCGCTTTCAACAATGATAATGATAAGTGAGTTGCTGTAGTCGAGACAGCAAGAAATCAGAACAGTTACTAGTGAGACTAAGACAGTTTGAGACATTGTAACTATTTAGAGAACGGGTCAGCTTATTAATAGGAAAGGGCAGCTTATTAATAGGAAGGGGTACCTTAATAATAGGAAGGGGTAGCTTATTAATAGGAAGGGTAGCTTATTAATAGGAAGGGGTAGCTTATTAATAGGAAGGGGTAGCTTATTAATAGGAAAGGGCAGCTTATTAATAGGAAGGGGGTACCTTATTAATAGGAAGGGGTACCTTATTAATAGGAAGGGTAGCTTATTAATAGGAAGGGGTACCTTATTAATAGGAAGGGGTAGCTTATTAATAGGAAAGGGCAGCTTATTAATAGGAAGGGGTAGCTTATTAATAGGAAGGGGTAGCTTATTAATAGGAAGGGGGTAGCTTATTAATAGGAAAGGGCAGCTTATTAATAGGAAGGGGTAGCTTATTAATAGGAATGGGTAGCTTATTAATAGGAAGGGTAGCTTATTAATAGGAAGGGGTAGCTTATTAATAGGAAGGGGTAGCTTATTAATAGGAAGGGTACCTTATTAATAGGAAGGGGTAGCTTATTAATAGGAAAGGGCAGCTTATTAATAGGAAGGGGTACCTTATTAATAGGAAGGGGTAGCTTATTAATAGGAAGGGGTGTGCTGATTGATACGAAGGGGTAGCTGGTTAACCCCACAATGCAATGCAGCCATAAAGTTCAAAGCTCTTTCGTAAACTTAAGTAAGTAAGTAAGTATATTCTTTAATGAATGCTAGGAAACGCATAGCACATTACATATAATATTACATAGAGAGGAAAGAAAATAGAACAATGAAGTAATAATAACGTTAGATCAAAAATGAAATAATAGCAACAGATCCTAACAGTACAGCATCCTACCCATCCTGCACCCTTGATTCCTACCCTAAGCCATTGTATCAGACATAGTTGAGGCAGGAAGGAAAAGAAAATATAAATTTACTGGAAAAAATCCTGTTTATTCTATAAACTGCGACACACATACACACACACACACACACAAACTGTCCACCATTGGAAAAGCACTTACCCGTATGCTAATCCTTTAACTCTTGCAAATCCTGGTAAAGAAATTTACCAGAAAACGTCCATTACAACCTCCGCTGGAAGCTATCCGCCCTAGCGACAGATTCGATATTGAAACGTACGTAGACGGCTTTCCAGAGTAACCTATGACCTTGACCCTTCTTATTTTTCAGTGAATGTATTGGGTGACTTCCTGTCACCACCGCTGGCAATCTGAATTAACTCCAAGACGTTCAGGTCCAAGTTAATTAACAGTGCTTGCGCGGGATAGCCCTAATAACTGTCCGAATTATAATAGTCACAATCTGTTATTAGATCAACCTAATTTAAAACTCGTGACTCGCAACAGGCACAGCCCACTAGCGAAAACCCTGGACGTTAACTAGAAAGTCATTGTAAATTATCTTTTAAAAAGTTCCTCGTTTGTATTTTGACACAGCACATACCTATAAATCAGAAACACGATTTTCCCACAACAGAAAACAGATTAAAACCAGTCGACGCGTATTCTACAGGATCTCTAACTTCGCAAACCGTAAACCGGTAACCTATAGCGACAACCGCCCTTGTGGGTCAAAACTTCGCTCAAATTCTCCTAATATCTCGTCATCTGCGAGTTAAAAACTGCGCTTACGACATCTAGACAAGGCTGTCATCGCTCGAAAAGTTGAACTATGAGAAAGAAACCACCGTTAAACTTTCGCTAAAAAAAATCGTCAGAAAACTTCAAACGGACCCAGTCCAGAAAACAACTTCCTGGTTCCAAATTTAGATTCGCGCCCCGTCTACTTTATGGAACGCCGCGTGCATAATAAAATTTACAGTTATCTGCTGATGTGCCAAAATTATTCTTATCTATGTTATGTGTTGTAAGTTTTCGAATTAGGCCTAAGGATTTTTAATATGAAATTAAATACGTACTGCGTGAGGTCCTTCGATTTTTAATTTCGAAAGAAACTACAACAAGATAATAGGATCTGTAACATTATTTTGAACTGAGAAAAAAATAATTATTGTAATTGATTAACATCGCCGTGTTGTCGATGTTTCAGAAGATCATGACTCACCTCACGAGTCACGAGCATAAACTGAAACTGAACTTAAAGATTAAAGTGCATCACCTAGTGAGGCACGGTAGCCGATTGGTTAGAGCGCTCGGCATTAAACGCGCGGATTCGATCGAGCAGATCTATTCAGGCGGTAGGCTAAGTGTTTATAATAGGGACCTGCCAATAACAAATTTGCAGTCGAATCGAATCTCGAATCGAATCGGGGGTAAAGGTTCGAATTCGAATCGAATCTCGATCGAATCTATTGCATTTTTGAATTTTCTCAGTTTTCAAAAATACGGATGTTAAACTCCACATGGATCAAACTCATCAAAGTCTACTCATTTTCTACAATTCTCACACTGAAATTTATAACGCAGGCGAAGTAAAATATCATTAATAACGACATTTAAACATCATTATACAGTGTTCAATATCATAACTCTTTATCACCTTTCTAAAATAGTTACTTTCCCAAAAAAACTTACTCGGTTGCACGACTTGCGCCTCTGGTCCCACATCGTGAGTTGATTTACGATATCGGTGCTCCAAAATTGCGTCCCGACTTCCTAGTTTAGAATCGAATCGTAAACCCGATTCCGATTCCTTTTCGTATCGAATATCAAGCTTCGCAGGTCCCTAGGCCCCTATAGTTTATAAAAAAGAACCTTCGCAAGTCACTCACGATTATTGCCCAGCGCTATCAGTGTGCTCTTCTGTAGGCCTACTTAGAGGAAATACAATATCAGATTCAGTTTATCGTATTGTAGGCCTATTGTACTCTAATGTATTGTATTGCCATAGTTCTGTTTATTTCGTATGGAAATATTAATTAATAATAATAATAATAATAATAATAATAATAATAATAATAATAATAATAGGCCCCTAATAATAATAATAATAATAATAATAATAATAATAATAATAATAATAATAATAATAATAATAATAATAATAATAATAATAATAATAATAATAATAATAATAATAATGACGACAATTTCTAAGGCGCCGTAACACAGCACATGCCGTTACAAGGGCGCCTTGACAAAACAACGACACACACACACACACACACACACACACACACACACACACACACACACACACACACACACACACACACACACACACACACACACACACACACACACACACACACACACACACACACACACACACACACACACACACACACACACACACACACACACACACACACACACACACACACACACACACACACACACACACACACACACACACACACACACACACACACACACACACACACACACACACACACACACACACACACACACACACACACACACACACACACACACACACACACACACACACACACACACACACACACACACACACACACACACACACACACACACACACACACACACAGTCAGTCAGAGATACGCCTTGGAAAAGAGATAAGACTTGAGTCTAGACTTGAAAGACTCAACTGAGCTCCCCAAAGAGTGTCTTCGTTATGCTTAGAGTGGTGCGCAAACGTTTGGAATCACCAAAAAAATTTCCTTTCTTCAGTTTACATGGCTTTTGTTCAGCCTAAGATGAAATACATACATCATTCATGCATACATGCATACATGCATACATGCATCATACATACATGCATGCATACATACATACATACATACATACATACATACATACATACATACATACATACATACATACATACATACATACATACATACATACATACATACATACATACATACATACATACATACATACATACATACATACATACATACATAGTACATATATACATACAATGCATACATACATACATACATACATACATACATACATACATACATACATAGTACATACATACATACAATGCATACATACATACATACATGCATCATACATACATACATACATACATACATACATACATACATACATACATACATACATACATACAATGCATACATACATACATACATACATAGTACATACATACATACAATGCATACATACATACATACATGCATCATACATACATACATACATACATACAATGCATACATACATACATACATCCATGCAGATGCATGCACACATGCATTCCTATGCACACATACACGCATACATGTATGCATACATACATAAATGTGAGCCACCTATGATGAGTTTTGATGGACATAGCGTATACTTTTGTTGCTCTTGTTTTAAGGGGAGACTCTTAAGAGCGTCGTGTTTGCACATACTTACACTAGGTGTCGCCAGCGTCAAGAGAAGTGAAAACCACGAAACACATCATAAACACCTGTCGCTTCTGCGTAGATCCGCATTGTTAATGTTCGTGGTAAATTGCATGCGTCACGTTTTATTGAATGCATGGCTTTCCTTACAGTACGCGCGTTCCGCACATCGTGCGCGAGCACTCTGTCTATCTGCGTCAGTATGTGTGTCTGTGTATGTATCCCTCTGTATGTTTGTCTTTAATTCTTATTGACCCAGAAGGAAACAGTGAATTAATGTGGGAATGCCACGTGTTGAATGCAGCCATCTAGCGAAAGCAATGGTAACAAGTAACTGATTGAGACGCCTTTAGTTTTGTTAATTACTGGTTGCAATTAAGTTGCAGTGGACGAACAAAGATGAAAATCCACACGTTTTTCTATAGCGACCGTATTATGAAATTAGGGACATTTCCTCTTTAATGGTTCGAAAACTATTGAAATTACAGAACAGAGTTGACGATTTCTATTCTCTAAACCTCAGGTATTGTCTGT
Organism: Allolobophora icterica; assembly: GCA_963556255.1. Lineage (NCBI taxonomy): Eukaryota > Metazoa > Annelida > Clitellata > Crassiclitellata > Lumbricidae > Allolobophora > Allolobophora icterica. The sequence goes on along the minus strand of OY744609.1, from coordinate 7,474,626 downwards.
AATCTGTCGAATTGATCGGGTGAAATCCTTCACCACCGCTGCCCGTTTGAATGGTCGACACGTCATTTAAGGTTCCTGTGTTCGAACCCGAAACTTAAATCTCTGAAAGAAACCACCATCGGAAGGCGATCCGCGATTCGCATGCTCTCTTACACATGGGAGTATGGGACGTAGCCTACGCTCTTACCGATGTAGCTAACTGGGTCAGCAGATGAATGATGATGATGATGATGATGATGATGATGATGATGATGATGATGATGATGATGATGATGATATCACTTCGCGTCATCACTTGTTTCCACAGTCCCCCGGTCCTGTGCTTCTATCCTCAAGCTGTGCAGATCTTGTTTGCATCAATCCTTGATATCATCCGTCCACTCCTGTTAACTCTTCATCGTCGCCTGTTTCCATTTATGCATGATCTATAAATCCATTAGTCCCAACATCACATTTGTTCGTTTTCTATTGTCGACCAATCTACATAATTATGCCCAAATAGACTGAATTTCTTTCTCCTTATTGTTTGTATTAGATCGTCCTTTCTATTGAGTCTTCTTCAGACCTTTTCATTTCTCACCTTCATTGTTAGATGTAAGCCTAATATTCTTCTATACTATCTATAGTATCTATAGTATTAAATTCAAATGCCAATAGGTCTATTTTATTCTGGCCAGTCTTTATAAATGTCCATGACTCACAGGCTTACAGAGGGTGCACTAATATTATGTTTGCAAATGTAGGATACATATATGCTACCCAAACTCAAAAGCAACAGCACATTAATGGGGCGTGGTGGCTCAGTGGTAAGTTCGTGACCGGAGGGTTGCAGGTTCGAATCCCACTCTAGCCGCTGCGTACGGACCTTGGGCAAATCCTTCACTCGCGATTGCTCGTGGCGCTTCGGCGTGAAAACTCCGACACAGTATCAAATGCTGTAGTCGGGAGCGCCTCTGAGTAGTAGTAGACTTGAGGAGGCGCTGTAGAAATATCCGAAATAAATAAATAAATAAATAAATGTAATGGATGACTGTTCCAACAGAAGGGTTCGATACATGAGAAGGATCGGGTTGGTTTACGGTAGCATCACATCGCGAACCTCATTAACTCAACATCGGGCCTTTGCTTTGACTGGCCCTTCACTGTGGAATGAACTCCCTTCTGTGATTCGGACCAAGATCCTCGGGGCGTTTTCACCTGCTTCACTTAAATGCTTAAAGACCTTTCGTTTTACACGAGCCTATCCAGTTAAGAGCGCTTCTGAATAGCTCTGCTGCGAAGAGCGCTTTACAAATGTTTATATTACATTACATTACATTGCATTACATCTTGGAGCGATACTGGTGAACTTTTCTGTAAGTGGCGCTTTGTAAATGTCAGATTACAATTACAATTGCGAAAGTGTTAATTTTCTTGCTTAAGCTAGGTCTCTGTGATTGATAATACATTGAATCTGTACAGGAGTAGGGGCCTATTGGCACATTTACACCACTAATGTGCACATTTACACCACTATAATGTAGACATTTACATCACTCATGCACACGCTTACATCACTAATGCATGAACAGATTCACATTACTAATACACACATTTACACCACTAATGTACATTTACACCGCCAATGCACACATTTACATCGTTAATGCACACAATTACATCACTAATGCACACATCTACGCCACTTATATAGGCTCCTACAGATTTACACGACTAATATACACATTCACTCTACTAATGTACAGATTTACATCACTAATGGTTAAGCAACAAAACTGTCTATAGCTACGTTCCGTTGAAACTGGGTCGTGAAACGGCCGATGGTATAGACACTGTCAATACAGTTCAAACGAGACGAATGCAACTGTAGTCCAAACAAAAAATGTGCGCATGACAGCGAACGTATAGATCTGCAGTTCATACACAGACCCAATATTGATCTCGAACACCTGCGCGAACTTTACCGCGACTTAACAAACGATCTGCGTACATGTTCATAAAGCAGGAGGCAGTCGTAGTTGCCTTACGCAGATGAAAGACAGCACAATAACCTAATAATCTGCAGACTAATTCTGTAAGCGGTATACGAGAGAAATTTCCAGAATTTGTATCGGAAACTGGAGAAATGCGACGACAGATTATTCTCCTTATCGTTTTCCTGTTTGGATATTCGCTGATTTTGGGCGGCAATGGAAGTAAGTTGTTAAAGCCAAAGAAATGTGTCGAGTTTTCCTAATACTTTTCATCTGTTTAAATTTTAAAACAACGTGGGCTTATACTTAACCAACTGTTTCGGCTCTCCGCCTTCCAAGCTTCCCGTTCTCATCAAAACCCGACTTATTCACTAATCCGCCTCCTCTATCTGATCTGTCTGGAGATCGGACTCGCATCTTCACTTTACATCTTTGGACAACACCTCTGACACTACGAAGCGCTCGAGAACAAGCTGGTGCCCTGCTTTTGGCTTAAAAGTGGCGCTTAAAAAGTTGGAGTTGAGTCAGTTTACAATTAATTACTAAACGACTATTTTTAAACTGTTGTATGTGTGTGTGTGTTTGTTTGTCTGTGTTTGTCTGTGTTTGTGTGTGTGGTGAGGCATGTGTGTGTGTGTGTGTGTGTGTGTGTGTGTGTGTGTGGTGAGGTGTGTGTGTGTGTGTGTTTGTGTGTGTGTATGCGTGTTTGTGTGCGTTTGTGTGTGTGTGGTGAGGTATGTGTGTGTGTTGTGAGGTGTGTGTGTGGTGTGGTGAGATGTGCGTATATGTGGTGTGGTGAGATGTGTGTATGTGTGGTGTGGTGAGTTGGTGTGCGTTATGTTGTTATAAGCCTATCGCATATAATATTATGTTGACTTGATTAACCCTTTTCTGTTCTCGTAGTGTTTGCCGTCTCCTTATGAATTTAAACCTTGGAATAAGAGGATGATCGGACGGAGTCATTGGATTGCGAAGAGTTTGCGTAGACATTTCGGGTTAGGTCTTGGTCTTGAGACCAAAAGTCTTGGCCTTGGTCTTGAGGTTCAAAGTGGTCTTGTTCTTGAGGTTCAAAGTCTTGGCCTTGATCTTGGTCTTGAGGTTTAAGGTCTTGACAACAAGACTGGAGTGAGACAGACAGACAGACAGACAGACAGACAGACAGACAGACAGACAGACAGACAGACAGACAGACAGACAGACAGACAGACAGACAGACAGACAGACAGACAGACAGGCAGATAGACAGACAGACAGACAGACAGACAGGCAGACAGACAGACAGACAGAAATGAGAGATCTTTGAAGTCACGTAACTAAAATGCAGTGGCGTCCATTCAAACGGCCACTTCAAATAGCGTGGCGCCCACTAAAACTGGGACCTTTAACAACATTCATTCATTCATTCTGAAAATTTATATAGCGCCCCTTCAAATACCTACTCAGGAGCGCTCCCAGTCCAGCCACGGCTAAAAAAGAGAGACTTAAGTGATTTATTAAACGCAGGCAAATTGTTCAGAGGTAGTAATCGCAGTTCCAGAGGGAGCCCACTCCAAGTAGAGGGACCCACAACTGAGAAAGCCCGGCGCTGCCCAGTAGAAGAACGAGCACGTGGGACCAAGAGCTCCCCTCTGTTCGAGGAGCGAAGTGCCCGACGCGCTACGACGTCGGACACCGGACGGCAAAGGTCACGAATGTAAGATGGAGCGCAGCCTAGAAGACAGCGAGAGACCAATGCAACGATCCGATAGGAAATACGGTGGGCAATAGGGAGCCAGTGCAACACATCGCGCATATAGGAGGCAGAGACAGGAGCGTACTTGGGGATACGCCCGACGAGTCGAGCAGCTGAGCGTAGAACCCGATCAAGACGCCCTAGGACTCCGAGTGGGAGACCGGTTAGAATCGAGCAACAATGGTCAATTCGACTGGTAACAAAGGCATGGACGAGGACCACAGCAGCAGCGTTTGAAAGACAACGAGAAACTACTCGAAGCTGACGAAGCTGATAGCAACAGCTTCTGGTAAGCAGGTTCACACGCTGCGAAAGAGTGAGTTCTTGGTCAAGGGTGACACCGAGGTCTCGGACGCATAGGCGCAGCTACATTGAGGCAAGAGGAGGCAGTTGCGTCCTCTTGGTTTATAAATTTACAAATTTTCCTTGGGTTATAGCCCTGCACCTGGATTTTGCCTCCTCTTGAACGGTGAATCCTGGCCCAAGAGAAGAAATTTAAGAAGAAATCCCAATTAAGGTCATCAAACTTTTTGACAGAGAAATCTCCAAAAAAATCATCAATTTTTTTCTCTTCAAATTTTGTTTGCCTCCTCTTGAATTTAAGTCTGGCTACGCTCCTGCTCGGACGGTAAGTGAAAAGATTATATCAGGGAAGACCCGGGCTACAGTGTTTAATCTTGTCCCCCTCTTCTGAGGGGGGGGCAAGATTTGTCGGTGGGGGGGGACCAACAACGGCGACCTTTTTAGAATAAATTTCATCCGTGTTCCAATGTCCAAAAAATTTTGGAGTTTAGGAGTTTTCATCTTTAAAAGTTGGAATTTCATCTTCAAAAAAGTTGATGACTTTTTTAGTAATTCGTCCCACTTTTTCGAACTTAAAACCTTGACGACCTTTTTTAGGGATTCATGGTCCATAAGGGTGTGGGGGGAGCGCAACATGTATCCTGGGATCCTGGGGGATTTCTTCCCCAAAACAGTTTCTACATTATAATATTGCTGGCCTCTGGGGAGGGAGGAAACATAAATCCTGGGAGGGGGATTTCCCCCCCAAATGACGTCTAGATTAAACACTGCCCGGGCTAGCAGGTGCAACATGGCGTTCATTGAAACAGCAGGCGATGGTGACGTATCTGACGATTTAGGCCTACTTCACAGTAAAGACAAGCAGGGCCGGGCTACACGGTGGCAACAGGCATGGGCGTCCGCAGAAATTTTTTTAGGGGGGCGCAAAAATTTTGTAGGAGGGGTAAAAAAATGTTGGGCCAAGATGACGCTTTTGCATAGAACAAATTTGCATAGAAAAAAGTTTAAAATAAATGATGATCATGGACTTTACCTAGATAATTGTTGCTTCTCATTGAAAATCGAGTTGGGACTGTTGTATTAATCATAATAATCAGAAGATTTTATTTTTATAACATATTTGCAAAATACAGAGGGGCGCAGTTGCGCCCCCTTGCGCCCCCCTCCGGACGCCCATGGCAACAGGAATCCTGTACATAGGCCCTACAAATAGTCTTTATAGGCCCAATTTTCGCCAGTGAAGTCATCAAAATAGTGGCTTTCAAACATCTGGATATCTAACTGCTCTTCACTTGGCCACATCAGATGCGCATTTCTGTGCGCGTAAAAAAATTTTTCATGATAATGACAACAACAACGACATCGTCATCATCATCATCATCATCATCATCATCATCATCATCATCATCATCATCATCATCATCATCATCATCATCATCATCATCATCATCATCATCATCATCATCATCATCATCATCATCATCAACAACAACAACAACAACAACTACAACAACAACAACAACAACTACAATACTAGCCATCCCAGAAATGCTTTCTCCCTAGTTTACAATGGAGTTTAACCCTTTGGGTTAATTAAAATGATAAATTTTGGATTAATGTGGTCCTAATTTTGGACTAGTGTGGGCCAATAAACTATCGCAGTTACTGTTACGTCTTTCAACTAATGCGTGAATGGATGGATGTAGAGTTTAACGACATTTTATGGCACAAAGGCCGTTGACGTCGACAGAAATTATTTTGGCATCTTACATTATTACTAATGCGTGGGTAATTTCCTAAACTATTTATATTCGGAGTACACAATATTCAGCGGATAAACGCCAACGCGCCATCTGTTCGTTGCAGTTTTAAAACGCTTGCCGTAGAATTCAGTCGATGAAATTGTGGACAGCAAATCGATGAATCAATCGTATATTCCATCAAAAGGAAATAGATGGCGACAGTGGTCATAAACTAGATGGCGATAGTAGTGATGAAATAAAAGCATATATCTATCTACGGTCGTATTCTTTTCGCTGGGTCTTTTGAGGGACAGAAACATCCTGACTTGCTTATACTGCGATGATGTATGCGTTCATGAACTGTGTTGTTAATGATTTTAACATCATTTAGGTTGGCACAGGAAGCCCTTTAGTGAGGTATTAAAAGGCGCTATAATAAATGTCTACGTACATAATACATAATGTATTTTTGTATGTATGCGTGTATGTATGTATGTGTATGTATGTATGCATATTTATATATACATAGTATTTTATAATTACATACATGCACACACACACACATGACACATGCAAAATACACACATACACAAATACACACATACACAAATACATACATACATACATACATACATATATACATACATACGTATATATACATACATACGCACATACATACATACATATATACATACACACATACATACATACACAAACATGCACAAATACCCACACACAAATACATTCGTACTTACATGCATGCATGTAACATATGTTTTTCTAGCTAGTAACATCATTCACATTTTTTCTAGCCAGAGGTTACACTTAGCATTTTTTGCAGCAAGTTATTAACCTGCTGCGTTTCTAATCAGTAAATATCCATTTGCTGTCTAGCGAGTGACTGACCCATTGTTTATTCTGAACAGCAGATGAAGTCACCGACACAACCATTGATCCACTTTGGAACGAAACTTGGGACAACAACACATCCGAGAATCCGATCACTACCAATCAGGAGACTACCAATTCCACGAGTTCTCCGCTCAACGCAACCAACTCCCCTCCAGAGACAACTCTAGATCCGCTCTACAACGAGACCAATGATTACAACACTACGACACCAGAAGGGCCACCCTTCAACGGCACCGGAAGTCCAACTTCCTCGTCGTCCTTGAATGTTGGTCCGGAAGCTAACAAGCGCATCGATGATGGGCAACGATTCGACACGGCTTCCTTCATCGGTGGAATCATTCTGGCTATTGGGGTTCTCGCTCTCGGATTCTTCCTCTTCAAGGTCTACCAGTCAAGGAAGGGAAACAGGGCTGAGTACAATAATATCTAGAGGAGGATCTTCTGTGTTTGGAGTGCCTCTGAATTGGCGCCATAGAAGTTTTGTAGTACACTAGTCTTAACTGCAGGCAGACTCGAGGAAAGCTGCGCTTGTGCTTCGGAGACTAGTCAGATTTGGGGAGGAAATTGGGGGGAATCTGGGGTTAAGTCTTTAAGGATTCTGGGGAGCAGTCATGGAGGAATTTTGGGAGAAAATAATTGTCGGAAGAATCTTGGGAGAAATTTTGGAGGTACCTGGGAAGTAATCTTGAAGTAATCTTGACATGAAGTTTTCAGAAGTCTTGGGAGGAATATTGGACGCATTAGGTGAGGAATCTCGATAGAAGTCTTGGGAGGAATCAGAGGAGGAATCGAGGAAAATTCTGGGAAGGAATCTTGGAAATTTGGGATGGGGGAAGAAAGCAATCAAACCATCACTAGGGGTCGCGTGTAATGCGAAGTATTGTGCTTGATGTGATGCAATTGTACTGAATTGTTTGTTGTATTGTTATAGTATTGTAACAATGCTGCTATAGTGTATTTATAATGAATTGTATTGTGTTGTATTTTATTTGTATTGTATTATTTTCCCCTATATCTATATGGAGGACAAACTTTCCTGTGTCACGTGATTAACTGGAACTAAACTAAACAGCTAAACTGAAGCTCTGTGTGGCCGAATGTAATGTAAATGAAATGTAATGTATTAATCTATTTTAATGATATGTAAGATCAATACATGTTATGGAAATAATATACCCAGTGCTTTCTGATCTAATTTATTCTAGGGCCTAGTTTAGTTTAATCAATGACTCCTGTATCGTAATATCACAAAACACAAATCGGTGGTCGCCTTAAGTAAAAACCCTATGGTCAGAAATCGTACATAAATTCCGTGATACAATTATTGTTGTAATTGGAGAAGTCCTGGGAAAATCCCGTGTTACCGGAAATCCAGAAGTATGTTGAAATAGATGGATTTTCAGTTTGGACCTGAATGATGTTAAAACAGGACAGAAAGTATGGACGGAGGATTCCAAAGGAGACATGCTTAACACGCGTATCTTAATGTCATTTCAAAGATTCGTTCAGAAAGACTTTTGATGTAATTTTTGTCCAATAAAAATACGAAAGTTACTGTCGATTGATCATTTGCTATGGTGGGAGCGGTTCAAACACTGATAACAAGAAGCAGAGGAGGAAGAAGAAGAAGAAGAAGAAGAAGAAGAAGAAGAGCAGCCTCAAACTAACCCCCATTCCAAGCCTGATTACTGTCATTCCATTTTTCTCAGCCTCGAATCCACCCAAATTAAGCGTCTTCAACTCATCCAAAATTCTCTCGCCCGAGCTGTCACCAGGATACCAAAGCATCAACGTATCACTATCGTTCCATATCACTCCACTGGCTGAAAATCCATGAGCGCATCCAATTCAAAATATATCGCGAACTCTTGACCATCCAGCTATCTCTGTATACCCGTTCATCCTCATATCTCACTCTCTCCCGTCCCCCAGTGATAACTCGCCTCAAGTTCTCCAATCGATCCATATCCCACACGGCACCTCAACTCTAGAACGAACTTCCCATAAAGTCTGCATATTGTCAGTTCGGTTCCTCCACCAATAGCACTACTCACTCACCGTCATCTGACTCAGGCTCCTCTACTCATCAACTCCAAATTGAAGTCTCGACTCTTGAAGAATTCCTACCCTAATCCAGCCGATCCTGTGCCTTCCGAGCTTTCTCGCCCTCAACGAAACCCGCCGTAACAGCTGCTCAACCTCTCTGGTCTCTCTGGCAACCGGTCTCGGACCTCCAAGGGACATCGATCTTCGGACAACCCCTCCGATACGACGCAGCGCTCTTGAATAAGCCGGTGCTTTGCGCTTAGCTTTAGAGTACGCTTTAGACATTTGGAGTTTACGATTACAATAACGAGAGGAAACCACTCAGTCTGGTGTTTAAATAAGCAAATAAGCTGCCGTCTTGCGCATTTGTTTGCCGTAGATAGCCATGCCTACAGCGTTGTTTAATTTATCGGTTTCAAGTAGTCAGGTAGCTGTTTGTTTAACAACGCTGTGTCATGACGAAGACGATTAGTGTCACCCTTCTCTATCCAGGATTCGGACTGGCACCACCTGAAAACAGCAGTGCACGAGTTCCATATATGCAGCTTCTGAACTTCTCATCGACAGTATAGTGCTGAGTGTACGGTGAGCAAACGCACACATATTTCAGTTCGCTATGGGGCGTTAGTGTACCAGAATCAGTTTAATATCTAAAGTGCAAGATGTAAGAGGGTCTTTGTTAATTGTTCGTAATCGTAATCTTCAAACTTCTAAAGCGCCACTCGAAGGCCAAGCGCAGGCACCCTTTTAAATTTCGCTATTTGATTTTCGCCTTAATCATTTTTCCTCGCCCTTAGGACACGCCTGCCTTAGCAGCTCCTCTACCGAAAGAAATGAGCGTTATGATGTTGGTAGCTAAGAACTAAATGACATAAGCGACTGAGCAGAACAGGTAGCTTTCGGAAATCGAAAGCGAAACTGTATAATTCCGAAGAGAAAATCGCCCCAATTAAGTAAGCAAATTTTCGTTTGTTTCGGGTTGTGAAAAACAAGATTACAGGTAGGAACTAATGTCATATAAACCGACGTTAATTTTGATCGTTTTGTGTTTGGGAAAGATCAGATTACGCTCATCCTCCCACATCGCCTGTTGACATCATCTCTCCTCCGCTTGCACTGTCCCCCGCTGCTTTCCACTCACGACTGAAAACCGAACTCTTCAAGCTATCCTATCCTGATACCATTCCTGCGCCACCACACAACCGCCATCATCACCGATTACCACCGTAGTACCCTGCTGTCTCCTCGGCTTGACCTCCCCGGACTCTGACCTGGCACCGGAACGGATAAGGCGGATATGGCTATTGCGGACTTGATTTGATATAGCGCCGGTGAATAAGCTGGTCTCCCTGACGTGGCTTTTGTGTGGCGCTGAGAAATTTCGGAGATTTACATTACATTTACATTACAACCACATCGTCTTTGGTTCTACTGAATCCCTCATCAATAATTGTCATTGGCATCTGGAAATCGTCATACATGCATGTTTGTGACTTACACAGCATTAGACGTCCTGTCCTCCCGTCCTGTCCTCACACCTGGCCTCCAGTTGCATAGGTTGCTTTAACGCTTCTTGCGAGTAGGTCTATTACTCTGACCATGCACGCCATCTGTCAGCTGTCGACGGGAACCCGTTGATTGACAGTGTATCCGGGAAATTTCAAGATCATGCCAGTCAATTTGTAGGTCATGCCAATCATTTATAGGTCATGCCAATCATTTATAGGTCATAATTATCAATCATTTGAAGGTCATGGCAATCATTTGTTGGTTATGCCAATCACTTATAGGCCATATAAATCAATTGCCGGTCATGTCAATCATTTGTAGGTAATGCCAATCATGCCAATCTTGCCAAGCACAACCATTCTGCTTCGGCCAAGCGAGATCAAGTTCGCCCAGAACAGCATATCCGGGAGATTTCAAGATGACACACGTCTCGACGAAACATTCGCCCAACTCCTTCGCGAGACCTTGACTCCAGACAAGTTACCACCGATAGATGTCGTCTACAAAGACAACCATTGGTGGACGGTCACAGGAAATCGCCGACTGTACCTCTACCGAAAGCTGGAGGCGCTTGGATTGGTCGACGTTATCAAAGTCAACCAGAAGTCCCTGAAGGAAGATAGGGTTCGAAGACATCTAAAGAACTTGATGACAACGGAGAATTGCGGAACGTCTGTGTACATAAGACAATCTTATAGAAGCATCGCTGTTGAAATAGAGAGATTGGAACGCGACTGGTTACGTAGAAGAGCTAACCAAACAGTCGGAGTTCATTCCATCCAAGCTAACCCCAGTGTGGTAAGCCATACCGGGGAATATACTACCAGGAATTCCAGCCAAGCTAACCCCAGTGTGGTAAGCCATACCAGGGAATATACTACCAGGAATTCCAGCCAAGCTAACCCCAGTATGGTAAGCCATACCGGGGAATATATTACCAGGAATTCCAGCCAAGTTAACCCCAGTGTGGTAAGCCCTACCGGAGGATATATTATCGGGAATTCCGACCCATCTGTGTCCATTGGGATGAGTCACAGTGGATCTCATGCTTCTATGAATTCCAGCAACAGTGGAGAACGTGCTACCAGAAGCTCAAGTAATTCACTCTCTCAGACAAACGATGTTGACAGAGCTTATCGTGTTACACCTGTCGTAGAAATCGAAATCGAAACCCCGGAGGAGGAGATTCCAGACGAACCTGGTTATCTTTCGTCTATCTTTCGCGCTCTCTTCCGATTTGTCACAAGGCTCTTTCGGTCCGAAGGTCAATTGGCATGAGCTTCTAGAGTGAATGCCAATGATCTGAACTGCAGGCTTGCTTACCTGACAACGATCTAAAGACATTTGCTTATCTGACAATGATCTAAAGACATTTGCTTATCTGACAACGATCTAAAGACATTTGCTTGTCTGACAATGATCTAAAGACATTTGCCTATCTGACAACGATCTAAAGACATTTGCTTATCTGACAACGATCTAAAGACATTTGCTTGTCTGACAATGATCTAAAGACATTTGCTTATCTGACAACGATCTAAAGACATTTGCTTGTCTGACAATGATCTAAAGACATTTGCCTATCTGACAACGATCTAAAGACATTTGCTTGTCTGACAACGATCTAAAGACATTTGCTTATCTGACAACGATCTAAAGACATTTGCTTGTCTGACAATGATCTAAAGACATTTGCTTATCTGACAACGATCTAAAGACATTTGCTTATCTGACAACGATCTAAAGACATTTGCTTATCTGACAACGATCTAAAGACATTTGCTTATCTGACAACGATCTAAAGACATTTGCTTGTCTGACAACGATCTAAAGACATTTGCTTATCTGACAATGATCTAAAGAGAATTACTTATATGCCAACGAACTAAAGAGACTTGTTTATATGTTAACGAACTAAAGAGACTTGTTTATAAGCCAACGAACTAAAGAGACTTGTTTATAAGCCAACGAACTAAAGAGACTTGTTTATATGCCAACGAACTAAAGAGACTTGTTTATATGTTAACGAACTAAAGAGACTTGTTTATAAGCCAACGAACTAAAGAGACTTGTTTATATGCCAACGAACTAAAGAGACTTATTTATAAGCCAACGAACTAAAGAGACTTGTTTATAAGCCAACGAACTAAAGAGACTTGTTTATATGCCAACGAACTAAAGAGACTTGCCTATACTCTGTGTCTAATCTGGCTTTAGATCTTCTTGAAGTGACAGAAGATTAGACAATACTTCAAACGTCCATTTGTTCAATAATTCATTCGTTCATTCAGTTTTGCTTTCTTTTGTTCATTCATTCATTCATTCGTTCGTTCGTTCGAGACCTTAGCCCTGGCTTCAACTCTGTCCTCAGCCTGCCCTCATGTCTGACCTCTGCCCTGACCTTTGCTCTGGCCTCAACCTAACCCCAGCGATGAGGTTTAGCAGCTAATTAGTGGTTTTCCTTAATAATTATTGTTTATCAGCCAACTATTGATTCTGCAAGCGACAGGATCTTCTAAGTTCCGTCGCCATATTTCTAACAGCCATTCAACGAAACCAATAATGCCAATGACCTTCGTGAAAGCGAAACCGAAACTTGGAATATCGAGTCTCTTACGATTGGCTGATCGGTTATCTGACGTTTGCAACTGGTTACCTCGGTGAAAGTTTGCCCACAGGAGATGCGCAGTAAAATAAGTTTAAAAAATAAGTAAAAAATTGTGAGAATGGAAGAGCCCATCTGAAAGGTCATCTGAATCTAGGGAAATGATCAGCTGAAATACCATCCAAATGAAGATCTGAAACTAGTGGAAGTCGAGCGATGAGCATTCAGAACAGATTGAAGGGGGAGAGACACTGCTTAGGGAGACCCATGATGGTTAGCAGAGTTAGCAGCGAGTTGCAGTAGTCCAAGCGTGAGGAGACAAATACTGTACTTGAACTATGGTGGCAAAGACAGAAGGTGAGACCGAGCGTCTGATGGCCCTGAGACGTCTCATTTGAAAGAAGCAGGAGCGAGTCATGTTGGAGATATGCTCTATGAACGTGAGAGAGGACTCAAGTATGACGCCCAAGTCGCGGACGTGTTAGCAGGGAATTTCTTTGTCAGCAATAGTGTCGAGCTTAGCAAGCTGCTGCCTGGTCCCAAACCAGATCAATTGAGTCTTTGCAATATTGAGGCAGAGACGGTTAGTCGACATCCAGTGTTGAAGGTCAGAGACAAGATAGTCAATGGAGCGAACAAGGATTAATGCTCTATTTATGGTTAGCAGAGTTTTGTTTTACAAGCTCCGTAACCATAACCACCGACGGCTCATGTAAGATTTTACCTTTTTATGCGTTTTCCTGTGGTATCTAGCGTTTACAACCGAAAATGAGGACTATGCAGGTTCAAGACAATATAATATAAACGTGTTTCAGAAACCTAAATATTTTCTACTTCTTTAACGACATCTTACGGCTAACATGGCCAGTAACGTCGACCTTTTTTTATATTGGTGTTGCATCGTAGCAATCAATCAAAAACGAGAACTACATAGAATCAGAACACTGTAATATAAAGGTGTTTAAGACACTTAAATGTTTTCTACTTCGTTAACGATATGATACGGCTACCATGGATGGCCAGTAGTAAGTCGACCTTACTTTATTTTGGGAACTTGGGATAAAGACATAATATTTATAATAATTATATCAACAAATCGAAAACGAAGACTACATAGGATCAGAAGATTCTAATATAGAGGTGTTTAAGAAATTTAAAATTTATTTATTTATTTATTTATTTATTCAGGATATTTCTATAGCGCCTCTCGAAGTCTACTACACTACTCAGAGGCGCTCCCGACTACAGCATTTGATACTGTGCCGGAATTTTCACGCCGAAGCGCCACGAGCAATTGCGAGTGAAGGACTTGCCAAAGGTCCGTACGCAGCGGCTAGAGTTGGATTCGAACCTGCAACCCTCCGGTCACAAGGCGCCGAACTTACCTCTGAGCCACCACGCCCCACAAATATTTTCTACTTCTTTAACGACATCTTACGGCTACTATGGCGACAGAAATCTAAAAGCGGACTGAATTGTAATTGTAATTGAAGATTTTATAGCGCAATTGGGTGGAGCTCTCATAAAAGGGTCATCAAGTGGTGGATGACTAAATTTCACTAAAACAAGGTCAGTGTGGAATTTTCTCAAGAGACGCCGTGCAAAGGTTCTCTTGCAATTAAATTACAATGATTGCTGTCGGAAGCTTAGGCCGATGCTGCTGTGCCGAGAGAAAGACCTGGTTTCAGTTTCGTTTTCGGAAGGCTTCATGATTCGCGTAACCACCTCTTCAGAGGCTCGTTTCCGGTGGGAAGATAGTAATTGGCTCCTGTCTCAAGTGCATGATGAGACGCAGACGCAACAGATAATGCAGTGGCGCCATTCCGAAGCCTAGATAATGGAGGAGGGCAACGCTAATCATCTTTGTTATGACACAACGTGGTTAAACAGTAACTAGCCGACAGATTATAAGGGTCTATCCCCCCAACAGTGGTTTCCTGGTTGAGTATCATAACCATAACCATAGGTTTTTATTGTTTCCGACAGCAACAGAAGAAGAACAAAAAACTTCATAATTACAAACATTTCACTAATCAATGCAACATTTCACTAATCACTGCAACATTTCACTAATCACTGCAACATTTCACTAGTCACTGCGAAACAGTGCATGGGAGTGAAGTAGAAACCCTAAAGGGAAACGAGTCCCGACTAGACTAGGGTCACCCTTTCATCAAAATATTATTTGGGTGGTGAGCTGAGTAATATCGCTATCCCTAACGCTGTGGCTGAGGGTTCGAATCGCAATCGTAAACTCAACTTCATATAGCGCTATTCTTAGGCTAAGCGCTGGGCAGCAGTTACTAACGAGCGCTGCGTCTCGTCAGAGGGGTTGTCCAGAGATGTTGAGTGAAGTTCTGATTCCGGTTGCAGAGAGACAAGACAGAGGAAGCAGATGCCGATGATGTTTTCGTTGATAATGATGGTGTTGTTGCTATTGTTGTTGTTGTTATTTGATGATGATGATGATGATTACAATGATGATGATGATGATGATGATGATGATGATGATGATTACAATGATGATGATGATGATGATGATGTTTACAATGATGATGATGATGATGAGGATGATGATGATGATGATAATTGGTACGAAGACAACACGACAATGTTGATGATGTTGTTGTTATTGTTTTTGCTGATGCTGATGACGATTATAATAACCATGATGACGACGATGATGAAGAAAAATTGGCTTAGCCTCGAATACAACAGCTACTAAACCATACACAGACATCACGGTCATCTGCAAAATAAACCAACTCACTGAAGACTATAATTAGATATTTTTGTGAACTAACTATATAGCCATAAACCATATAGCCATATAACCACATAGCTACATAACCATATAGCTACATAACCACATAGCTACATAACCATATAGCTACATAACCACATAGTCATATAACCATGTAGCCATATAATCATATAGCCATATAGACCGCTAGCCACACAGTATTACAGTTTTCGAAGCAGCTACATGTAGACACAATGGTTTGGCAGCAGGTAAAACAGAATGTGCTGCGAAACTAGACAATGCCAGAGCCCTGTAACTTCCCATAGACTACGGCGTCACTACGCCAATCTTTAAAACAGCCGAAGACGTGGGTGGGATGTATCTTAGAAATAGGGCCAATGCATAGTTCCTGTTTAACGATGCCGTTTCACAACAAATATGAATGATGTCGCCCTCCTGCCTAGTCCAGGCTGCGGACTGGCACCACCTGATTATAGGCAGCTCCAAGTTAATCCCACGATTGGATTTGATTTCAACTGTTTAATGATTTCCTATGGCGTCAGCGATGGTTGACATCGATATGGAAACATTTTGTACAGTAAATAGCTATTCCAACGATTGTGTTAATAACAAATATGATTAGCGTCGCCCTCCTCCTTTATCGAGGCTTCGGACTGGCACCATCCGAAAACGGACATAACAAAGTAGGTTCTACTAATTCTACGATTTTATCCAACGGTTTAACGACATCTCTTGGCTTCAAAGGCCGTTTACATCAGCAGGAAAGATCCTTCTATTTTTTGTCAAGCTATAGCGCCAAATGATTGAAGGCGACGGATCTATGTAGCATAGAAAAGAAACGCTTTAAAGGTGTGTAACTGGAGCTTTGTATTTCGTGTCCTATTAGTCACTGGTTAACGACATCTTGCGGCTTCCAAATCTGCTAACATCGTACTTAGTGAAAGAAAAATTATGTAAGTTGAATTTTGTGAACACACAACACACACACACACACACACACACGCACGCACGCACGCACGCACGCACGCACGCACGCACGCACGCACGCACGCACGCACGCACGCACGCACGCACGCACACACACATTATTTATCTTACGACACCTCCATAACAAAGACTATATATAGAACCTAGAACAAATAATTTTTTATAGTGATTAATTATAATTATTATTAATATTTCAAAGTTCATGCCAGGTGCAAGATCTTCTGTGTGGCTTGAAGATATTTGTAGATGATGTCCAAGCAGTTCGGGTGTGTTAGTATTGTTCGAACGCCGTAGATAAGCTGTTGACGTGAAATCTGGGTTAATTACTGTTTAATGATGCTGTGTCATAATAAAGAGCATTAGCACAGCCCTCCTCCTTTCTTCATGCGTGGGGCCGGTGTAGTAGGCTGAATAGACTCCCCCTTTTAAACACTCCCGGGTCTATTTATCCTAGGATATATTGACTCGGGAGTTAATTCTTACTAGGACCAATTGAACAGTGGAGTGTATTGTTACTAGGACAAAAGCACTCCTGCTGGTGAATAAACACTCCAGTGGAGTTAATTCTTACTAGGATAAACTGAAAGGGGAGTTAATTCTTCCTAGGACCAAATGACTCGGGAGTTTATTCTTCCTAGGATAAACTGAAAGGGGAGTTCATTCTTCCTAGGACCAAATGACTCGTGGAGTTTATTCTTCCTAGGATAAACTGAAAGGGGAGTTCATTCTTCCTAGGACCAAATGACTCGGGGAGTTCATTCTTCCTAGGATAAACTGAAAGGGGAGTTCATTCTTCCTAGGACCATATGACTCGGGGAGTTCATTCTTCCTAGGATAAACTGAAAGGGGAGTTGATTCTTCCTAGGACCAAATGACTCGGGGAGATCATTCTTCCTAGGATAAACTGAAAGGGGAGTTCATTCTTCCTAGGACCAAATGACTCTGGGAGTTTATTCCTCCTAGGATAAACTGAAAGGGGAGTTGATTCTTCCTAGGACCAAATGACTCGGGGAGTTCATTCTTCCTAGGACCAAATGACTATGGGAGTTTATTCTTCCTAGGATAAAGTGAAAGGAGAGTTCATTCTTCCTAGGACCAAATGACTCGGGGAGTTTATTCTTCCTAGGATAAACTGAAAGGGGAGTTCATTCTTCCTAGGACCAAATGACTCGTTAGATCATTCTTCCTATGGTATACTGAAAGGGGAGTTGATTCTTCCTAGGACCAAATGACTCGGGGAGTTCATTCTTCCTGGGGTATACTGAAAGGGGAGTTCATTCTTCCTAGGACCAAATGACTCGGGGAGTTTATTCTTCCTAGGATAAAATGAACGGGGAGTTCATTCTTCCTAGGACCAAATGACTCGGGGAGTTCATTCTTCCTAGGATAAACTGAAAGGGGAGTTCATTCTTCCTAGGACCAAATGACTCGGGGAGTTTATTCTTCCTGGGGTATACTGAAAGGGGAGTTGATTCTTCCTAGGACCAAATGACTCGGGGAGTTCATTCTTCCTAGAGTATACTGAAAGGGGAGTTCATTCTTCCTAGGACCAAATGACTCGGGGAGTTTATTCCTCCTAGGATAAACAGAAAGGGGAGTTCATTCTTCCTAGGACCAAATGACTCGGGGAGTTTATTCTTCCTAGGATAAACTGAAAGGGGAGTTGATTCTTCCTAGGACCAAATGACTCGGGGAGTTCATTCTTCCTGGGGTATACTGAAAGGGGAGTTGATTCTTCGTAGGACCAAATGACTCGGGAGTTTCTTCTTCCTAGAGTAAACTGAAAGGAGAGTTCACTCTTCCTAGGACCAAATGACTCCGGGAATTTATTCTTCCTAGGACAAAGTGAACGGGGAGTTGATTCTTCCTAGGACCAAATGACTCGGGGAGTTCATTCTTCCTAGGATAAACTGAAAGGGGAGTTCATTCTTCCTAGGACCAAATGACTCGGGGAGTTTATTCTTCCTAGGGTATACTGAAAGGGGAGTTGATTCTTCCTAGGACCAAATGACTCGGGGAGTTCATTCTTCCTAGGGTATACTGAAAGGGGAGTTCATTCTTCCTAGGACCAAATGACTCGGGGAGTTTATTCTTCCTAGGATAAACAGAAAGGGGAGTTCATTCTTCCTAGGACCAAATGACTCGGGGAGTTTATTCTTCCTAGGATAAACAGATAGGGGAGTTCATTCTTCCTTGGACCAAATGACTCGGGGAGTTTATTCTTCCTAGGATAAACTGAAAGGGGAGTTGATTCTTCCTAGGACCAAATGACTCGGGTAGTTTATTCTTCCTAGGACAAAGTGAACGGGGAGTTCAATCTTCCTAGGACCAAATGACTCGGGTAGTTTATTCTTCCTAGGACAAAGTGAACGGGGAGTTCATTCTTCCTAGGACCAAATGACTCGGGGAGTTTATTCCTCCTAGGATAAACTGAAAGGGGAGTTCAATCTTCCTAGGACCAAATGACTCGGGGAGTTTATTCTTCCTAGGGTATACTGAAAGGGGAGTTGATTCTTCCTAGGACCAAATGACTCGGGGAGTTCATTCTTCCTAGGGTATACTGAACGGAAATTTCATTCTTCCTAGGACCAAATGACTCGGGGAGTTCATTCTTCCTAGGATAAACAGAAAGGGGAGTTCATTCTTCCTAGGACCAAATGACTCGGGGAGTTTATTCTTCCTAGGATAAACAGAAAGGGGAGTTCATTCTTCCTAGGACCAAGTGACTCGGGGAGTTCATTCTTCCTGGGGTATACTGAAAGGGGAGTTGATTCTTCGTAGGACTAAATGACTCGGGAGTTTCTTCTTCCTAGGGTAAACTGAAAGGAGAGTTCATTCTTCCTAGGACCAAATGACTCGGGGAGTTTATTCTTCCTAGGACAAAGTGAACGGGGAGTTCATTCTTCCTAGGACCAAATGACTCGGGGAGTTTATTCTTCCTAGGATAAACTGAAAGGGGAGTTGATTCTTCCTAGGACCAAATGACTCGGGTAGTTTATTCTTCCTAGGGTATACTGAAAGGGGAGTTGATTCTTCCTAGGACCAAATGACTTGGGGAGTTCATTCTTCCTAGGATAAACTGAAAGGGGAGTTCATTTCCTAGGGTATACTGAAAGGGGAGTTCATTCTTCCTAGGACCAAATGACTCGGGGAGTTTATTCTTCCTAGGATAAACTGAAAGGGGAGTTCATTCTTATTAGGACCAAATGACTCGGGGAGTTCATTCTTCCTAGGATAAACTGAAAGGAGAGTTCATTCTTCCTAGGACCAAATGACTCGGGGAGTTTATTCTTCCTAGGACAAAGTGAACGGGGAGTTCATTCTTCCTAGGACCAAATGACTCGGGGAGTTTATTCTTCCTAGGATAAACTGAAAGGGGAGTTGATTCTTCCTAGGACCAAATGACTCGGGTAGTTTATTCTTCCTATAACAAAGTGAACGGGGAGTTCATTCTTCCTAGGACCAAATGACTCGGGGAGTTCAGTCTTCCTAGGATAAACTGAAAGGGGAGTTCATTCTTCCTAGGACGAAATGACTCGGGGAGTTTATTCTTCCTAGGGTATACTGAAAGGGGAGTTGATTCTTCCTAGGACCAAATGACTCGGGGAGTTCATTCTTCCTAGGGTATACTGAAAGGGGAGTTCATTCTTCCTAGGACCAAATGACTCGGGGAGTTTATTCCTCCTAGGATAAACAGAAAGGGAAGTTCATTCTTCCTAGGACCAAATGACTCGGGGAGTTTATTCTTCCTAGGATAAACAGAAAGGGGAGTTCATTCTTATTAGGACCAAATGACTCGGGGAGTTCATTCTTCCTAGGATAAACTGAAAGGGGAGTTCATTCTTCCTAGGACCAAATGACTCGGGGAGTTTATTCCTCCTAGGATAAACTGAATGGGGAGTTCATTCTTCCTAGGATCAAATGACTCGTGGAGTTCATTCTTCCTAGGGTATACTGAAAGGGGAGTTCATTCTTCCTAGGACCAAATGACTCCGGGAATTTATTCTTCCTAGGACAAAGTGAACGGGGAGTTGATTCTTCCTAGGACCAAATGACTCGGGGAGTTCATTCTTCCTAGGATAAACTGAAAGGGGAGTTCATTCTTCCTAGGACCAAATGACTCGGGGGTTTATTCTTCCTAGGAATAACTGAAAGGGGAGTTCGTTCCTCCTAGGACCAAATGACTCGGGGAGTTTGTTCTTCCTAGGATAAACTGAAAGGGGAGTTGATTCTTCCTAGGACCAAATGACTCGGGTAGTTTATTCTTCCTAGGACAAAGTGAACGGGGAGTTCATTCTTCCTAGGACCAAATGACTCGGGGAGTTCAGTCTTCCTAGGATAAACTGAAAGGGGAGTTCATTCTTCCTAGGACGAAATGACTCGGGGAGTTTATTCTTCCTAGGGTATACTGAAAGGGGAGTTGATTCTTCCTAGGACCAAATGACTCGGGGAGTTCATTCTTCCTAGGGTATACTGAAAGGGGAGTTCATTCTTCCTAGGACCAAATGACTCGGGGAGTTTATTCCTCCTAGGATAAACAGAAAGGGAAGTTCATTCTTCCTAGGACCAAATGACTCGGGGAGTTTATTCTTCCTAGGATAAACAGAAAGGGGAGTTCATTCTTATTAGGACCAAATGACTCGGGGAGTTCATTCTTCCTAGGATAAACTGAAAGGGGAGTTCATTCTTCCTAGGACCAAATGACTCGGGGAGTTTATTCCTCCTAGGATAAACTGAATGGGGAGTTCATTCTTCCTAGGATCAAATGACTCGTGGAGTTCATTCTTCCTAGGGTATACTGAAAGGGGAGTTCATTCTTCCTAGGACCAAATGACTCCGGGAATTTATTCTTCCTAGGACAAAGTGAACGGGGAGTTGATTCTTCCTAGGACCAAATGACTCGGGGAGTTTATTCTTCCTAGGATAAACAGAAAGGGGAGTTCATTCTTCCTAGGACCAAATGACTCGGGGAGTTTATTCTTCCTAGGATAAACTGAAAGGGGAGTTCATTCTTCCTAGGACCAAATTACTCGGGGAGTTTATTCTTCCTAGGATAAACTGAAAGGGTAGTTCATTCTTCCTAGGACCAAATGACTCGGGGAGTTCATTCTTCCTAGGATAAACTGAAAGGGGGGTTCATTCTTCCTAGGACCAAATGACTCGGGGAGTTTATTCCTCCTAGGATAAACTGAATGGGGAGTTCATTCTTCCTAGGATCAAATGACTCGTGGAGTTCATTCTTCCTAGGGTATACTGAAAGGGGAGTTCATTCTTCCTAGGACCAAATGACTCCGGGAATTTATTCTTCCTAGGACAAAGTGAACGGGGAGTTGATTCTTCCTAGGACCAAATGACTCGGGGAGTTCATTCTTCCTAGGATAAACTGAAAGGGGAGTTCATTCTTCCTAGGACCAAATGACTCGGGGGTTTATTCTTCCTAGGAATAACTGAAAGGGGAGTTCGTTCCTCCTAGAACCAAATGACTCGGGGAGTTTGTTCTTCCTAGGATAAACTGAAAGAGGAGTTCATTCTTCCTAGGACCAAATGACTCGGGGAGTTTATTCTTCCTAGGATAAACAGAAAGGGGAGTTCATTCTTCCTAGGACCAAATGACTCGGGGAGTTTATTCTTCCTAGGATAAACTGAAAGGGGAGTTCATTCTTCCTAGGACCAAATGACTCGGGGAGTTTATTCTTCCTAGGATAAACTGAAAGGGGAGTTCATTCTTCCTAGGACCAAATGACTCGGGGAGTTCATTCTTCCTAGGATAAACTGAAAGGGGGGTTCATTCTTCCTAGGACCAAATGACTCGGGGAGTTTATTCCTCCTAGGATAAACTGAATGGGGAGTTCATTCTTCCTAGGATCAAATGACTCGTGGAGTTCATTCTTCCTAGGGTATACTGAAAGGGGAGTTCATTCTTCCTAGGACCAAATGACTCGGGGAGTTCATTCTTTCTAGGGTATACTGAAAGGGGAGTTGATTCTTCCTAGGACCAAATGACTCGGGAGTTCATTCTTCCTGGGATAAAGTGAAAGGGGAGTTCATTCTTCCTAGGACCAAATGACTCGGGAGTTTATTCTTCCTAGGAATAACTGAAAGGGGAGTTCGTTCTTCCTAGGACCAAATGACTCGGGGAGTTTGTTCTTCCTAGGATAAACTGAAAGGGGAGTTCATTCTTCCTAGGACCAAATGACTCGGGAGTTTATTCTTCCTAAGATAAACTGAAAGGGGAGTTCATTCCTGCTAGGACCAAATGACTTGTGGAGTAGGGTGTATTAATGTGTCGGGTAAATGATGTTTGTTCAAACTTCACAAACTACTAGTCATAAAATTATAATTGTATTTGTAATTACGACAATTTATATAGCATCGTTAGTAGCAAACTACTTCTAGGATGTTTCATGCAAATCTAGCTACAGAAGCAGCTTATAAGGAGCCCTAGCTACTTCAATTTACAGCTCAAATTAGTTATAATTACATACTATTGATTTGAACGTACAATTGAACTTAACAAAATCTGTTGCCACACAGTGTCATAGAGAATGTCATTTACGAGGTCAAATTAATGGAATTGTACAAATCAACCAAATCATCTGCACCACTTCACTCTGTCCTGCTAGCTTCTGTTTCGGCCCATATGAGCTCTCGGCTTACCATTTGACCTTTGTAGTGTTTCCTTCTCTCATGACTGTACACATGAGCAGCCGCCTCAGTTGTCATTTACACCCACCTTTCCACAGACTGGGTGTGTGATGGCCAGTCGGGAACCACCATTGGGTTGCTACAAGAAGCCTTGATCTCTGCTGTTGCTAGGGAGCAGGTTGAAATGGGCTCAGAGAATCCAGAGCTCCAGTCAATCAGTTGCAAGAGCGTAGTCGCCTCAGAGTTGATGGTTGGTGTTTTCCTGGATCTCACACTGCTATCTCCAAGCTGTGTCATATCATCGCGTTCACCTCTGATCTTCAGTATCTTCTCCAATGCATCTCTTCTCTACTGTTCCTCCTCACTGCACAACATTCCCTGCAGCACAGACTCGCTAAAACCATACCATGCAGATCTCTTCACTGTAGGCATGACCATCATCTTCATCTCTTCACTCTGTTCTTTTAGCACTTGTAGCTGGAAAAGGAGATGCTTGGGTCCTTGTGTCCATTTGCTATTTATCTTTATCACCCTAGGCAATAGTGAGCTTGACAACTATCAAGGAATCACACTGAGTTCCAATCTGTCTAACCTCTTTGAAATGTGTTTGTTGGAGCTGTATGGTACCTACTTGCTGACTTCAGACTTGCAGTTTCGATTCAAAAAGGGGTTGGACTGTTCTCATGCATTGCTTGCTGTAGGATCAGTAGTTGATTACTTTTCTAATCATGGCTCTAATGTAAACCTGTGTGCATTAGACATGTGTAAAGCTTTTGATAAAGTCAATCACTATGCATTATTTAGCAAGTTAATGGATCCTAGTCCCTCGTGAGTTTTTTGCATCCTCATAATTTGGTATAGCATGAGTGCAGCACGTGTCAGGATGGCACAACATGTTGTCTGATATGATCAATCTAATTTGTGGAGTTAGGCAGGGTGGTGTCCTCTCAACAATACTTTTAGCTGTGTATGTGAATGATATTATAGAGAAACTGAGTAGGTCCAATCATCGATGTCGGACTGGGGAGCTATTTTGGGATGCATTATGTATTCTGACGACCTTATCTTGATGTCCGCATCTCTCTGTGACATACAAGCAATGGTCGACATTTGTGTGGAAGAATTAGAGAGTACTGACATGAAATTAAATGTAACAAAATCTCAGCTGATGAGAATTGGCCCTTCTTTTCATACTGCATGTAAAATGATTAGTGTAAATAGTGTGCAAATTAACTATGTTGACAATCTTAAATACTTGGGTTGTTCTCTTGTTTCTGCCAAGTCATTAAAAGTCAGTTTGCATGAAATGAGAGTCAAGTTCTATAAATCTTTAAACTCTCTGTATAGTAAATGTTGCAAATTCACTGAGCCAGTATTACTGCATCTTGTTAGTGCTTATTGCAAGCCATTCTTGCTTTACGGAATGGAAGCTGTGAGCCTCAGTAACAGTGAACTTAACACAGTAAACTACACCTACAGCAATGCCATCTGTAAGATCTTCAAGGTCAGCCACTGCAGTGTCGAGGACATACTGCATTTCATGCAGGAATCTAACATTAAGGACTGCTGGATGTTAAGATGAACAAGACTCTTTCGAAGAGGCCCAAATATAGGGAACACTGTGGTAAATTTTATGTGTGATCTCCTATGCACATAGTATAATTTGCATTAAGGAAATGTGGACTATGTAGTTGAATTAGTATAGTACGGGCAGGTCTGCTGTCCAGTGAATGCTGTATCGTTTGTTTTGTGCTACCATATTTGGTGAATAAAAGATTGGTATATATATTGAACCAGTTCACAAAATAGGCCTACACCCCAACACAGAACTCCACAATCATCCTCAAATTGTTCACATTCTATCCTTTTCGATTATGCTTTGAGATCCAAATACTCTTGAAACTCAGAGCTGTTGTGAGCCACCCTCTGTGGAACACAGTCACACGGGTCCTAAGTTCCTAACTCCAACAGAACCAGATCCTTTGGCAGAACTTCATTACAAATTGCACTGACAATCCTGTAGCAATAGCTTTGATCTGTGCTCAAGTCTTTCATCACTTCATCGCCGAGCTAAGGGAGAGCAGGGCCAACACAGACTTTTGCAAAATCAGGATTGATGTCTAGCTCAGTTACAGAATCTAACAGAGATCAAGGCTTCTAACTAGGTGCCTCAGTGGCAGTTCTCTTGTGTGCAGATCACGAACAATCCACACGAGCTGCCTTTGCAGCTTCTCCCCGACATGATGCATTACTCGCCTACACAACCAGTGGTTACATTACAGGAATCACCTTAAATAGCTTGAAGAGCCTTCTCTGCTCTTTTTTCATTCAATCACTCAACAAGTCTATCAGCAATTATTTCCACGTTTTTCCTTTTCAGTTACTTGAGCAGGAACAAAATGCCACAGATATCTGGTTTCTGGTCCCATGCAAACTGTATAGTGTTCTTCTTTCACCAAACCTGAATACATTTCGCCATTCCCTTTTGCTTTCAACATGACCTTGGTTTCATCACGACGCTCCATCAAAGAAAATACAACTGATGCCATTCTGCTGACGTTCGTTTTCAAACTTTCACGACTCTCTTCTGAGCTCTCCTCACCTTATTGTGATCAATCACTAAAGTAGTGTCGAACTGAGTAACATCAATCCAGGCAGCAGTAGCAATCTCCGCTGTCTCCTTAAGCCCAGTGTGGTGTCTTAGACTGGCCAGGGCTATGTTGATTATGTCTGCAGAATTGTGTTTTGCCCTCTTCATAGTTTTCACAGAATCAGCAGAAGACTTACCTTCAGGAAGTAAGTGCTTTTTGTCTTCATCATTACAATAGTCATTCACTGATTCTTCCATGATATCCTGTTACTCTTCAAACTCTTTCTATGGTCCACTGTCATCTCTTCCTCGTCTGTGGTTCGTTTTTAAATCTTCATGTCATTTGGTCCTAGGAAGAATCAACTCCCCTTTCAGTATACCCTAGGAAGAATGAACTCCGCAAGTCATTTGGTCCTAGGAAGAATGAACTCCCCATTCAGTTTGTCCTACGAAGAATGAACACCCCGAGTCATTTTGTCCTAGGAAGAATCAACTCCCCTTTCAGTTTATCCTAGGAGGAATAAACTCCCAGAGTCATTTGGTCCTAGGAAGAATGAACTCCCCTTTCAGTTTATCCTAGGAAGAATGAACTCCCCAAGTCATTTGGTCCTAGGAAGAATCAACTCCCCTTTCAGTATACCCTAGGAAGAATGAACTCCCGAGTCATTTGGTACTAGGAAGAATGAACTCCCCATTCAGTTTATCCTAGGAGGAATAAACTCCCCGAGTCATTTGGTCCTAGGAAGAATCAACTCCCCTTTCAGTTTATCCCAGGAAGAATAAACTACCCGAGTCTATTGGTCCTAGGAAGAATCAACTCCCCTTTCAGTAAACCCTAGGAAGAATGAACTCCACAAGTCATTTGGTCCTAGGAAGAATGAACTCCCCATTCAGTTTATCCTACGAAGAATGAACTCCCGAGTCATTTGGTCCTAGGAAGAATCAACTCCCCTTTCAGTTTATCCTAGGAGGAATGAACTCCCGAGTCATTTGGTCCTAGGAAGAATCAACTCCCCTTTCAGTTTATCCTAGGAAGAATAAACTCCCCGAGTCATTTGGTCCTAGGAAGAATCAATTCCCCTTTCAGTTTATCCCAGGAAGAATAAACTCCCCGAGTCTATTGGTCCTAGGAAGAATCAACTCCCCTTTCAGTAAACTCTAGGAAGAATGAACTCCACAAGTCATTTGGTCCTAGGAAGAATGAACTCCCCATTCAGTTTATCCTAGGAGGAATAAACTCCCCGAGTAATTTGGTCCTAGGAAGAATGAACGCCCCTTTCAGTTTATCCTAGGAAGAATAAACTCCCCGAGTCATTTGGTCCTAGGAAGAATGAACTCCCCATTCAGTTTATCCTAGGAAGAATAAACTCCCCGAGTCATTTGGTCCTAGGAAGAATGAACTCCACAAGTCATTTGGTCCTAGGAAGAATGAACTCCCCTTTCAGTTTATCCTAGGAAGAATAAACTCCCCGAGTCATTTGGTCCTAGGAAGAATGAACTCCCCATTCAGTTTATCCTAGGAAGAATGAACTCCCCGAGTCATTTGGTCCTAGGAAGAATGAACACCCCTTTCAGTTTATCCTAGGAAGAATAAACTCCCCGAGTCATTTGGTCCTAGGAAGAATCAACTCCCCTTTCAGTATACCCTAGGAAGAATGAACTCCCCGAGTCATTTGGTCCTAGGAAGAATGAACTCCCCATTCAGTTTATCCTAGGAGGAATAAACTCCCCGAGTCATTTGGTCCTAGGAAGAATGAACTCCCCTTTCAGTTTATCCTAGGAAGAATAAACTCCCCGAGTCATTTGGTTCTAGGAAGAATCAACTCCCCTTTCAGTTTATCCTAGGAGGAATAAACTCCCCGAGTCATTTGGTCCTAGGAAGAATGAACTCCCCATTCAGTTTATCCTAGGAAGAATGAACTCCCCGAGTCATTTGGTCCTAGGAAGAATGAACTCCCCTTTCAGTTTATCATAGGAAGAATAAACTCCCCGAGTCATTTGGTCCTAGGAAGAATCAACTCCCCTTTCAGTATACCCCAGGAAGAATGAACTCCACGAGTCATTTGGTCCTAGGAAGAACGAACTCCCGATTCAGTTTATCCTAGGAGGAATAAACTCCCCGAGTCATTTGGTCCTAGGAAGAATGAATTCCCCTTTCAGTTTATCCTAGGAAGAATAAACTCCCCGAGTCATTTGGTCCTAGGAAGAATGAACTCCCCTTTCAGTTTATCCTAGGAAGAATGAACTCCCCGAGTCATTTGGTCCTAGGAAGAATGAACTCCCCTTTCAGTTTATCCTAGGAAGAATAAACTCCCCGAGTCGTTTCGTCCTAGGAAGAATGAACTCCCCATTCAGTTTATCCTAGGAGGAATAAACTCCCCGAGTCATTTGGTCCTAGGAAGAATCAACTCCCCTTTCAATTTGTCCTAGGATGAATTAACTCCACCAGTCATTTGTTGCGATCTCAAACGAAGACACTAGGGGAGTGTTTATTCGCAGGGTGGAGTGTTTTTGTCCTAGTATCAATTAACTCCCGAGTCATTCTATCCTAGGATATATACACTCCGGGAGTGTTTATTTCAGGGGAGTCTATTCAGCCTCCTACACCGGCACCACCAGAGTATTACTATTCCAAAAGTTTAACGACGTCTTATGCCTGTTATGGCCGTTGACGTCTTAAAAATAGTAATTTCATATTAGTTCATTTTCTTGATAATTCCTATTCAATTTGTTCAACGACATCTTATGGCTACAAAGGCCGTTGACGTCGTTAAAGGTTTTTTTATGCTTTAGTACACGTCATATAACTTCCCGTCATCTGTTTGTTTCAGTTCTCTCATCGTTTGTTTCCTTGTTTGGCAGGTTGTTGAGATGCCGATGATTGACAGGTGGTTGTAGTCCATCTGTTTAATATATAGATTAATATTTTAATATATTTATATATATATATACCTTGTTGTCACCTTGTGCTGTCAACTCCTGGAGCTCTAGCGATCGTCATGACAAACATTCTCCATTGCTTCCTATTCGAAGTCAGGTCCCTTAGTGCTTCCAGATTCATACCAGTTACATCGTGAATCTCAGTCATCCATTTCTTCCTTGGTCGACCCCGTCTTTTTTCCCCTCACCACAAGCCAACATCATTTGTCTATATATATATACACACACACACACTATAATATACATATGCATCATTATTCGTTTTGGCATTTGGCTTCTTTTCTTTTCCTGTTTGGCCCAAAGGCTCTTTTTTTAACCATATCGGTTCTTTTCTGTTTTCATTTTCTTTGCATATTTCCCACTTTATATTATTTAAAAAAAATCGTGTTCTTTCACTTCACACACCAAGTGTTTATAGGCCCTATATAGCATCGGAGCACACGATGTAAAGGTGTTTAAACGTAACGTACTATCACAGCGTCAAACCGCGTTTAACTAAATCTTCGGCTGCAGTTGACGTTGACCTTGACCGTTCGTTACCTCTCAACGAGGAGACGAAAAATCTGTGCGATTGATGAAAACATGGCTTAGAATCGAAGCTTTTAGCTGTGCCCGACTCTACTGTTGTCTTTCGTGCAACAGTATTGTGTAAAGACATCTTATACGGTCGTAAGGAAGACCTTTCCTTGCACACGGTGTAGGCATACCAGTATTAAACGGCATCTTTTGCTGTCTAGTGTTTAAGGACATCTTGTGGCTACCAGGAACGTTGGCGTCCCCTCCCATTTTCCAGGTTTGGCACTGGCTTTACCTGGTGTTATTGACGCTACGGATAGTGGCGGATTTTTCTATATTGCAGAAAAGTCATTTGCTTTACCTGGTTTTGTAGTTGATCTAACAGTTTAATGACATTTTATGCTATCGAAGACCATCGACGTCTTTTGGAAGAAAATTATTTGATCAGTTCTCACCGTTCGTATACGGAAAAATCAACCTTAAGTCAACGCATTGGTTAAAGAATTAACTCCTCTGTTTAACGATATCATATGGCTGTCAGGGTCGTTGACGACGCCCTCCTCCTGTATCCGGCCTTGGGACTCGCACCGCAAAAGTACGAGCATTTGCGTATAATTGCAAAGATGCATGGATGAAGAAGAGTTTAACGACATCTTATGATAACAAAGGCCGTTACTTTGAACACACTGCTTTTGTGGATAACGTGGAGTTGCAAAGCAAATTTCTGAATATATAGCTTCGGGATAACGGTTTAAAAGGTGTTTAAGGCTTCACGTAATAGTTGTCAGATCGTAAACACAAATCAACTTGTCGTTAGACGTTTAGCCCAACCTGCAAACGCAATATTTATATACGGATTATGATGGATTTGTTTAAAAGGTGTCTATAATTATGTTGTATATCATGTGGTATTTGGCTTGGCAATCGTTCAAACTGGCAGCAGACCAGTGTCTGACCCATAGAGGGTATCTATTTGGAAGTGGGGGAACGCAGACAAGGTTTTTTATGTAGTACAGACATACCCAAACACGAATGTGTTGAGTCTGCAAACAATATAGGTTGGATATAAAAGTTAAAGCACTTTCAAGATGGCCGCAATCCAAAAATAGTCTAGGCTTGGAATTTAGAAAAGGCTCTAGATTCTGTTAGAAGCAAATCATGTAACAATTTGCTAACAGGTGTTTCTAGACATATTTGACCCTGCTGAAAACGAAAATCGCGATTAGGAAGCTGGATTTTTAGCGGTTGCATAAAAAAACAAGATGGCGGCCAAAATGGCGGCTAATATCTTCAAATAGCTATTAGTAAAGTCATGTATGTAATGGAAACATGATTTTAGAGTCTAAATTAACATTTTCGGGGTCAAGGAATGCGATGAAACTAAAGACAAATATGTAGCACTGCCAGAAAACAAAATGGCGGACAAAATGGCTGCCAAATATGTTCAAATGTCTATAAGTTAAGCCATGTATGTGATAGAAACACGATTTTAGAGTCTACGTTAACATTTTCGGGGTCAAGGAATGCGATGAAACTAAAGACAAATATGTAGCACTGCCAGAAAACAAAATGGCGGACAAAATGGCTGCCAAATATCTTCAAATGTCTATAAGTAAAGCCATGTATGTGATAGAAACACGATATTAGAGTCTACGTTAACATTTTCGGGGTCAAAGAACGCGACGAAACTAAAGACAAATATGTAGCACTGCCAGAAAACAAAATGGCGGACAAAATGGCGGCCAAATATCTTCAAATGGTTATAAAACAAATGGCGGACAAAATGGCGGTCAGTCTGGAATAGTGTTTTCTTGGTCAAAGCATACAAAGGAAGTAACATGTATGGAACATTACATTGATGTTATTGCAGTTTAACCATCATTATTTACATGACTTTTTAGTAGCCTATGATTGCTGTTTAACCATTTTACACATTACGTGTGCAATACTCGTGTTTCATAACCTGACTAGAGCTGTTTCAAGCATTGTTGCAGTCAACGCAATTGCACATAAGTGTGCATGGCAAGTTCGCACTTCGACAGCAGCAGTGCTTGGTGCTAAACTTATCAACTTTGCATGATTTACAGTAGACAAACTCTAGACACAACTGTGGCACAGGACCAATTGTAGACCAGACTGGATCGAGAACACCTTCTTCATCCACACTCCATCCTGATTAATTTAACACATTTTAGCCCCACTAGTGAGTCGCCATCAATGATGAAATGATGAAATGATTTGATTTTATTATGACCTTGAGGCTTATAGTTGAAATCCGCATTAATAATAAGTCATTATGGTGTTTTCTGCATTAGCTATTAATAATATAATTGGTCTACCGTCTATATAAGCTAATGTTTGCCGTTTAAGAAACCTGGATCTCCATTTCGTCTTCTAACCCCATATCTCTGATTGCACTCCTCCTGCCTACTCCTTGGAAAGCTTTTCTCGCTTCAGCTCTTCCTCATCCATTCCAGCTCCTCCAACTCAAGACATCTCTGGAGAACTGTAAACTCTCTACTTCATTGCAAATCTTCCTCACGACCTCACCACTGCCTACAGCTTCCTTCCCTCCCCTTCTGTCGCTGACACCTTCTGTTCATTTTTCTCTGACAGAATCTAGAGCCCTCCTCCTCATGGGCGTCTACACCATACAAACCTTGGAGCAAATGCTCCATCCAAGAAATAGGGGGGGGTGGAGATCTGTCAGTGTGTGTGCCACCAATTTAGGGGGAAGGAAGGAGGAAGGGGGAAGAAGAGGGGGAAAGGAAGTTGCTCCAATGACTTAGGGGGATAGACACCCCTTCTCCTTCAACCAAACGACGGACCGGCACTGTCCAACTAAAAGTCAGTCGATTGCAATAATTTAACGACTTAAATGGCATCAAAGGCCGTTGACTTTGATAGGACAGTTTCTTCTGGATGGACAGTCATCTCGGCAACGCCACTCTGCAAATGCTGTTATAGTTTAAAATCTACCGTTTTAAAGGTGTCTAGCCGGACTTTTATAATTGCTGTTGTCATATCGAGCGCTTAGCGACATCTGGTAGCTGCCGAAGCCGTTGACGTCGACCTATACCTACGTTTGAAATCAGCAGATGCTTTAGACAATTTGGCTCGTATAGAGAAGAGACTTTTCTTTGAAAAGGTGTTCTAAAATTTCTAAATGATACTTTCTAGTAGTTGCAACAATCCCCATTGTTATTAGATTAAAAACCCGTGTTTGGTGTCATTCTGACCCGATCTTGTTTGTGTGTCATTGATTAATGGCTAGTGTCTGCATAATTAAGGTGTCGTACATAGGCGTAATTTGTGGGGGGTACGAGGGGTACCCGTACCCCCACTTTTTGGACTGGGAGGTACCGTAACCCCCACTTTTTGATAAATTCCAATCAATATTTTATTATTGTGCCTTCCCAGAGATCGCAGTCTCCGCATTGCTTCGTGTATGTAAGAAATTGGTACCCCCCACTTTTTAGACTAAAGTTACACCCCTGGTGTCGTATCAGTCCACGATAAGAATTGATTAGATTGCAATGGAGTTAATTAGATTAGATTTGATGTGTCTGCTATTACCAGATATAATTTTAAGAGTATAACTGATTTCATCGTTTCAATAAGTAATTAATTGCCTAATGGGTAAGAAATTTTGCAGTAAAATCCTCGCTTCTGCTTCCGTCTTCCGCGTAAGTTTAAGGCCCGTACCCAAAAGCTAAGCCACTTCCTTATAGTGGCCATATTATAGATATAGATATATATGTATAATTGTATGTATATATATATATATGTATATATATATATATATATATATATATATATATAATAACTGTTGGGCGTTGAAGTCAGAATCGCATGAAACACTTTAACAGTGTAAAGTATCTATTAAATGTTGAAATAATTGCTCAACGCTTCGGCGAAATTGAGAGCTTATAATCCGCAACTAAGCCAAACCCAACAAATATTATTATATAATTATTATACAATTTTTAGCGTGCGGGGGAGACAGAAAATTGCGCTATATTAAGTTTGATGGCGGATGACTAGTGGCGCCCTCTCCGTCTAATCTTCCACTGAACAGTGTAGAAGTGGAATAGGCGTACTCTGGTCTAACTTATTGGTTAACGGTCCAGACTTAACCATGACAGACAGCCATGACAGACAGTGCAAACGACTTCATTTTCTTAACCTCGGCATATGATTTCGGTGATCAGTCCTCTCCCTTGTCGTCTCATCTTCCCACCGACAGTGTACGGTCAGTGTACTCATTATAGCTGAGTTGGGTAGAAGGTGAAGGGTGAATCAGAAACCTCGATCAAATTTCTGCCGTGGCGGGGATTTGAACCCCGAAACTCTCGGTTGACAGACCAGCACGCTAAACCACTAGACTCATTACTCCATACGTTAAATGGTAAACAAATTATTGCAGCACTCGTGTTAAGCTGGTGCCAAGCCCTTAGCCTTTAAGTTATCATCATCATCATCATCATCATCATCATCATCATCATCATCATCATCATCATCATCATCATCATCATCATCATCATCATCATCATCATCATCATCATCATCATCATCATCATCATCATCATCATCATCATCATCATCATCATCATCATCATCATCATCATCATCATCATCATCATCATCATCATCATCATCATCATCATCATCATCATCATCATCATCATCATCATCATCATCATCATCATCATCATCATCATCATCATCATCATCATCATCATCATCATCATCATCATCATCATCATCATCATCATCATCATCATCATCATCATCATCATCATCATCATCATCATCATCATCATCATCATCATCATCATCATCATCATCATCATCATCATCATCATCATCATCATCATCATCATCATCATCATCATCATCATCATCATCATCATCATCATCAACAACAACAACAACAACAACAACAACAACAACAACAACAACAGCGACAACAGTTCCTGACGCCAGTCATTTGGCGGCGATAGGTACGAATAAATGATCTCCATGTTCATTTGTCAAGTCCATTGCTCCCCTTAGTGTTAATCCAAGTGATGTTATGTCTTCATTAAGACTATCTATCCAGCGTACGTAGGCTTGGTCTGCCTTTGTCTAGCGTTTAAGTAGCGCATGTATTGTCTGGAGTTTACGCTTAGGATTGTACTTCTTTTGGGACTACCCTAGCTGGCCTGCTTTCGCTCAGGCTTGTGACGTCACCTTTCGAAAACTGCTCTTATGTTAACCACCGTTTGTAAACAACCCTTTGTCAGAGACATAACCGATCGAACTAGAAGCATATGGGCAAGAAGTAGAAGGATGAGGAGAAGGAGAAGGGAGGAGGAGGAGGAGAAGGAGAAAAAGGAACAGAAGGAGAAGTGGAAGTAAAAGGAAAACTAGAAGTACGAGAAGGAGAAGAGAAGGAGAAGGAGAATGAGGAGGAAAAGGAGTAGGAGTAGGATTAAAAGGAGTAAGAGGGGGAGGAGCAAGAGAAGTAGGAGGAAAAGGGGAGGAGAGGGAGAAGGAGAGGAGGACGGAGAGGGAGACGGAGACGGAGAGCGAGAAGGAGAAAGAAGAGGAAGAGTAGGAGGAGGAGGACGAGGAGGACGAGGAGGAAGAGGAGGACGAGGAGGAGGACGAGGAGGTAGAGTGGAGGAGGAGGAGGACGAAGAGAGGAGAAGGTGTAGGTGAAGGAGAGGAAGCATGCGGAAGACTCCTCCGGGAAGAGTAGAAGTAAAATGAAAAGGCATACAAGGAGGAGGAGAAGAGAATGGGGAGTATGAAGAGGAGTAACTGAAGGAGAGGAAGGAGCAGGAGGAGGAGGAGGGAAGAAGAGTAGGATTAGCACATTTATTGAACTTAGGGTTAGGGTATTCATCAATATACTCAGATAATAGAACTTTAAAATAAAGTGCTAAATCAGACAAGCAGTATATATTCGCACAGACTTGCACATGCATACACACATTCGTATACACATACGTACACATACACACGTACGCACAGGCATACATACATAAACACATACATTTACATATACAAATAAGCATTCAAGTTCATATATAATTTCACTGTGTAACGGCTCCGTAGTTTTTGTGTTCGTTGAAGCGAAGCAAAAGTCAACAAGAGAGAGTTGCTTTCAATTGAAAAGCGTCACTCATTCTTTCATTCATTCATTCATTCATTCTGTCCATCTCACGTCAGCCGATGAGTCAAAGACATAATTATAGTCATAGCTATCATTTCGGAATAGCGGAATTTTACAAATCGCTGACGTGGGGCTCTTACCTTGGCAGGCGCTCTATAAATATCCAGGTAGTGAGATACATACATAAATATACATATGTATGCATGCATACATACGTATATTCATTCAATCATTCATACATGCATAAATATATAGGCCTACAGACATAATAAATACATACGTACATTCATTCATGCTTACATACATACATGCATGCATATTTAGGCCTATACATTATATATATTCATTCATTTATGCATACATAGATACACACATGCGTACATATATACACACAAACACACATGCATATATTCATTTATTCATACATTAATAGATACATACATACATAACAACATGCACACACATACATAATATACACATATTCGATCAATCATTCATCATACAGACATACATAAATGCACTGCATGCGGGCTGCCACTGACAGACATTCACACAGACACAGACGCAAACAAACAGACTCACACACACGGGCATACAGACTAACAAGGCACACACCCTCAACCCACTGGCGTCGACTGCGTATAAACAATGCAGGTGCGATCAAGCTGATGACGCCGGGTTTCCCCCAATGACGCGAAAAACTACAGAGATTCCAGAAAGCGAAACTGCGTGTGCAGAAGAGATTTCAGAAAAAGGCGAACAATTTTCGATCTCGTCAGCCAGTCGTACACGAACAGCCGTCAGCAATTGATGTTGACGAATTTTCTAGACTGGAATGTATCGAATCATTCGCGATCTGATCGTTTCAAAGGAGTTTCGGTCGGACGACTACGAAAGGAATTACGAGCGGTCGGACTTATAAGGGCTGTTGGTCTGGCACGCCGGGTTTAGTCGGCCAGATTGATAGTCGAGGCTAACCGGCTTGCTTAATCGGCTAAATAAATCGTATGTTATCGTTAAATGCGATTTGTCTTTCGCTGGCGAAGGCTGGAGTTAGACGTGAGACATTCTGAGGAGGATTTAGGAGGAAGGTGATTCTGGAATCATTTGGTAAGTGTCGTTTCAATGTGAATAATAATTTTGAGGTTATCTTTATTCCTCGTGTCTTTAGAGCGATGACCCGAACCGAACCTCCCCTTTTCGTCTCCAGCTGTTGCTTCTCTTCCTCCTTCTGCGTCTCGTCCTCATCGTTCTCCTCCTCCTGCTTCTCCTCCTCGTTCACCTAATCCTCCTACTCGTCCTCCTCATCCTCATTCTCGTCCTCCTATTCCTCCTATCCTCCTCGTCCTTCACTTCCCCGTCCACCTAACCCCCCATCTCTTCCTCCTTCTAGTCCTCTCGTCTTCATTCTCGTCCTCCTATTCCCCCATCCTCCTCCTCCACCTAATCGTCCACCTCGTCCTCCTAGTCCTTCTTCTCGTCCTCCTCGTCTACCTAATATTCCGTCTCGTCCTCCTTCTAATCCTTCTTCTAGTCCTCATCCTCCTATTCTCCTTGTCCTCGACCTCGGCCTCCTCACCCTCGCCCTTCTCGCCCACCTCATCCACTTATAAGCATCTAGCTGACTGTCATGGCCTCATCATCTCCTTTAGCATTATCCTCCTCCTCCTCCTCCTCCTCCTCCTCCTCCTCCTCCTCCTCCTCCTCCTCCTCCTCATCCTCCTCCTCCTCTGCAGCAGCCTGTTCAGCATCCTGCAGCGTGTGGATGCGGTGCATATCATGGCATCATGTAATTGCGAAACTAATTACTTACCAACAGGAAACCAATGTAGAAAGAGTTTCGGTTCGTCGAAAAGTTGAGAGGATTTGGCTGAATAATTGCAAGGACCCAGAATTCAGACAAACACTATAACCTCGACAGACAGTAATTAGCAGCTGATAATTATCCTCTAATCAGCATCCGCTATTCATCCTCCAATCCTCCTTTTCTAATAATCATCCTCTACGAGTCTAAAATCATCTGATAATCCTTTAATAATCATCCTCTAATCATCATCCGCTAATAAACATCCTCTGATCATCAGCCTCTAATCATAAGCATCAGTGTCTATTTATCAGTATGTAAATGTAAGCAACTAACCTCTAATCATAATCATAATCACTGTCATCGTCATCGTCATCGTCATCGTCATCGTCACCGTCACCGTCACCGTCACCGTCACCGTCACCGTCACCGTCACCGTCACCGTCATCATCATCATCATCATCATCATCATCATCATCATCATCATCATCATCATCATCATCATCATCATCATCATCATCATCATCGTCATCATCATCATCATTTTCACTAGCTTCTCTAATCATCGTAGTCATCATCATCATAGTCCTTCTCATCAGCCTCTAGTATGTATAAAAATGCCCTGTGTATCATCTTCCCAGTATCAACTATCTCAGTTTAAGCCACTATTATTTTTCGACGGGTAGGTTTTTAATGGGATACGGTATTAGACTGGTGAGAGTGCTGGCCTTATAACGCGGAGAGTGCGGGTTCGAGCGTCCATTCCTGAGATGGTTACTGTGTAGGAACCTCGGGCAATCCCTTCACTCACAATTGCTCAGCGCCATCGATTGGTACTTGGTCAATAGATAGTGGAGCTTAATAAATGCGTAATAATAATAATGACAATGATAATGGCAATAGGTTTTAAAATTTATGTACGTCTGAGATTTGTAACTCAAAAGAGCATTCAACCGTTGGCATGGAAACAAAGAAGAAGAGCAGTCCCTTAAACTAGTTCTGAAGCAGTCTTGGGTATGAAGTGTTACCGACTTCGTTTTCTTAGCCTCGGCTTTCGAGGGCGGATGGCTAGTCCTCTCCCTCGCCGTCCTATCTTCCCACCGACAGTGTACGGTCAGTGTACTCATCATAGCTGAGTTGGCTAGGGGTGCAGATGCAGCAGAAATGTCGAACCAAATGTCTTCCCTGGCGGGGGTTTGAACCCCGACCTCTCGGTTGAGAGTCCAGTACTCTAACCACTATACTGTTGAGCACCCCACGAAACCCTCCCTGCAAAGGTCGCTTAATCCTTAGCCAGAAAGCGTGGGCGAACACGACATAGCTAAATGACGTGACATGGTTGCACTTGTTGGATGCGGGGGTTTGGCCGGCAGATGGCAGGCCTAAGTTGCAATGTACCTGAAGGTTGCATGACAAAGTAAGCGTTGGCGGACATTCAACAAAGGTACGATGAGAGGGCCAATTGAAAGACGTACAGCAGTGCTGTCCAACCTTTTTGACACCGCGGGCCACCGAAACAATTATTCTTGACGCCGAGGGCCGCACCAGTAAACTAAAAGCAATGACTAAAATTTATTGAAAATTACTTACCTATTATAGCAATAATCATGTAATAACCAGTTAATAATAGCATATATGTAGGCCTATGGCATGTGTTATAGTAGTTCAGCGCAAAAAGTATATCAATAAACGCTCAAGCACGTTTTTAGTGAGATGTTTGGCTTCGAACTGTGCTTGCAATTTCTTATTTTCGGTTGGTATTCAGCTTTGGCGGGCCATTTAAAATCAGTCCGCGGGCCGCGGGTTGGACAGCACTGACGTACAGTAACGTCCGGTGTGATGCTACATAGCGCCCGGGGAGGGAGTGGGTTTCAAAATGTTTGACAATTCTTTACAATTTCTTGACAATTCTTTGTTCAAGACAAATTGACGTCAACAATAATTTAATCAAAACGCAACCATAAACTCGGAAAGTCCTTATGAGTGATCTATAACTTTTTCGTCCGAAATTTAATCAAACGCGATATTTTCTTCATTTTAAATTAACTTGTTCATTGTTCTAAGATTTGGCCTAATAAGGAAATGGGCTGCATAATCTCTTGAATGCGAATATCCTGGGTTCTTTATGAAAATCTAATAGTTCTAGTTTCTTTTTCGATGGAAAGATAATTTGCTTGTTTGGGGGGGGGGTTTAAAAAAAATTTTGACATAATTTTTAGGGGGTAGTTGAATGTTTGACAATTGTTGACAAGGGGGAGGGAGGGGGTCAAAAACTGCCTAAAATTTGTTGACATAATTAATGGACGACCCCCTAACTAATATCCAGGTCGGTCACTGTTTAGTCTAACCGAAACGCTGGCGGAACCAAACCTTTGACGTAATCATGGCCTCAATCAGTTGGGCAAATTGCCTGGACCGGAATGAGTAGCGAGCGTAAGGGCCTCGGCATATGTTTTGTTTAACTGCATCTAATTGGTGGTCGATGTGTAGCCAAATAGGTTCCGAAGGCGAAGATTGTTCCGGCCCGATCCACATCTGTTGTTAGGTACAGCATCACAGGCGAAATATATTTAATTAATTAATTAATTAATTGATTGATTAACGAATCTGCAGCAAACTGCATCGATGAAACAGATCTGTTAGGAACACTGTCCTCTGTGTTCTGGTAACGTATTATCAACCAGTGTGTTTCGAAACTGCCTTCTCCTACCCGGTATTGTTTTCACACCGGCTTATCAGCTGAAGGGTCTGTTTTTCCTACTCCCTGGTCCTGAATTGTTTTCACACCCGCTTATCAGCCGCGGGGTGCCTCCTACTAATCGCTATGGAAGTGCCTCTTTGCTCCGTAGGGAGGTGACTCTAAGGAGCTAGCCTCAGCCAGCCTCGTCTACGCTAGCTTTTGATGTCCTTCGGCTGCGTTCAGTGTTTGCGATTATTATCCACCGATTTCTGTGGTAGAGATAAAAACACGCCCACTGCTATTGCGTGAATTGCGTCAAAGCGCGGGCCAATTAGTCCGGACCCAGCCTACGTTTCTTTGACAGATGGACGTTATAATAAATAAAAATATCACTTGTTTGTTCTTTCTCTGTGTCTCTGTTTCTCTATTTCTCTGTCTCTCTTTCTTCATCTCCCCCTTCTGTCTCTCTTCTCTCCCCTCTCCCCATCTCGCTTTCTCCCTATGTCTTCATTGCTTTCGCTTCCTATTTTTGTCTCTGCCTCTGTCTGTCTGTCTGTCTGTCTCTGTCTGTCTGTCTGTCTGTCTGTCTGTCTGTCTGTCTGTCTGTCTGTCTGTCTGTCTCTCTCTCTCTCTCTCTCTCTCTCTCTCTCTCTCTCTCTCTCTCTCTCTCTCTCTCTCTCTCTCACTCAATCTGTCTCTCTTTCTCTCTTATTCTTTTACCGCTTCTGTATCTGTCTATGCAGGCCTAATTATATAAACGCACACATTCAT
Source organism: Allolobophora icterica (assembly GCA_963556255.1). NCBI lineage: Eukaryota > Metazoa > Annelida > Clitellata > Crassiclitellata > Lumbricidae > Allolobophora > Allolobophora icterica. The sequence goes on along the minus strand of OY744609.1, from coordinate 7,433,947 downwards.
TATACACATACACATAGGCGTGGCCACATTGAGGCCAGAGGTTGCCTCCTCGTGCATTTTTAGATTTCAAAAACTTTCCGTGGGTTATACCGGGAGGACACCTACTACACCTGGATGTCTCCCGGAGTTACCTCCTCTTGAATTTAAATCTGGCTACGTCCTTGCACATACATTGTTAGCTTCTCTTGAGCATAATTATATGGAAATTAGCGGGAGGCATAGAGGGGCAGACGGACAGAAAATAGTAATAATATAACGATTTGCATAGCGCCCTAGCACAGCCGAGGCCGAAGGAAAGGGCGCTGTACATGAGAAAGACAGACAGACAGACAGACAGACAGACAGACAGACAGACAGACAGACAGACAGACAGACAGACAGACAGACAGACAGACAGACAGACAGACAGACAGACAGACAGACAGACAACAGACAGACAGACAAAAACAAAGAAAGGGCCACCGGTATGAATACAAACAGGTCTCCTTTCAGAAGTTCAACAAAGACGATATATAAATGGCTAGGAAGAGGTACAATTACAATTACACAGCGACTGACTGACTGACTGACTGACTAGACGGTAATTTGCGACGACTTGTTGACCTTCGCTTTTCATAAGAGAATAAATAGAGGATCGTTTGTCGACCCGAGTTCTTTCGGTTTTGGTGGCTGATAATAATATAGTTTGAAAACAATGCTCTTCAGTCACATTTGCGAGAGAGGAGAGGAGAGGAGAGGAGAGGAAGGAAGAGGAGAGGAGAGGAAGGGAGAGGAGAGGAAGGGAGAGGGAGAGATGAGAGAAGACGAGAGGAGAGTAGAATAGTGGATAGGAGAGTAGGGAAGGTGAGGTGAGAGAAGACGAGAGGAGAGGAGAATAGGGGAAAGGTGAGGCGGTGAGAGGAGAGGAAAGGAGAGAGACGAGAGGAAAGAAGACGAGAGGAGAGAAGACGAGAGGAGAATATGGGAGAGAAGAGGGGAGGAGAGGATGGGGAGGAGAGGAGAGTACAGGATGGGAGTGAGGAGAGGAGAGAGGAGAGGGGTGGAAGAGTAGAGGACTGGGAGTACAGCTGTACAGGCCAGGTCATAATGTAAGAGGATTGAGCGGCCAGGGCAGGATTGAACAGGGTAGGGCAGAACAGAACAGTTGGCAGCTCACTCAAAGTATGTTCGAAATGTTACTTTGATTTAAGAAGTTTCATCAAATATCAGATCCATCCTACGAACTCGCCAAAACCTCACCTCTTGCCATCTCTCCACAGGTCTTTCACTAAACACTGAAAACACTGCTCTTCTGCAAATTCTATCCCGATTCTTCCTTTTCCATTACCTCTCTCGCTGTTTCAATTCTAAGCACAAGGGACGTATCTAGCGTTGGGCTTGGGGGGGGGGGCTTAAGCCCCCCAAACGAAGTTGAAGCCCCCCCAAACAAGTCAAGCCGTTGTATGCTTACGGCTAAAATTCGTATGAACACTGTGTAAATGTTGCCATGTTCAAGGCTTAAGCCCCCCAAACGAAAAAGCCTGGTTACGTGCCTGCTAAGCACCTTAGTCGTCTGACCCATTTGGATCTTGACGTGGAACCGATTTTGACCCTACCTGCCTATCTATTTTTTTTGACTAAGCGCCTGTGAATAAACTGGTTCCTGAGACGCCACTTTTTGGGCGCTGTAGAAATCTCGAGATTACGATTCGGATAACGAGTGGGTGTGTCGCTGGTTTTGAGTTCGTCGAAGTATTTATGACGAAATTGGGGCGAAATTGGGCCAGCTATTTTTACCCTTCAAGTTAACAGTCAATCATCTGTGTGGCTCTATAAGCCGTTCAGTAATTACCAGAGGCTTTTAGCAATTTGAAAAGCCTGAATCCTTTAGCCTATTAGGGATTTTTTAAACTTTAAGGTATTTCCAAAGTCTGAACCCTTTGGTTTCTATGAGGAATTTTCAGAACCTTTTAGTAATTTACAAACCCAAAATCCTTAAGCCTTTGAGAAACATTCAATGTCCGAAGTCTGGGAAATGTCAAAATTCTGAGAGGAAATTCCAAAGCTTTGAGGGTTGAAAGTTTTAAAGGAATTTCCAACGCCTGAGATCTTTGGATTTCCTAATCCTAATCGATTAAAAGCCTTTGAGGAATTTCCGAGATCTGAAGTCAATGACCTCAGCGAGATTTTCACACATGACAGAATATGATGATTGACAGATCGTTCACCGAACTAGAATAAGTGGTTGGGATGTGTGCTAATGTATGTCTGGTAGAAGTGATTACTCATGTTATGCAGTGAATTGAGTAGGTCCGTTCAAACAAATGTTTGCGTGTTGATGAGGCTCTGGGATCGGTGGATCAATAAAAGAGTAAATATTGGTGTCTATAAGGCCTTGATTAAAGGTCGTTATTCAGTTTATGATAGGACGGACGGACGGACGGACGGACGGACGGACGGACGGACGGACGGACGGACGGACGGACGGACGGACGGACGGACGGACGGACGGACGGACGGCTGTGTAATTGGATGCGTGGGTCTGTTTATGTTCGTGAAATCTTGCCAGACATATGCGTGTGTATACGTATACGAGTTTCAATCGCAGTGAAACCAAGATGGAAGGAAGGACGAACGGACACAAGGACGAACGGAAGGAAGGAAGGATGGACGTATAAGAGGACAGAAGTAAAGAATGAAAGACAGACATATCGAAAAAAAGACATAGAAAGATTAAAACAGACAGAGCAGAGATAGAGCCAAAAATATATAGACAGACAGACAGACAGACAGACAGACAGACAGACAGACAGACAGACAGACAGACAGACAGACAGACAGACAGACAGACAGACAGACAGACAGACAGACAGACAGACAGACAGACAGACAGACAGACAGACAGACAGACAGACAGACAAGACGCATAGGCAGACAGACCAGCTGACTGTCTGACCGACTGACCGGCTGAGTATCTGACTGTCTGTCTGATCAAGACAGACACACAGACGGACAAACAGCCATACAAAGACAGACAAACAGCCATACAAAGACAGACACGCCGACCCATTAATTAACGATTCCGTCCATAGTTGATGCTATAAAACGAAACGTGTCTCGGTTTCACCCGCGATTGAAACTCGTATACAGACCCAGGCATCTGTCTGGCAAGATTCTACGAACATGAACAGGCACACACCCACGCATCCAATTACACAGGACCACGCAGTGTCACATATAAACTAAATGTATTTCTAACTGTAATTGGACATTTTTATATAGCGCCCCTATCAGAAACGTTCTCTGCGCTAGCCTACACGATTTAGATGTCGTTAAGAACATGGATTACAACAGTAACTGTTAGCAAAACAATGCACTGCCAATTAGGTAGGTCACCATTGTTTCTACAGCGACCGTTTGGTTTCGACAATCCTTATCTTACAACGAATAATATTTACTGAGGCAGATACTTTACCACCGCTGCCATTTTGAATCGGTAATCATAATCGTATAATTTCGATATTTTTACAGCGCCGAAAAAGCTCAAGGCGCTCAGTCAAAAGAACTCTCGATAGACATAGTGTGTAAGTTGCTTGGGGGTTCAAACCCCGCTAGCACTTCTTGTGACCAACTCAGCTAAGTAATACAAGGCACTGGAAAAACGTTGAGGGTCAGGAAGCTAAAATACCTCATGAGTCTTAGGTTGTTTCGTGTGCAACATATTAACATTAGACTTTGACCTGCTTTTTGACCTCCAGTTTGGTAATCTGTAAAATCTTCGAACCCCAAGCGACTTGTTGCCAAGTGAAGGAACTGGATAGGCAGATAGGGCTAGTTTCGCTTCCAGGTCAAGATCTGTAGTCAGTCAGGCAGACGGTTGTGGTAGATAATGTTCAGAATTTGACCTTCGAGATAGGTTAGGGTGTGTTAAAACGAAAATAGCATTTGTGGAAAAGGAGTGGCTTCAGTTTTGTGTAAAAGACCTGCGCAGAGATTGTAAAGGTTGTCGCACCCTCCAAGGTCCCTTTGCAGCCGAGATTCAAATCTCTGAAATATGCTACGGTCGGTTTGCGAGAACTGATATCCTGACATACAAAGACCCAGTGACTATCTCTACTTTCGATTCTGTATACCGGCCTGTTACATAGTGTATCCTGTTGCAATGTCCGCTTGCCTAGTTTCCTGTCTCTCTGTCTGCCTCTATGCGTATCTGGCTTCCTGTCTGTTGCCTTGTCCGTCTATCTGTATGTGTGCATGTATGTACGGTTGTATGTATATCTATGTATGTATGTGCATATGTATGTTCGTTTATATTTATACATGTATGTATATAGTGTATACGTACGTATGCACGCTCATGCCTGAGTGTATATATATATATGCAAATATATAAATATGTATATGTATATATATATATATATCTATGTACGTGCATGTATACGTCAGTAGCTTAACGCGTAGGAGTGGCGTTTAACCGAAACTTAGATGTATGTGGTGACCTTTGCCCTCGTAGTTTACGGTTCACGTGATTCGCCATTGATACCAGTAGACTCGCATTTTATCTACAGAGCGCTTGCAGTCATTCTTATTGTCACAGATGCTAAACTATCAACCGTATACATACACGAAGATTGTGTAGCTCCGGGTACCGTTTAAAAACTGTCTCCGGTCGTGCTCAGGCAGACCTCGGACACTGCGGTCGAAAACCGGTTCAGTCTCTAGAGCTCTTCAGTCAATGCATTTAGAAAACACGAGCTTTTTGTTGATAGGATTCGTGAGAAAATCTCCAATCAGGTGGATATTTGTGGTTAAAACTGAGCTGTTCAAACTGAGATATTGGGGTTACACTGGGGTGAAATTTGGTTGGGGGTGGTAGACACAAATGAGAGAAAGGAGGAAGGTTAAAATTTTACGTATGGATACTGTAAACTGTACATGATCATATCTTCTGTTGTATTAGCTACGTAAAGAGAACTTCTAAGTGCTGTGCTTTGAGAGTTTTATGAAGGCTATCTATAGCTCACATGCATTTAGAAGTGTTTTCTCAAGAGCTGCGGCTCGAACTCCTCACCTTGCCCTTACACAGGTTAGGAAGCCCCTGAAGTCTGTATTACTTGACAGGAATTATCTGGTTAAGGCTGGTTCGGGTCGGGAGCGCCACCGATGACTTTATTCTTGAAATGAGGCTTTGTCAGATTGCAATTACGAAGTGTTGTCTCTTTCAAACGCCAACTGAACCTTTACCTAGTACTTTGACTCGTTATCACTTGCGCTGACGTTTGACATTATAAGACACTCCAGAAGTAGCTTGCTTTTAGATTTTAATGGTGCTATATAAATTGTGGTTATTGCCATTACAATTACGATAACATAATTATTCTGGTTTTGACAGCGTGACAGGAAGATGATCACCACCTTCGGAGTGACTGCAACGACGGGGAGCCGGCCCATCGCGGTCGTTGCCCCCATGTGTCATCGTCCCGTTGCGAACCACGTCAAAACGAGCCCCCACCGACCCTGTAACGACCACGGGGCAAATGTCGGCGTTCTACCCACCCCGGAGACGACGACAGCCACCCTCAAGGACTTGACGGCTGCCTGTAGCGGGGCTGCGTCGTCCACCACGGTCCTGGAAGCTCCGGGAAAACACCCGGCATCAACGGGGAACCGGTCGGTGCCAACGCTCAGGACACCACCGTTAAGGATTTCGCTGCCAAACACTGTGCTAGGGACCTCGTTGCTAGAGTCCGCGACGCAAAGGACCTCGGTGTTAGGGACCCCGGCGTTGGGTCTTCCATGTTCGGAAATGACTCGCACACGGAGTTGTTCAGACAGTGGAGCTACATCACATGAATGTTCCCAGTTCGAATCGAGAACTACCAAAGATCGAAGACCAGCCTCTGTTCTGGGTCATCCCTCTGCTGACGGGACCTCGACGGATGTTGCAGATGGTCTGGCTGTTTCGCTCCACTGCTGTACGCTCGACTCCGGTAAAACGAAAGATCATTGGTCGGATATCATTCTCAAACAGTCGACTGCTAGTTCGGTTTTCGTGACGCCGTCTAGTCAATCTGGCGACCCTCTTCTCGCTCTGTACCCCGAACCGAAGAACCTCTCAATAGCCGTCGACGAGTGCAACTTCTACTACGGTAACATGACGAACACTGAGGCCAAATCTCGACTACATCGCTGCTCCGTTGGGACCTTCCTACTCCGGGACAGCTCCGACTCCCGCTTCCGGTACTCCTTGAGCGTCAAGACCGCGCGCGGCACGACGTCGATCCGTATCGTGGGTACGTCGACAGGACAATACCGGCTGGACAGCGATCCACACCAGGAATCGCGAATGCCGGCGTTTCGGTGGATCCTGTCCCTCGTGGAGCACTACTTCCTCAGCGCATCGTCGGCGAATTCGTCGACTGAGAAGGGAAGACATCGAGGTCACTGTGTGTTGTTGGAGAGCAGTGGACGATACGATACCCCGATGGTGCTTCGGAAGCCGTTGGAGCTGTCGCCCGCCCCGCTGGCTCATCTCTGTCGCCGGACGGTCAATAACCTCGTCCCATCCTCCGAAGACAGAAGGAAACTGATCGATAGTCTGGTCGTTGAAGTGGACGGTCAACGGCGTAGATCGATACAGGAATACATGATCGATTACCCTTTTCGAGTTTAGCTGATTTCTGGGGGTTTGTAGGGTGTGTTTGAATTCCTTCTATGCGCCTCGATTTGTGTGCGTGATCTTAATCATAAGCTCCACATTTCCAAAGCTCTACTCTAAGCGCAGGGAACCAGCTTAAAAAATCACGAGCGCTACGTCGCGTTAGAGGGGTTGTCCAGAGAGAGAGTTCAGGTGCATGCGGAATTTTTATCAACTCATTTTCATGCCATTGTCAGTCTTGATGAGGTTGGGAGCGCCTCTGAGTTTTCTGTTGAAGTGGCGCTGTGCAAACAGATGTAACTGGTATTGTGAAAGTTGTCGTACCGTTAGGTTACTCATGAAATGTTTGGCTATTCAGCCGGATGATACTTAAGCAAACGTAGTCACGCTCTGACGATCAAAATCGATAAAGGCTCATTATACTGCCTTATCCTGAATGGGAGGAAAGTCTTAGACGATATGCTAAACCATGCGTGGCTGTCAGGCGGGTTAAAAAGAGCTTCAAACGATATTTTTCGTCGTTTATTTATTGAAATCACTTGATGCGATCGCAGAGATATCTCGGTCTCGGTCTGAAGGATTTAGTAGAGTTTGCCACGGATCAGTTAGTTTCACTGGACCAAATCCGATTTTGACCTGATTTTCTGACTAGCGAAATTATCGTCAATGTAAAGTTAGTTTATTGGTCGGCTATTTTTAACCATTGTTTAACGACATAATTATTGTGGCTCAGGACTGTTGACGTTATCTGACACTTAGAGAAATTTCCAGCCGGTGCTGATAAGTCTAAAGCTATACCACTCAATAAAACTATGAATATTGGCGACCTGATTTATGATGTAGACGCCTAATTTAACCTTGACCTACGACGTAAATATTTGAAGATTACCCAGTCCCCTTAGATTAGACTCAAAAACTTGACCTGACCCGATATGCTGGCATCAGAAGTATATAACTCTGCGATCGGCTGGTTAACCGAGGTGTCACTAATTCAGTCTTTTGGTAATTTTCACTGCATGTGTTTTAAAGCTGAAGACATTTTATTGCTTAACGGTCTTTCAACGAAATGCAAACATTGATTTAATGTGTTATAATCTTAATGGAGATTTTTAACGTCCAAAAGATAGCTGCTTGAACCACGATATTCACAGGCGCGCAGCCAAAAACAAAATCTGCGAAGCAGGTTGGGTCATGTTCAACTCAGAGACATCATTGTTGACGAGGTAGCAGATGTAACTCATTGTAAATCTTCGATATAAAAAATGATTGTGTCTTGGAGGTGGTCTGTTGATCAGCGCATAATATATTGAGATCAAATCCACAAGTGCCAAATTGTGAAATCAGTTTTTGTGTTAGGTCAGAACCTAGAAAGGTCGAAGACTGAAGTCCAGTGATATCCTAACTTGTAACAAATCCCCCCAGGGACGAGATTGTTGAGTCTGTTTCTGTGTTAGGTCAGGCTTGGATAAGATCAGGGTAGGCGTGAGGTGCCGAGACGAATACTTTTTATAGTGGTGTGGGGATGTGAAGAGGGCGGTAAACGAAGAAACCCCGGCTGATAACGTTTGCAGGGTTTTGTTTTGGGTTTTCATGGAGGGTGTTTGGCGTTCTACAAGAGAAAGAGGAGGAGAAGGGAAGGGGAGAATTGGGACAGATGAAAACAAGAGAGAAGTCGTGGAACTAATTTTAGTGAGACCGAGAGTAGAAAGCTCTGTCAATGTGTCTGAGATTCTAGATGTAGCAACGTTCAAGGCTAAGTACTCGGAGTGCAAAGCGGCACGATGTGATGTTAAAAGCAATTTGTAAGCAGAGGTGGAGCTTGAATTAGAAATAGATGCTCATTGGCTATAGAAGTAATAACGTTTGAACTGCAGATTTTTTTCTGGATATTTCTTATGTTTTGCGGATTTTCCGTTGCTGCTCGTTCATTTAGACAGAGCAGATGTGTGTACGTATGTTGCACGTTAGCAGATTGGTTGAGCACTGGGCTTGTAACGCGCAGAGCATGGGTTCGAGCCTCGTCTGACCCGGTTACTGTGTAGGGACATTGAGCAAATTCTTAGTTCACAACTGCTCTGCGTCATCGATGTTCTATCGTTTGTCCGTGTGTACACCTCTGAACCGAGGCGATATCAAATACAGTTGTATTGCACTGTACATATATATGTATCTAAACATTTATATAGCTCATAGTTACGTCTAAAAGGCCTCGATGCTGGTCATTTTTTTTATTGAATTGGTCGGGTGAGATCCTTCACCGCCGCTGCCCGTTTGAATTGGTTCTATGCTAGTTAATGTTCCCGTGTACAGACCGTGGTAACCCGAGATTCAAATAGGCCTACCTTAAATGTAGTTACACTTGTGAACCGGCAAAAGAGGCGCTTTGACGACACGTTTTTACCGAAAGAGGCATTAGGCCAAAAATGCATAAATGACAGGGGTAGGGTAATCTAGACAAGTAAGGGAAGTTACCCGCTTTCCATGCAGATTGAATCCTGGGTAAATAGTCAAAGATGAAGTTTAAGGAGTTTCCTTAGCGTTGCTTTTCCCACGTGAGGCTCTGTCTAGTCAGATTGACTGCTTGCTATGGTGTGCTGCTTACAATTCGTTTGATGTCTCGTCAGCTGTTTTATGACCAGTGTTGTCAGAATCAATGTTACAGGTCTTGTCTAGTTTCGCCAGTCTACGCACACACACACATATATATGTACATAAATGTGCATATACATACTTATCTAGACACACGTATATACGCGTTGTTCATGTATATATATCCAGTGCATGCTATTTCACTCTGATCAATGTGTAACACGTGTTGTGTCATTTGTAGCATCATCGAATAGGTAAACAACGGCAATGATCTATTATACATATGTACATTAAAAAACCAATTTTATATACATGCATACATACATGAATGCGTACATGAATACATATATACATAAATATATACAAGCATGCATACATATATGCTGTATACGTTTATGTATATATTTGTGTATCTGGACACTTAATAAATATTATATCCCGAGGTCTGCCCACATATCCACTTTCATTCGAGACTCTCTTCGCTGGCTGCCTATCCATCAACGCATCCACTTCAAGTTTCTTACCCTCATGACCAACTGCCTTGTCGGCTTTGTCCCGCCTACTTGTTGACTTTTTGCACTCTGATCTCCTTTCTCCCTGGCCGGGTTTCCCTATGGTCGCCTATCAGTGGCCTCCTCGTGGTTGCCCGTATGCGCACCGCTACGGCCCAATCCAGGAGTTTCGTTTTTGTTGGCTCGTCCAACTGGAATCGTCTTCCTCAGGAGCTACGGAAGGAACTGCTTAGTCTTTCTTCCCCTCAGTTCAGCAAGCGCCTGGAAACTTTCATGGTTGTCAGTGATGACATTGGCTGGGGTTGGGAGCACCATTGGCCTCTCTGTGTTTTTTCAATTTCGATTACAATTATAATTACAATACTCACAGACATTCATGCATATGTACATACTTACATACCGATGTGCATAAATTCATACATACATACATACATACATACATACATACATACATACATACACACATACACACATACATACACACACATACACACACATACACACAGACACACACAGATACACACAGACACACACAGACACACAGACACACATACATACATACATGACAATTTGAGCTGACCAGCGTTTGTTCAACCAAAGCTGACTCATGGTCACTGGTCAACTCTCTTCTAACTTTCATAGTATCGTTTACTTCGTTCATCGAAAGCGTTTTTAAGATGTTTTTTTAAAACAATTGTCTCCCTCTTACGTTCTGCTTTCTTGCCTTCTCTTTCATTTTCGGTGCTTCTCAGTTGAAAGACTTGTTGTTTGCCACGCTGTTCCACCTAATGTCTCGTTATATCGACCACTAATGTGGCCATTTAGAGCACTCCTCACAATCGTTAACTGTCTGCTTCAAGTGCTCGATCAGTGACGGGCACTGCGAGACATTTGAGGATGAGAATAAGTTTTGTCTGTCTACAGGCCACAGTGGCCGATTAATTAGTAACTATTAGTTACTATTATTTTTTTTATGTATGCATATATGCATACATGCATGTATGTATGTGTGTACGTATAATATATCTATGTATGTATCTATGAATGAATGTATGCATGCATGAATGTATATGTGTATGAATGTATGTGTATGTATCTATGTATCAATGTATGCATGGTTGTGTATGTGTGTATGTAAATAAGTATGTACATGTGTTAGTATGTATGTACTATGTACGCATGTATGTATGTATGTTTACTTATTATTATTACTATGTTGTTACTTAATACTTGTAATTCCTGTTGTGGCGTGCACGCAAACATACATACATAGATGTAGTGGCTGCGCTTTTTCCAGACAATTATGTCTACGAGTGTTCTGGCCTCATTCTTGTCTCGTTTTACCGTTCATTGCCAATTTAGAGTTCAGACGAAGCTTCAGTTTGCACGTTAGACTTCGTATTAATCATTTTTGCTTATTCTGTACATTGGCTTCTTATCAGGACTTGTGCTAATATAGCGCTGATTTAAATTATTATCGAGTTTCTTTTGATGATTTGTGAGTCCTTCTTTGACTACAATAAATTCTGGAAATAGATGCTGGAATTTGTGAATTGTCTGTGACAATAACACCTGGTTTCAATGGATGAACTTATCTGAGGCTTATCTTTCTTAGAAAAAGCCTAATTGGAGAGTTGATAATAGAGATCTTCAGAGTGCGGCGTTCATCAAAGGATCCAAATGAGACGTCAAGAAGATAGAAGAAGAAGAAGAAGAAGAAGAAGAAGAAGAAGAAGAAGAAGAAGAAGAAGAAGAAGAAGAAGAAGAAGAAGAAGAAGAAGAAGAAGAGGAAGAGGAAGAGGAAGAGGAAGAGGAAGAGGAAGAGGAAGAGGAAGAGGAAGAGGAAGAGGAAGAGGAAGAGGAAGAGGAAGAGGAAGAGGAAGAGGAAGAGGAAGAGGAAGAGGAAGAGGAAGAGGAGGAGGAGGAGGAGGAGGAGGAGGAGGAGGAGGAGGAGGAGGAGCAGGAGCAGGAGCAGCAGCAGGAGCAGGAGCAGGAGCAGGAGCAGGAGGAGGAGGAGGAAGAAGAGGAGGACGACGAGGACGAGGACGAGGAGGAGGGGGAAGGGGAAGGGGAGGAGGAGCAGAAGGGGAGAAGAAGAAGATAATGATTAAGGTTAAGATGAAGAAGATGAAGATCAAAAGGTGAAAATGAAGATGAAGAATTAGAGCATTCCCCTTAAGCTAGCCGAGAGGCAGCCATGGGTATGAAGTGTTAGTGACTTAATTTTCTTAGCCTCGGCATATGCGGGCGGGTGGTCAGTTCTCTGTGTCTGTGTGTCTGTCTGCCTCTGTCTGTCTGTGTCGCTTTCTGGCTTCTACCTGCAATAGTTTGGCTAACAACCAATGGTAGTGTATAAAGTTGCCGAACAGCATGGTTTTCCTCTGTTTTCTTTTGCTAATGAACGGGTTTAAAGGCGTGGTTTCCCTTTGGCTTTTACCAATGAATGGGATTGGTTCATTAAAGAGGAAGTAGGTCACCGGTCTACGCTTTCGCCATTAGCTGACGAAGTCCACACTGGCCGGAGCAGTTTTACGTCAATCACGTCACATGGAACCGTGTCAAGAAATCCAAGATATATGACTCACGTCAGCTGGATGGAAAGTCGCCACTGACCATGTTAGCCGTATGATGTCGTTAAAGAAGTAGACAATTATTTTAACACCTTTATATTAGAGCTCCTAATCTATATACTCCTCGTTTCGGTTAAACGCTAGAACACAATATCGTCATACACCTTAGTATAAGGTCGACGTTGCTGGCCAATGAAGCTGTAAGAAGTCGTTAGAGATGTAGAAAATACTTAGGTTTCTTAAACACCTTTATATTACAGTGCTCTGATCCTATCTAGTCCTCGCTTTCGGTTAATCGCTACGATGACCTTTGGTGTCGAATAGGTCGATGTTACTGGCCATTGCAGCCGTAAGATGTCTTCAAAGCAGAAAATATTTTGGTTCCTTGAACACCTTTATACTATAGTCACCTGATCCTATGTAGTCCTCAATCAATCAATCAAATCAATCAAAAACTTCATTGATTAACCCTCGCTTGGGTTAATCTCTGCGATGAAAACCTAGCGTGGTGGTCCTACAAGGTCGATGTTACTGGCCATTGCAGCCGTAAGATGATAATAATAATAATCTGTTATTTGCGCCTGCAAACACACTGCGCTGTACAGTGAACATACTTATAGTAGAAACGGCAGCCACGAAGGGCGCCTTGCATACATTTATACAGTAGAAGCACATGATAACAGTTTTACAGGAGTCGAATATAACTGTTTTTAAGCGGCAGCCACACGGCGCCAATCATGGCCTACTATTCATAACAACCGATGCCACCTAGCGAGTGGAAGGCTGAATAAACCTTACTGGGGTCTGCGGAGTTCGATCTTGGTACATTCAGCTCTTCACGCCAGTGTGTTATCCATTACTCTACGGGCACCCCTATGTCGTTAAAGAAGTAGAAAATATTTATGTTTCTTGAACACCTTTATATTGTAGTGTTCTTATCCTGTGTAGAGTTCGTTTTCGGTTAAACCCTGGTATAATATGCATTCGCTATAGCCTAAGGTCGACGTTACTGACCATGATAACCGTATGCCATCGTTAAAAATGTAGAAAATGTTTAGGTTTCTTAAACGCATTATTTTATAGTACCGTGTCCTCATCCTATGTAGTTCTCGTTTTCGCTTATTTGCCTGATTGTAATCGATGTTAAAGGCCAGAGTTAAACGTATGATATCGTTAAAGAAATGGAACGTATATTATTTAAGTTTTTATATTAAAGTGTTCTGATCCTATGTATGTAGGCCTTTAACTTCTAATTCCGCCTCTAGTTGTACTCTGGTGGTGCCAGAGGCGAGGCTGGATAAAGGAGGAGGGCGACTCTAATCGTCTTTGTTATGACACGGCGTCGTTAAACAGTACTAAACCAAACGAAGTTCTGGAACTCGGCCATTTCCGTAGTTGGACTGAGTAGAGGGATAGAGACAGAGAGATAGCAAAAGACGACTGAGAGAGAGAGAGAGAGAGAGAGAGAGAGAGAGAGAGAGAGAGAGAGAGAGAGAGAGAGAGAGAGAGAGAGAGAGAGAGAGAGAGAGAGAGAGAGAGAGAGACAGAGACAGAGACAGAGACAGAGACAGAGACAGAGACAGAGACAGAGACAGAGACAGAGACACAGACACAGACACAGACACAGACACAGACACAGACACAGACACAGACACAGACACAGACAGAGACAGAGACACAGACACAGACACAGACACAGACACAGACACAGACACAGACACAGACACAGACACAGACACAGACACAGACACAGACACAGACACAGACACAGACACAGACACAGACACAGACACAGACACAGACACAGACACAGACACAGACACAGACACAGACACAGACACAGACACAGACACAGACACAGACACAGACACAGACACAGACACAGACACAGACACAGACACAGACACAGACACACAGAGAGACAGAGAGACAGAGAGACAGAGACAGAGACAGAGACAGAGACAGAGACAGAGACAGAGACAGAGACAGAGACAGAGACAGAGACAGAGACAGAGACAGAGACAGAGACAGAGACAGAGACAGAGACAGAGACAGAGACAGAGACAGAGACAGAGACAGAGACAGAGACAGGGTGGGAAACTTCAATCCTGGGGGGAATTTCCAACCCCCCCCCAAAGGTGTCTAGATTAAACACTGTAAGACAAGGTTGGATAAGCCAGCTCTACAAGCAGAAATCATCGGAGGAATGGGCTGGGCAACAGAGAGACCATGTCCAACAGCAACGTGATATGTATGGCAGAACTGATAGGTTTAGTACCGGTAGATTTAGCACTGATAGGTTCAGTACTGATAGGTTCAGTACTGACAGTGACAGGTTTAGTACTGATAGGTTTAGTACTGATAGGTCTAGTACTGACAGGTTTATTACTCACTGGTTTAGTACTAATAGACTTAGTACTGATAGGTTTAGTATTTATTCGTTTAGTACTGATAGGTAGGTTTACTGATAGGTTTACTGATAGGTTTAGAACTTATTGGTTTAGTACTGGTAGGTTTAGTACTGATAAGGGTTTAGTACTTGTAGATTTAGTACGGGTAGGTTTGTACTGATAGGTTTAGTACTTATTGGTTTAGTATTGGTAGGTTTAGTACTGTTAGGTTTAGTACTGACAGGTTTAGTACTGATAGGATATACAGGTGGAAATTCTGTCATCTGGGCTTCCTACATATGACGTTGCTCATGTTGAAAACAGTTTCTCATTCTTGATTGGATTAGGTTAATGGTTAGTGGTTAGTGGTTAATAGCTAATCGCTAATGGCCAGCGAATCCCCAGCGATGAAGGTTCTGCGCTTGTTAGGCGCTGCTTGGAGGGACTGGCGCCCCTATACTTGCAGGGTTTCTGTCGCCCTACATCTGTTGTCCAGCGGCGATCTAACCTTCGATCAGCTGATCAAGCTGTACTCATGGTCCCTCGCTCGCGTACCGCAATCATGCAGCGCCGCTCCTTCTCTGTTGCTGGCCCTATGACCTGGAACGGGCTTCCAATAGCGCTCCGTCTGGTCCCTATAGATCACTCTACTACTTTTTATATTAATTTGAAGACTGCTCTCTTTAGCCGTGGCTGAACTGGGAGCGCTCCTGAGTAGACAGCCTTGAAGGGGCGCTATATAAATGTTCCTTAAATGAAATGAAATGATCAATGATCAATGATTAATCATCATTGATCGCTGGGGACTAAATGAATATGACTATGACTATGAAAAGATTACATTAGATTAGATTAGTTTAGATTAGATTATGATAGTATAGACCAAATTAGGAAAAGTCTCCACTTATGCAGTCATTGCAGTGGCATGGCTTCAAATCTCAGCAAAACCGCGGATCACTAAAACTCTTAAAGCTCGCACATAATCAGTTCCTGACCGGATCTCAATCATCGTAATCGTAATCTGGAAATATCTAGAGTGCCCCAAAAAAGCAAAGTCACGGCAACCAGCTTATTCACAGATTCGAACACTCTCACACAATTTACGGCTATAATAAGTTGTGTGGAGCATACTTGAAGCCGTGCAGTTGTCAATCATCTCTCAGTTCTCGGATAAGAAGACACTTGAACGTTGTGCAGTATTTGCATTCGCTGATTGACAGACCTGTTGCATAAATCTCTCATAGATTAAAAAAATTCATACAGAGCCAGACAGAAACCTGGGGAAAGGAGGAGGGCGACGCTAATCACTTTGGTTATGAGAGCGCGTCGTTGAACAGCAACTAATCAACTAATCCCTAGAATCTTCCATCGGTGACCGCTAGGCTTCTTGTCGACGTAAAGCCGGTAATAAACGTGTGATATTGTTAGAGAAATAGAAAAATTTAGGTTTCTTAAACACCTTTATATTAAAGCATTACAATCCTATACAGTCCTCGTTTTCGGTTAAACTCTAACTCAGAAACTTTGTGGGGTCGTCGACGCTACTGGTCATGGTAGCCTAAGATGTCGTTAACGATGTTTAGAAAAAGAATAAATAAGTATTGTCGAAGTCAAGATGTCATTAAACACTGGATCCAGTTCAGTCGCTACTCAACTCCGTCGCTACCATACATGCGGTAGAGACAGTCCCAAGCCTGGAGAAAGGGGAGGGCGTCGCTAATCAATCTTGTTATGACACAGTGTCGTTAAACAGCAACTAACCAACATTCATTCGTACACACATCCAGCATGTATGCATACACACAAACATACATACATACGTATATAGACTCACAAACATACATAAGGGCGTACGTATACGCACGCACGTGCATACAAACATACATGGCAATATGCATGCATATATACATACATAAATGTATGCATAGGCTACATACGTATATACATACAAACAGTGATGGGACAGTGAACATACATATAGTAGAAACGGCAACCACGCAGGGCGTCTCACATACATGTATATAGTAGAAGCACATGATGACAGTTTTACAGGATTCGAATATAACTGTTTGTACGGCAGCCATCAGGGCGCTAATTCACGGCCTACTATTCATTTAACCACCGCCGCCACCTAGCGAGTGAAAGGCTGAATGACCTTACAGGGTCTACGGGATTCGATCTTGGTACCTACTGCTCTTCAAGCCAGTGTTGTATCCTTTACTCTACGGGCCCCAGTTTAATATATTAGGGTTGAGGCATAAGGTTAGGCCTACTATTATAATATGTGCGTCATAATAATGCGATACTTTATGCAAAAAGTAAAATGAACAAGTAAAGAGCAAACTATGTACAGATTTGAACAAGATATAAAAGACCGTTACTCTTCAATATTAATATAAATGAGCTTATTAGAGAAGCACTGGAGGATATGGAGGAGGGGATCAAGGTCGGAGGCATACTGATTAGGACTCTCAGGTTCGCAGATGACTAGTTGATGGCGGGAAGTCAGAGAGGTCTACAGATAATGATGGACCGACTAAACACCATATCAATTGAATACGGTATGAAAATAAACATTAAAAAGGCGAAGGCAATGAGGATAAGTAAAGGAAAAGAAATAATAGTCAGAAAAAAAATTGGTGGAGAGGAAATAGAGCATGTAAACGAATTCTGCTACCTTGGGAGCTTGATTAACCCTCTAACTACCACTGGGGTCAAAAAGGACCCCAGAGGTTGTTTCCATTAGTGCTGCTCAGCCCCCATAAGTGATATCTAAACGAAATTTTATGACTTTATAGGTATTTCTGTTATGAACAAAATCCCATATTTTATTTTGATAAATTATTTCTTTTGGAGAAAAGGACTCCAGTCGTTTTATTAATAGATATTTTAAAACCATTTTTATTACACCAATTTTGTATTAAATTGATCGATAATTGAATTTTATTTTGTAATATTTTAACATTTCTATGTCCTATGTAAATGGCACTGTCATCAACAAACAGTGACATCTCTACGTCATCCACACCTGTGGGAATATCATTTATCATTAGTAAGAATAAAATAGGAGATATTACTGACCCCTGTGGGGTACCATTCTGTTGTATAAATTTATTAGAAAGTTCTGCCCCAACTTTAACTTGAAAAGTTCTATTTAAAAGAAAGTTTTCAATCCAGTTAAATGTATTACCTACTATTCCCAATTGCTGACATTTCTTTAAAAGAGTAGGAACATGCAACATGTCATATGCTCTTTCAAAATCAATGAAAATAGCTAAGACATGTTCTTTATTTTTAATTTTTTTAAGAATAGTATCCTGAAGATTAAGAATTTGATCATTTGTACTTTTATATTTTCGAAAGCCAGATTGATTTTGTGAAATAAGGTTGCTGTTTAAGGACCCTATGTCATGACAAAGATGATTATCGTCGCCCTCCTCCATTACGAGCAACACCAGAAAGTGTGGTAGCGATTTCCATTGTTTAACGATTATGGTGGCTTCAGAAGCCGTTCACGTTGATCTGCCGTTAATGTACGCTATTGGGTAATCCAGCGATTATTATTATTATTATTATCATTAGTAAGAATAAAATAATAATAATAATAATATTATTATTATTATTATTATTATTATTATTATTATTATTATTATTATTATTATTATTATTATTATTATTTTTTTTTTTTTTTTGCCCCGAGGTATACAGGATCCCTCAGGGACTTCAATATTAACTAATGTTAAAAAAAGGTGTCCGGAATGGCCCTATTAAATTATTATTATTATTATTATTATTATTATTATTATTATTATTATTATTATTATTATTATTATTCCAAAAGTTTAACGACATCTTATGGCTACATAGGCCGTTGACGTCTTTACAGTTTTTTTTATATATTTCAGTTCATGTTCGTATAACTTTCATTCATCGGTTTCTTTCTTTCTGTTTTCTTTCTTTCTTTCTTTTTTCTTTCTTTTGATTGTCTCATCGTTTGTTTCCTTGTTTGGCAGGTTATTGAGATGCCGTTGATTGACAGCTGGTAGCAGTCCATCTTTTTAAATATATAGATTAATATTTTAATTTACATGTTTATATATACACACGTATGTACATATGCATCATTATTCATTTAGCCATTTGGCTTATATTCATTTTCTATTTGGCCCAAAGGCTCTTTTTCGACCATATCGGTTCTTTTCTTTTTTCATTTTCTTTTTATATTTTTTTAACCATAAAGGTTCTTTTGATGGCCATATAAGGTTTTTTTTAGAATTTCACATTTATTTACATTATCATAAGAACCGTTCATAACATATTTACAAACAATGTTCAATATAAACATAAATAGTTAATATTTATACAGATTGCTTCAATATTCAATATTAACTTGACATGGAAAGTACTTAGTTCTTATTTAGAGGCTTCAATAATAATATCAATATTATTCAATGTCATTTCTATTTCAAAATCAGTTGAAATGTCTGATCCCATACATTGATTTACACACACACGCACGCACGCACACCAATTTAGCAGTAGCCCCAAGGACCAATAATATTATAAATATTACTAGTCATCGATTATATCCAATTAAAAAAACACAAAAAAAAACACACACACACATTAGGTTATGAATTCCATACATTTTAAAACATTACAAACAACCAATTTATATGTAACAAGCAATTATCAGTGTTCAGAAAAAAAGTGTTATATGGTTAGATAACACCATATGATGTAATGGAACAACGAAGAATATAGCTTCTTGGATTATTTAAAATTAGTGAATTACCTAGAAATTAACAGATGATTTGCGATAAGCACATAAGAATCTGTCAATAATTTCTTTTTATATAAACATTATGGTAACAAAAATTTTAACTATTTACATTAATTCATCGGAGAACATCCAACTCAAATGGCAGAACTCCAATATACATGTTGACAGTATTTTCAGATATAATTTACACTATTTATTTATGATATTTACATAATCTTTCCACTAGTTATAGTCATAAGTAAACTATATACTTCAAGATAAATATCTCGAACTGTCAAGATATTTTTAACAGTGCATTCCACTTTTTTCTTTGCACATTTCTGAACTAGCAGTTGTGATATTTCATGTTTTTTACAAGCAGTTAGTATATGATGAATTGTTTCAGGTACCTGGCATTCAAAACATAAGTCCGTTGGGCTTTTACCTATAGATTTCAGCCAGGTATTAGTTAGAATATGTCCCATTCTAAGTCTGGTAATTTGAACTTCTCGTTTTCTAATTCATTCAATAACCATGGGCTCAGCGCCCGTAGGTTTCTAAGATAGTCTGTAAATTTTATATCTGTAGATACCTGGGGTTGAATAGTTTTATAGAATCTTCCATTTGTTTCAAGGTTGTACTCAATTTGCCATTTATTAATTACATAATTCCTTATTAAAGAATAGATTTCCTTAAACTCTAAATAATTTGTTGAATTAATCTCAGATATTTCCAGTCCCTTCTTTGCCAGCATATCTGCCATTTCATTTCCAGATAAACCAATATGGCTTGGTATCCATGCTACGATAATATTGCTATGTTTTATCTTATTAAAATTATCTAAAAATTCAAGAAAAAGATTAGGCCTTGAACTAGACCCATTCTCTTTAATAGAAGTGGCTACACTTAATGAGTCAGTAAATATGATATATTTATTTGTATTTTCATTTTCATTTATAATAATCCATTTAATTGCTTCAATTATGGCTGTTAATTCAGCTGAATAAATCGATGAATCATTTACAATTCTATAAATATTATGAAACTGTATAGAAGATATATAGAAGGCTGCTGAAACTATACTTTCAAGTTTAGATCCATCCGTATAAATGGGTGTGTAATCAAGATATCTATTAATTAATTCTAATGACAAGGATGACATAAAATTAGGGGAGTCTGTCTTTTTGTTGATATATTTTTTCAAGGACAGATCAACCTTAATGGTTTTATTAAGCCAGGGGGCTGTTGACTGGTAAGATGGTGATTTAAATGGCTGAGAGATTAATGAGAAAAAATGTTCAGTTCTTTAAAATATGGAATTTTGTTTAACAGAAGATGCACAATAATAATTTGTCCAGTGGTCTCGCATAGCTTCCGCCGCAGGATGATCTTTTGAACTGATGATTTTAGATCCTATTTTAAGCGAATTGTTCAAACGACGTAGGTGGAGTGGAATTTCACCACATTCATTTTGAAGAGCCATGATTGGGGTGCCTTTAGCTGAGCCACAAGCTAATCTCAAAGCCTCAGATTGGATATTTTGCAACTTTTTTAACTGGCTGGAACTAGCTGTGGTATATGCTACATCCCCATAATCAAGAACTGATCTAATTATAGCTTTATAAATGCATAGGAGGGCTCGTTTGGATGCCCCCCCATCTATACCCAGATACAGCTCTCATTATATTCATTCGTTTTTTACATTTGGTAACAATGTATTCTATATGGTGCTTCAAATTTAATTTAGAGTCAAAAATAACTCCCAGAAATTTGGCAGTTTTTTCTATTTTAATTTCTTTTTTATTAAGGAAAATCTGTAATTTATGTATTTTTCTTGTTTTTGTAAATAATACTCCAGTGGTTTTATTTAAAGAAATTTTAAAACCATTTTCATCACACCAGTCATTAATTTTATTAATAGCTTTTTGGATTTTACTTTGAAGTAATTTTATGTTCCGACCAGCACAGAAAATGGCACTGTCATCAGCAAATAATGACAGTTCGACATTCTCCAAACCAGGATCCAGATTATTTATCATTATTAAGAATAATAATGGGGAAATAATGGAGCCCTGTGGAGTTCCGTTCTCTTGTGAGAATTTTTCAGATAATTCTACTCCTACTTTAACTTGAAAGGTTCGATTAGTTAAGAATTTAGAAATCCAGTTTAAAATATTTCCTACTATTCCAATATTTTGTATTTTTTTAAAAGAGTTGGGACATGAAGCATATCATATGCTCTTTCAAAATCAATAAAGATTGCCAATACATATTGTTTATTGCTTATTTTTTTATGAATAGCCTATAATCTTGAAGCCTAAGAATTTGGTCTATAGTGCTTTTATGTTTTCTAAATCCTGTTTGATATGGAGATAGAAGTTTATTGGTTTCCAAAAACCACTGTAATCTATTTGCTATCATCTTTTCCATTATTTTACACGGGTTGGTGTAAGAGAAATTGGTCTATAAGATTCAGGAGCCATAGGATCTTTATTAGTTTTAAGGATAGGCATAATTATAGCATGATTCCATTCCTTTGGAAGTATACCTGTTGTCCACACTTTATTGTAAAAGGACAATAAAACATTTCTAACATTTTTATGGAGATGTTTACGTAAATCATAAGGGATTCTATCTTCCCCTGGAGACTTATTAGTTTTTGACGATTCTATAGCATCTTGGAGCTCTCGAATACTGAAGGTCACATTAAGAGCTGCTGCATCGTTATTATATTGATTATATAATGTTTCATTTTCATTGTCCTTATTTCGTAGATGATTTAAGAATTTATCCTTATAATTTGAGCTACTACTAGTTTGGGAGTAAGTTTTTGCCAATAAATTTGCCTTCTGTAGATTAGATTCAGCCTTTGTGCTCTCGTACTGAAGGGTAGGAATAGATGTTGTAGATGCCACCCCTTCCATTCTGCGTGCCATATTCCAAATTGGTGCCAATTTTGACTGATTATTTAATTCACTACAATAGGTTTCCCAGCTAGTTCTTGCCTCATCTGTTATCACTCTGTTTGATACAGCATTTTGTCTCTTAAACTCTACATAATCATCTAGATTTTTTGATTTAATCATCTTATTACGGATTCGATTTCTCTCGTATATTGCTTTATTACAATTTTCATTCCAAAAGGGTAACGGTTTGTGTCTTTTATTTTTACTTTTAATATATTTTCTAGCTGGAATAACAGAATTAGCTAATGTTGATATAGCCGTTGTTAAATTTAAGAAGGTTTTATCTATGTCTTCATCCAAAAGGTTTTCTGTTATATGAAATTTACTTTCAGTTTTAAAATTTTTCCAATTTGCTTTCTTTAAATTCCAAACATGCATTCCCATGTTATCTTCAAGAGTTATAATCTCATTAACTTTTGTAAATGTAGGTAAATGATCTGATCCTAGCGAGGTATTTTCAACAAAATGGGAACAGTTTAGAGCCAGATCATGAGACGCAATTGCTAAATCAATAACTGAATTTATATTAGATTGATTAGAAGTTATACGAGTTGCTTTACCAGTATTTAGTACCGTGAGATTGTTTTCTTTTATTATTTTTTCCAAAATTCTTCCGTTTGTATTATTTAGACTACTCCCCCACATTTAATAATCCAGCGATTGCAACCAACTGAGGCTTAAATAGAACCATGGAAAGCACTATTAAAGGTGTCCAAACTGAACCTGAACGTTTCGCCGTTTTATTATACTTTGTGGCTACTATAAAACCGTACGTGGTCGCTGGTTGACTGTATGTAATTTTTTTAATATTTAGCGGTTGGATGTGATAAATCAATACCAGATATGTGAGAATGGAAGCGTTTTTAGATCATAGTTGCCATTTGTTTTGTAACGACATTGTGTTGCTGTTAATTAACTTAAAATTGAGCTGTATTATCCATAGGACCCGGATTTCTAGGGTTCAACACCGTGCCTATGCATCTGCTGGCCCGTCTCTTTGGAGTGATCTCAGTGGCGTCCCGAGGGGGGTGCGGGGGGTGCGGACCGCACCGGGTGACACCCTCAGAGGGGGGTGACACCCAAGATGAGCAAATGAAAATTTTTTTTAAGATGAGGCGATAACTTTTTTTGGGAGGCGAATTCCTGTGAAAGGAAAAGAGGTAATGGCATTATGGTTGGAGACCGGAAAAAGAAGGATGTAAGAAGTCAAAAAAGAGGCGGATGACTAAAAAAAAAAAAAAGGTCATCAACTTTTTTGGGAGATGAAATCCTTCAAAAAGTAAAAGTTTGTCGGCAGACGAATTCCTAAAAAAAGAAAAAAGGTAATTTTTTTTGAGGGTGACACCATGACTTACCGCACCGGGTGACACCAGCTCTAGTGACGCCACTGAGTGATCTTTCTTCCATGACTCATTCACAGATGCTAACTGGGGTCATTGCTGCTACTTCTCGCTGTCTTAAGACTTTCCTTTTCTCACGGGGCTCCTCGCACTTGCAGATTAGGTTGTACTGCGAGAGATGCCTTATAAATTCATAAATACAATACAATACAATGCAATAGGAACGGCGAGAGCTGTTCCAAATAATTTATTTTGGCCTTCGTTGCCAATTAGATGTAGTTAAACTGTGGATCCGTCCCATCCATGAAACAATAACTAAGTAAACTAACGAGCAGGCATATAGCCTAACAGCATTGCGATGGCTAAGTATGCAAGAATACACAGTCGTTAATTGTCGTTACTTGAACTTGCCTCAAACCAAAAACGTCATGTCCCAAAAATATATCAGTACACGGCCAACAATTGCTGGTGACTGTCACTACTACGACTGTTGAAAGTGGTGGTGACCGTACACCACAGCCACAATAGAAAGTTACGCCTATGACGAAGCTAATCATCTTTGTAATGACACGGTGTCGTTAAACTCCAACTAACTTGACTGTACCAGTAGTTAGCGTGCACGGTTGTTAATCAGAAGGTCAAAGGTTCAAGTTTCTGCCTGGGTAGAATTCGGCTCCAATTGCGCCCCCTAGTCAACTCAGTTATAACGAATACACTCACCACACATTGTCGGTGGGAAGATCGGACGGCGAGGGAGAGGTTGGCTACCCACCCACCATTATATGCTGAGGTTAAGAAAAATTAGATCGCTAACATTTCACTCCTATGGCTGCCTTTCGTAGCTTTTTTCTTTTTCTTATGCGTGAAACTGTTTAGGGGATGTTACACTACTGGAAGCACAAAATTATAAGTACACACCTCTTTTAGGCGTGATATTCGGCCTATAAGTGAAAGTAAACTTCAATAGCTTCAATTTTCTTCACATTTATAACTATAGTAAGAATCTCGTAAATAATTATTGAAATGTATATTAACAGTGATAGATTTAGACTCATATAACATATGATAAATAAATATGGATTTCAATGTTTGTATCAATGTATGTATTTCCATAAAATTGCAATGAATGAATAGTCTCCTTGATCTGACAGGTGTCACATATACCATAAGAATGTCTTGTTTATAATTAATAGCCACTGTATTTGGAACTTCTGGACGTAATATGGCAGTGCAGTAAAATGAATTTATAGCATAGGTAAGACACCATTTAAAGGTGTCAAAACTGAACTTTACAATGTCATTAGTGTTCATTGTTTAACAACATAATATAATACAGCTAATAATGTCTATTATACATGAGCTGTGATAAGACATTTGAAACAAGTTTTTTGCATCAAGTATCATAAAACATGAATTTTAGATGTACAAAAGACTCTTGATAAACATTCTCAAAGCACATGGTATTCTTTAAATTATTTCCACAGCGAAAGGCCAATACAAACAAAGGGACGAGACTGGGCCATCGGCGTTCTCACTCGGGAACAAATAAATGAAGTCTATTAGAGGAACGAAGAGGGCGAAGGGAACCAGCTGATGTGATTCGGCTTTTGGCTCTTTTTCCAGTTCTCTTTGGCCCAAAGGCTCTTTTGTTGACCATAAGGTTCTTTTGATGGCCATAAAAAGCTCTTTTGTTCTTTTTGTAATATTGATTTTGTAGCCTCAAAGGCATATTCATTTTTGAGGATTTACAGGCTTCTAATCTAACTAATTAAACGTCAAACCACAGATATCATATTTCCATATTATGTTCATTATTCAAAGTTCAATATGGCAAACACAGTTCTTATCTAATACATCAAATATCATAAAATTTCACAAACCAAACACCTAGCGACCTAGCGCTTAAAAAAGAGTGAGCTAAATAACGTTATGTAAACTGAGGCTTATATAGAGTAAGGACAACTATATTTAAAGGTGTTTAGACAAAGCCTGACCGTAGCGTCATGCTTGACCGTATTTTTGCGGCTTCTGTGGAACTGCACGTGGTCGTTGGTTGATCTATACCACTAGGCCCCTATTTGAAATATTTAGCGACTGGGTGCGATTAATTAATGACAAAGATGATTATGTTCGCCATCCTCCGTTACTGGCACCACACCCAAAAGCGTGGTGACGATTTCCATTATGTAGGTCCTAACCCTTTCGATACCTCGCTTGCCGGATTTATCTGGTGCAGGAAATAAATTGTATTTCGACGAGTACCGGATATATCCGGTAACTTTACACTTTCTGTTTTATAACGTCGGTATATACGGATTAAAATTGCTTATGGTCACCCACATTATGCCTGATGAAGTCTGCGGTGAAAAATCCTCATACATTGGTTAATAGTCATATGATTTGATCTACTGATATTTATTTATTGAGGTTGTGTATTTTGTTTAATAAAGAAACATATATATGCAATCTGCATATATGCACGCGGAACATACATGTATATAGCTATATATATATATATATATATATATATATATATATATATATATATATATATATATATATATATATGTCAATATGTATGTGTGTGCAAGTATGTGTGTGTATGTGTGTAGGCATGTGTGTATGTACGTGCGTTTGTGCATATTGACCGATATTTTGTTGACAAAAAATATATGTACGCATGTGTGTATATATGTATATGTGTGTGTGTATATATATATATATATATATATATATATATATATATATATATATATACATACAGAAATTTATTAATATATTTACCAATTAAACATAGTGCATTTTGCATATTATGTGCAAGTGGGACAAGTGTGTATGTATGTATGTATGCATATATACATATGTATTATTGTATGCATGTTTGTATATATTTATGTCTGTATGCATGTGTGCGTAGGTATGTGTGTATATATTTGTCTGTACACATGTGTGTGTATGTATGTGGGTATGTATGTACGTACGTGTATGTATATTGACCGATATTATGCTTACCAAAAATATATCGTCCTATCATAGGATTGTTTTTACCTATGATAGTTAAACGGTGGTGACTTCGGATCTGGTGGATTGAGATGCCTTTAACGTCGACTGCAAAATTTTATGTTGTCTCAATATATATAACGATTAACCGAAAATGAGAAATATAGAGTCGGTAAAATAATAATAGAAGGTGTCTAAACAGTACCTGTCAGTAGCGTCGTTATGTTTAACTATCCGTCGTGGCTATAATGGGACCGTACGTTGCCGTCGGTTGGCCTATGCCATGTACGTCGACCTTAACCTACACAAAAATGATTTCTCCTCATAGCTAGGCTATCTGCTGCTTAGTGGTAGTGTGCCAATATGGACCCTTTGTGTTTTTTTCGGACTGCGTTTGGACCTGGTGACCCTGTGACACAGTGCATATTTTAAGGGATTTGGACTACTGGGACAAAATTGACTACGACAGTGCATTTTAGAGCATTTGCTGCCAAATGGAACCCGTTTTAGCCACTTTACATGGGTTAAATCACCCAAACTACTGGGACAAATCTTAAAACTACTGGGACATTTGTCCCACTAGTTACACAGTTAAAATATGCACTGCTGTGACATTATTCTGCGTAGTTGCGCTTTCAGTTCAGTTGAAAATAATAATTAAAGGTGCCAACAGTTGAGTTCAGGGACACTCCGAGTAGGACCGACGCTAATGAACTTCGACAGCATCGTTAAACGGCAATTACCCTTAAGGCAAAGTCAACCGTAAAGTTCAGTGTGTCACAATCGGCTGATCTTTAGTAAGACTACAGCAGCCACAAGATGTCGTTAAGGTTAGACTCTAAATATACTACGTCGAATATGCCAAAAAAAACTCCGATAAACAAGTTTAAAATGCGTCAATTATAGTCATAATAATCAGCATCGTGAAATATTATCTTATACGAACATGTAAAGCAACGTCAGCGATCCTGTTAGTCTCTAGATTATTTTTGCTTAGACACCATTTTATCAAATTCCTCAAAAAGTATAAATTGTATGTTTTCGCTCCAATCTGTAGATTTTACCGCAATATCAGCCTGTAACAGAGGTGGCGAACCTTTTTTATTGTGCGCGCCAAGTTGCTGCTAAATCATTTTACAAAATATCGTCGCGTGCCCCTCAGAATTTTGCACAGTATATAATTATTTTTCTCATATAGGTTTTAGTAAACAAAGCGTAAAAAATGAATTAAAGACGTTATCTCAAAGATCGTTTTGAACGGTGCTAAAATAAAGTCCTTCAACAAAGCAAATGTGGATACCTACAGGAATTTTGTATTTCTAACTTTAAAATTTTTGTGAATTTGGGAATAGCGCGTGCCAAAAAAAGTCAACACGTGCCATTTTGGGCACGCGTGATGTATAGGTTCGCCATACCTGACGTTTAACGTCTGGAAGTTGCAAAGTACAAAGGCTACTTTTAATAAAAAAAAGACATTCTAACGGTTTATGTGACACCTGTCAAGCTCTGGAGACTACTAAAGACCTTCTATACTTGAATGTTGTAAAGAAGATATCTCTAAGTTATTATATATGTATATAAAATGTCAATTGCATAAAAATGAAATTTCTATTAAAACTCTTTTGACGGTAAACATCTTTCAAAACGAAGTGCACAGGTTATTCAGCCTAATTACTAAAGGTTTCATGTTGTAAATAGAGTTTAAAGTTTACTTTTGCAAGTAGTTTTATATCTTGTTCAAATCTGTAAATATTTAGTCTTTACTTGTTCATATTGCTTTATTGTATAAACTTTATAAAGTCTCGCATTATTATGATGCACATATTATAATAAGACTCTATCGAAATCATAGATTGCTTTAAAAAGTAGATCATTATCACAAACACTGCAATCTCTCGTACTCTGGCAGTGCCAGTCCCAAACCTGGAAAAAGGAGGAAGGTGACGCTAGTCATCTTTGTTATGACACAGCGTCGTTAAACAGTATAAGTGACCAAACAAATATGTCCATTAACAATCTTTGTAATGACACAGCATCGTGGAAACGACGCCACTGTACGTACTCTGATAGTGCCAGTTCCACGCTTGGAAAAAGGAGGAGGGCAACGCCAACGGCCCTGGCAGCCATCAGGTGTCGCTAAAGACTGGAAAGTATACAACTGCAGCGTCCTTAGGCAGAAACTAATTAATTAACTTCGCAACTGTCTGTACTCTGGTGTGCCAGTCCCAAGCCTGAATAAATTAGGAGGAGGAGGACGCTAATCATCTCTGCAATGACACGCCGTCTTCAAAAAGAAAGGAAAATGGGTCAATCGACAGCATCGAACGTGCTTCTCTGTTGAGTAATGTCGATGTTAAAGCCATAATTGATGGGCGCCTTGCATGGCTGCCCTACACTTAAATTCGACTCCTGTTAAACTGGTTTTTGTCTGTTACTACTATATCATGTAATCTTACTGCATTGTTATCAGTTTGAATAAATAAACGAAGATAATTATTAGTAGTAGTAGCCGTATGATATCATTAGCCGTATGATATCATTAATCAAGATGGCGTCCGCGAGTGGGCTGCGTTTAATCGAGGCGACTACGAATTGGGTTTTTGCGTAGAGCACGGATTAAATTATACTACGGATACTACGGATAATTCTACATAGCTTACGAATTATGTTTTACAGATTATTCAACGGATTATTACTACTATAATGCGGTTTATCGCCCTGTAATACGGATCAGATTTTTCGTTTTTCCCGCCATCTGCGCGGGAAACCTGTACTGTGGCGTTTTCAAAACCGATTTATTTTCATTAACTTTGCATCAATCATTATATAATGGGAAAAGGCAAACGAAAAAGACCTTTGGATATATCTTCAAGTTCTTCGAATGCCGGTGATATATCGATGAACAAGAGTATCATTGAAAAAAGGAGATCGGACGATCAACACATTTCAGACGTATACGAAAATCCAAAAATCTCATCAGCCTTAGAAACTGCTTCACATCAAGCTGGTTCTGATGAAACTTCCAAAGATAGGAAAGAAATTGAAAGTACAGACGAAGACATACATGATACACATGGTAGCTATACATCGGAATCTGTAGAAGATATGAGAAATTGCTTGTACAATTCTTCTGACAATATTCAAAATGATAATATCACCCACTTTGAATCTTACTTCGAATCAGCGGCAAGAAGACGATCTCAATCGTTGGAAAGCCGACAAGATCAGGTAATAAATCAAAAATATACAAAAACATTGATAAAAGGTGACTTTTTGAAGGCGGTCCCTCAGAAGTTGCCGGATCAGCGGTGTAGGATGGATGGCGGTGATGATAAGCGTTACAGTCATGCACACCCGAAGAAAAGACTTAAGAGAAATATTTGTACAAGTCCAGTTACAGACAGCGTTAATTCCTCCGCTGTTGTTGAGAAATCTGTGACATGTAATGTTTCTGAGAAATGTCTTGATGACATTTGTGTTGATAATTCTGTTACAGGTCATGATGATGTAAATTTTCAGAGTTTAAGTCAAATGAAAATGGTTGAAATATCAAATGCAAATCAGGTAAGGCAAGAGAAGGTCATTACCATGAATAATTCCATATTGATGCCCAGTGGGATTACAAATGATGCAAACAAGTCAATGACTGACCAAGTTATTGACGGCACAATGAACCACAAACCCCGTCCTCATTTGACGGAGGAGAAAAAGAGGATCCTAAGAGAGGTTCAGTCACGCACTGTATTTATAGAGGGGAATAAAGATGACCTCCGTAAGTACTTTATACACATGCCTCGTCAACTCAACAAGGAAATAGTTGAGAAGACGAGGGGAGAGGTTGACAAAGTTTTTATAACTCAGCAAGGTGTACTTAAAATCATTGCTAAAGATGAAGCTCAGAAGAATCAACTTCTGAAGATACAATCATTGAATGATAGGCCTGTAAAAACTAGTATTCCTTTTGCGTTGACATCCCAACTTGTGTCTAACAACAAACCCCCTCCTGTGAAAAGACAGGATAAGGATTACTTTGTTAAAGGGGTAGTGTTTGGTTTATTTGAAAATCAAGAGAATTTAAACGAGATTGCATTGGAAAAGGGAGCCCATCATATCCATAGACTGGGTAATTCTGAATTTAGCAAAGCCACTTTGATCGCTTATCCTAAAGGGACTGTTCTGCCAGATTTCTTGGAAGTGAATGGCAGAAGGTATAGGATTAATCCTTTTGTACCTAGACCATTGAGATGTGATCATTGCCAAATGTTTAGTCACTCTAAATTATTTTGCAGACGAGAAGTTGTGTGCAGTAGATGCAGTGGTAGCCACTCTTATGTTGACTGTCCAGATAAAACTAAATTAAGATGTGCTAACTGTGGTCAGAATCATAGTGCTGCCCACAGAAGCTGTCCAATGTATTTAAAGATTCAATCTGCTCTGAAAATAAGAGCAGAGCAGAACGTTACTCTTGCTGATGCTATTGTCAAGGTTGATGAGGTCCAGCATCAGAATGTTCCTGTCAATGCTCTTAAAACAAACAATTCCACCTATGCCTCAAAAGTAACAGTTGGAACAGAAAATCAAGCAAGAGTAATAAATACTTCATTTGATGTACAACCAGCAACTGATGTGCAAATCATTTCTACTGTACAAACCTCTTCTGATGATGTAGTCAAAAGGTTTTTGTCATTCAATGACAAAGATTACAAGGCAATATATCACAGCAAGCCAGCAAATAACACAGTGGAAGATTATGACCCAATTATGAAGATAAAAGTGTCCTTTGTTCTTGGCGTATTGGCAACTATTGCAAAAGCTGAGTCAAAAAAACAGGCACAGTTTGTAATCTGCCATGCAGCGTCTAAAATCCTTTTTGATAATGAGATAGAATTTAGCTATAAAGACACGTAAATTAAGAGCAGTAGTTTCATTTTTGTTGTTGTCCACTATGGCGTTGACCATTCTTCAATGGAATGCACGTGGTTTACGTGGTCATAAGGACCAACTTAGAAATTATATAATGAAGGTGTGTGTTCCACCAGATGTGATGTGTGTGGAAGAGACTTTTGTGAAAGGTGTCACTCAATCACCAAAATTGGATGGTTACAATATTATACGTAAGGACTGCTTGAATAATGAAAGGGGGGGTTTAGCTATTTACTTAAAAGTGGGCTTAAATTTTAATGTACTAACTGTGGAAGACATTCCAAACATTGAAATTCAGGGTATTGAAATTAAAACTTTCAACGGTCATTTAAAAATATTTAATTCTTATATCACACCTTCATATACATTTAAAAAAGAAGATATTCAGAATATTTTTCCACATAAAAGATCAATTATTGTTGGCGATTTTAATGCTCATAATAAACTCTGGGGCTGTTCTAAGACAAATAACAGAGGGAAAATTATAGAAGAAATATTAACAGAAAAGAATTTAGTTGTGCTTAATACAGGTCAAGCTACACGTATCACATCAAACCAATCAAATTTGAATTCTGTTATAGATTTGAGCATATGTTCACAAGATGTAGCTCTTAATGCTAGACATAACGTCACCAATAGCAATATGGGCTCTGATCATTATGCTACTATAACTACTATTAATGAAGAAATCACAATAGAGTATAATTTAAGTATGCATCTATGGAAATTAAAAAAAGCGGATTGGAAGAATTATGAAGAACTAAGTAAATTTTCAATAACAAAAGATATTTTGGTTGATAAAAATGTTGATGCTACTTTTAATAATTTAGTAGATTGTATTACTTCTATAGCGAATCAATCAATTCCAAGTAAAAATCTAAAAAATAGAAAGAATAAAAAAAAAAAATTTAGACCTTTACCATATTGGAGTGATAAATGCAATGAAGTCATTTATAAAAGAAATCAATATAGGAATAAAATGAAGAAAACAAGGGAGTTAAATGATTATTTGGAATACAAGAAACAAGAGGCTATAGTTAAACAGACACTTAAAACAGAAGCAAAAACTTGTTGGCAAACATATTGCTCTGAACTTACGGATCAGACAAAATTGGGCTCTGTTTGGACATGGGCAAGAAAAATGAATGGTATTGCAACCTATAGTTCCATTCCTACTCTGAATCGTAATGAATTAATAGCTGAAACAAACCTTGAAAAAGCAAATCTTTTAGCTAACACTTATGCAAGTACTAGTAGTACCCAAAATTATAGTAAAAAATTCTTAAATTATATCAAAGATAATAATTTACAAAATAACCCTAATAGAATTGACAGTAGTCCTGTTCATGAAATGGAAATCTTAAATGAGAGGTTTTATCTTAATGAATTGAAACAAGCTATAAGATCAGCAAAAACTAATAAGTCACCGGGTGATGACAAATTACCTTATGAGTTGTTAAAACATCTTCATAAAAATGCTCTTAAAACCCTATTAATATTTTATAATGAAATCTGGGAGGAAGGGAAATTGCCAACTGACTGGCATCATGCCATTATTCTACCATTATTAAAACCAAATAAAGACGCCTCGGTTCCAGAATCTTATCGACCTATATCATTGACTCCAACGATTTGTAAAGTAATGGAAACAATGGTAACAAAACGTCTCCAATGGTTTTTGGAAAAAAATAACCTTATTTCAAAAAATCAGTCTGGCTTTCGAAAATATAGAAGTACAAATGATCAAATCCTTAAACTTCAGGATAATATTCTTAAAAAAATTAAAAATAAAGAACATGTTTTGGCTATTTTCATTGACTTTGAAAGAGCATATGACATGTTACATGTACCTACCCTTTTAAATAAAATTCAGAATTTGGGAATAGTGGGTAATACATTTAACTGGATTGAAAACTTTCTTTCAAATAGAACTTTCCAGGTGAAAGTTGGGGCAGAACTTTCTGATAAATGTATACAACAGAATGGTACACCCCAGGGTTCGGTAATATCTCCTATTTTATTCTTGCTAATGATAAATGATATTGCTGCAGGTGTGGATGGTGTAGAGATGTCACTGTTTGCTGATGATAGTGCTATTTACTTAGGACATAGAAATGTTAAAATATTACAAAATAAAATTCAGTTATCGATCAATTTAATACAAAATTGGTGTAATAAAAATGGTTTTAAAATATCTGTCAATAAAACCACTGGAGTCCTTTTCTCCAAAAGAAATAATTTGTCAAGGATTACTATTAAAATTGATAAAGAACAAATTAAAATGGAAAATGAGGTCAAATTCTTGGGAGTAATTTTTGACAGTAAATTGAGTTGGAAACCACATATTGATTATATAATTGAAAAATGCAAAAAGAGGTTAAATCTCATAAGAGCCATCAGTGGTTATGGTTGGGGAGCTTGTAAGAAAACTCTCCTAACCATATACAGGGCATTAATTAGGTCTATTTTGGATTATGGTGACGTTGCTTATTCTTCTGCTTGTAAATCGCACCTAGATAAACTCTCTTGTATCCAAACTGAGGCACTTAGATTATGTTGTGGAGCTCCTAAGGGTACTGCAGCTGCAGCACTTCAAAATGAATGTGGAGAGTTGCCTCTTCATTTAAGACGACTCCAAAATTCAATAAAATGTGGGACTAAAATTTTGGGTAATAAATTTCACATAAATACAGCAACAATGGAGAACCACTGGACAAATGTTTTTAGGATACCTGAGAGTAGGGAGCATTCCATTTATACTCGTACTTCTGAATTCTTTTCTTCACTTAATACATCTATTATTGGCCCTTCTTTCCCTTCTGAACCTCCTTGGTGTAACAAACAAGTAGAGGTTGACTTAACACTGAGTAAGTTAATAAATAAGAAAATTGATCATCCAGAATTTTTAAAGCAATCTGCTTTAGAATTAGTTTCTAAGTACGACTCTTATGTACATATCTATACTGATGGGTCAAAGGTAGATCATAGTGTTTCTGCTGCCTTTACAGTACCAAGTTTAAATATAGATAAAAAATTTAGATTATGTAATAACTCCAGTATTTATGCAGCAGAGTTGACAGCAATTATAGAAACTGTAAAATGGATTTTAAACTCCGAATGTTATAAGAATTGTCAATTTGCATTGTTTTCTGATTCATTGAGTGTTCTTACGTCAATTAAGGAGTCTTATTCTCAGTTTAGACCTAATTTATTGAATGAACTATTATCTCTGATTAACAGACTAAATTCCAATCAAATAAGATTTATTTGGATCCCAAGTCACATTGACCTGACAGGTAATGATCGAGCAGATACTTTGGCTAAAGAAGCCCTGAGTATTGATCATATTAATTCTACTAATTATCTTGAACTTTCAGAAATTTTTACTTTAATGAAACTGTATATAGTAAATAAATGGCAATTAGAATATACTAACGATAATAGAGGTCATTTTTATAAATCTATTTGTCCAATTGTAAGTACAGATATTAAATATTTAGAACCCTATAGGCATAAGGAAGTCCAAATTTCTAGATTGCGTCTGGGAGTTGCGAATACTAATCAAAGGCTGTTTATTATTAAACGACATTCAAATGGTTTATGTGATACCTGTCAGGTCAAGGAGACTATTCACCACCTCCTACTTGAATGTAAAAAAGAAGATATATCTAAGTTGTTGCGAAATAAATGTCAGTTGTATAAAAATGAAATTTCTATTTTAAACCTTTTAACAATAAATATGTTTCAAAACGAAGTGTATAGGTTAGTTAAAATAATTACTAAAGGTCAAATTTTGTAAATAGATATGTTATGTTTGCTACTGTAAACAGTTTGTTTACACTGGTTTTTTTTTTTTTTTTTTTTTTTTTTCTTTGTGCATTTTATTTTATTGTATTAGGCATTACATTATTATAATACACTTTTTATAATAATACCCTTATGCAACATTCTTTAGTTGTATCTTTTGCATATTAGTTATTTTCTTATCAGTTGTTATATTATATTATATATGTAATAAAAATTTGATGTTAGTAAATTACATATATAAAATATTGATTATTGAGTATTTATGTTACTACCCTCTAACATTTTGTTGTTTAGATATGGTATGATTTGGTTTATGTATTGGAAAATATACTATATTGTATAGTGTTACAATATTGTGTTGCAATACAGGAAATATAAGGTAATTGTGAATACAATACACTGAAACACAACTTTAAACAATTGTAATTATATGTTTATATATGCTTTGTTAATTAAATACATTTATGGTGGAGTGTGTTAAATATCTGAACAGTGTAAAAAAAAGCAACTTGGTATACCATATGTTTCATTTAATGTGTATGCGGTTTGTGAATTTGTTATTATTTCGTGCATGGTGTAATTGTAGCAGTTGATATTACCATGGAATGTCGTTAAGCTGAAGAATAAGAAATAATTGATTAGAAATTTCAAATGTAGAAAAAGAATATAATGTCATAATTATAATTATATGTACTGTGCATTTATATTTGAAATTGTTTAAATATATCTTATGTGTGGTAGTTATTGTAAAATACTGTTTAAATTGCATCAAGCATTTTATTAATATGTGTATTATAATCTCAAACAATATTAGATATAATACTTTAAATGATGTGACATTCTATGACATTGTACGGCTCTGGTTGACACTTTTAAATGGTGTCTTTCGGACGCTATAAGTATCTTGTTTTCTGTAAATTGCATTTATGAATTGTCGTCAACGGCCTTTGATGCCATAAGACGACGTTAAATGTTTGGATTAATAAAAAATTAGAGAAGTAGAAAATATTGTGGTTTCTTAAACACCTGTATATTAGACCTTTCTGATCCTATTTAGTCCTCGTTTTCGGTTAATGAATATTATGTTAATGTCTGTTATTATTCAATTGATTACATTACCATTAAGCTGCATTTAGTGAAATTAATTTCTGTCGACGTCAACGGCCTTTGCTGCCAAAAGATGTCGTTAAACTCTGGATTCCTCCAATCGCTATTATAGCTTAACTAGCTGTAACAAATGAAAAATCACGGTATGTAGGCCTATATTTATTTTAGAAACTTTAATGTGCTTGAGAATTAAAAGACAACGGTCAGTTTGAAATACAACAGCTGTATCATCTAATAGTCGGTCAGTTTGCTGCCTACATTGTCAACGCAGGCTACAGGTAGATGACTGTCTGAACAACTTACCTTTCAGAGAGAAAGATATGAGTAGGGAGGCGGGCCGAAGTGGTGACTTAGTAGTGTCAGTCCCTCCATTCCTCCCTCACCGACGCTAGCCGTTGGCTGGCGTCAGGCATGGAGGGAGGGAAGG
This sequence comes from Allolobophora icterica, assembly GCA_963556255.1. Taxonomy (NCBI): domain Eukaryota; kingdom Metazoa; phylum Annelida; class Clitellata; order Crassiclitellata; family Lumbricidae; genus Allolobophora; species Allolobophora icterica. The sequence goes on along the minus strand of OY744609.1, from coordinate 7,396,917 downwards.
CCGTGTATGAGGCGACCTTGAGTTGGCCTTAATAAGCCCATAGCCAGAGTTACGCTACAGACGGAATAACGGGACATCGGATATTACATTGGTAAATGTCGACGGTACTGGCCATAATATCCGTATGCCTTCGTTAGAAAAGTAGAAACTAGTTAGGTTTCTTAAACACCTTATATTATAGTATTCTGGTTCTATGTAATCCTGGTTTCGGCTAAACGCTTGTTTCAACTCGAACACAATTCGTACTTTGCTAGTGCCAGTCCCAAGCCCGGTTAAAGGAGAGGCGACGCTAATTAATATTTGTTATCACACAGTGTCGTTAAACTGAATTTGCTATACTAAACGCTAGTATCTTAGCCGAAGAAAGCTTAAGGTCAACGTTAAAATCCATGATGGCCGCATGCCATCGTTAAAAAAGTAAAAATTTGAGGTTACTTAAACACCTTTATATTAGAGTATTCTGATCCTATATAAATTTCGTTTTCGGTTAATTGGTAGTGCGTCCAGATGTATAGCGCAAGGTTGACGTTACTGGCCTTTGTAGCCGTAAGATGTCGTTAACGATGTCAAATTGTTGATTTTCTTTTAGACATCATTATTTTGCCCTAGCACTACCTAGTCCTCGTTTTCAATTAATTGCGACTCAACTCCTCCACTACCCTACCCGTAGTAGTGCCAGTCCCAAGCAAGCCTTGAAAGAGGTGGAGGGCGAAAATAATCCAATCAACAGCAAATAATATTAGCTTCGGAACTGTTGTTTCCGTGTCAATGTAAATTTACATGTTTTTCTAAAGCACCTATTTGACCTCAGCTCATTTGTCAATGAATTAGTGATCGGTTAAGCTGCATCTTTGAATGATTTCCACTACAGTTAAAGTCTATCATGTACGGACCGCGCTCGCTCGAGATTCTGGTGCCGGTCTTAGGTCTGGATAAAGGAGGAGGGCAACGTTAATCACCTTTGTGTTTGTCTGTGTTTGTCTGTCTGTGTTTGTCTGTCTGTTTTTGTTTGTCTGTGAGTTTGTCTGTGTATATGTGTGTATGTCTATCTGTCCGTCTCCCTCAGTACCCCACCCTACCTGCGACACTGGCTAATAGCCAATGCAAGCGTATAAAGTTTCCCAACAGCATTCTTTTCCTCTGTGTTCTTAACCAGAGAAGGGGTTTAAACTCGTGATTTTCTTTCGGCTTTTACCAACGAATGGGATTGGTTGATTAAAGAGGAACTAGGTCTCCGGTCTGCAGTCTACGCATTCGCCTTTACCTGACGAAGACCACACTGGTCGAAGCAACATCACGTCTATACTTCACATGGAACTGTGTCAAGCCGTCATTCCTTGAACTATGGCCGACATCAGCCGAATGGAAAGTCGCCACTGGCGATGGTAGCCGAAAGATGTTGTCAAAGAAGCAGAAATATTTAAGTTTCTTAAACACCTCTATGTTAAGATTTTCTGATCCTATATAGCCCCTCGTCTTCGGTTAAAGTTCGTTTGAAGTAGAGATATTTAGTTTGCCTTTGAACTCCGCCATAACTCGAACACTGGCAGTGCCAGTCCAGAGTCTACATAAATGAGGAGGGCGACGCCAATCATCTTTGTTTTGACACAATGTCGTTAAACAGCATTTAACTAACTCATCGTCAGTTTCAGGCACCATAGTGAATAGATTTCTTATACACCTTTATTTTAAATTTTTCTGACCCTATTTAGCCCTCGGTTTCGGTTTATCGATAGAATTGCCCGATGCTATTAGTCTAAAGTCGACGTAATTGGCCATAGTAGCCGTAAGATGTCGTTAAGAAATTAGAAAATATTTGCGTTTGATAAGCACCTATATGTTATATTCTTCTGATCCGATGCGGCCTTTTGTATGTATGACTGTTAACTCCGCCCATACTCATACTCTGGTAGTGCCAGACGCAAGCCTGGATTAAGGAGGAGGGCGACGTCAATGGTCTTTGTTTTGACACAGCGTCGTTAAATAGTACTAACTGAAGCAAATTCATTAAACTCGGCCATTGCCATTGTTGGGTAGTGCCAGTTCCAAGCATGGATAAAGTAGGAGGGCGACAGCGGGAAGTAATAAGCCTTTTCTGTCTGTCTCTTTCTGTCTGATTGGAAATAGAGACATACAGAGCATACAGAGCATACAGAGCATACAGAGCATACAGAGCATACAGAGAGAGAGAGAGAGAGAGAGAGAGAGAGAGAGAGAGAGAGAGAGAGAGAGAGAGAGAGAGAGAGAGAGAGAGAGAGAGAGAGAGAGAGAGAGAGAGAGAGACAGACAGACAGACAGACAGACAGACAGACAGACAGACAGACAGACAGACAGACAGACAGACAGACAAAACCTGTTTTTCTAAGGCACCTATTTGACCTCAGCTCTTTTGACAATGAATAACACTGGTCAACAATGATTTTATTGCCGATTATATTAGAGCGATTTTAGGGTAAACCTGTGGTGCTGATTACGAATATGGAGTCGGTTTTGCTAGATTGGCTCTAATTTTTGAGTTATTCGACTAATTATGAGAATTTAATGGTTAAACGGACCACAGTAACAAATCGCATTGAAATTGTCTCAAATTTTGAACCATGAGTACCATGACCTTCTACCTCCCGTTCTAAAGACCGGGTAAGATTTGCGCCCTCGTTCCCATAATCTGGTTCTCCCTAGATTTGACTCCCTTACCCAACGAGGTTTCCTGGGTAGGATGCTGCACAGTTAGGCTCTGTTGCTATTATTTCATTTATCATCTGACGTCATTATTACTGTTATACATTTTTCTTTCCTCTTTGTGTAAAATTGTATGTAAAGCGCTGTGCGTTTGCTAGCGTTTATTAAAGAATATACTTACTTACTTACTTACTTACTTGATATCCGGGAATATTCGGAGTATTACACATTTCAACAAGATGGCGCTCCAGCTCACCGAGCTCTTGAAACGGTTGAACTGCTGACAAGGGAGACTCCGGATTTCATACCCTCTAATCTTTGGCCACCAATCAGCCCGGACTTAAACCCGGTTGATTACAAGATTTGGGGAATAATGCAAGAGAAGGTTTACAAGACAAAGATCAGAAACATTGAAGAACTCCGTGAGCGAATCATTAATGCAAAGGGCGAATTGGATCAACTGGTTATTATCGATGCTGCTATTGGCCAATGGCGTGCTCGTTTTGAAGCTTGTGTTCAGGCCGAAGGCGGACACTTTTTATTCAAGTATAAAAATAAAATTCAACCACAATGTATTATTGGTAAATAACATTTCAAAATAATTGACATTTTGTAGGAAAATGTTAGGTGCCGTCCTTAACATTTGAATTCTGATGCAAGTGACGTCATTGTGACGTCATTGATGGATACCCAAACTTTATATTTTCATCATTTTTAGGTAACTGCGCCAGGATTAAAACAGTTTTGGAATTTTGAAAATCGAAGCACATTTACTAATTATTTTCATTATTTACAAAATGGTTCCCTTTATTTTCGGACACAGTGTACATGTGTAGCCCCAGTCCCAATCTTGGAGAAAGGAGGAGGGCGACGTTAATCGTCTTTGTTATGACACCATATGGTTAAACAGTAATTAATCGCATCCAGTCCTAAATATTTTAAAAAGTGGCATACCACATACGACCACATGCGATTCTATTATAGTCGCCAGAAGTTTCAGTTTAACATGACGCTACGGTCAGGCTCTAATTGGACACCTTTAAATATTATTGACTTTACTCTATAATAACAGCCTCATTTTCCTTTAATCGATTGATCGACCACGGTCCACAGAGATCCAATGCAACGCTGATGACGTGAACGGCTTCTGAAATCACCAGATATCGTTAAATAATGTAAATTGTAATTGTAATTGTAATTGTAACCGAAAACTTATATAGCGCCACTCAAATCAGCGGCGCTTTCAACCCGCATCAATGCCGGCACCGGCAAAAAGGAAAGTGTTCAGCCGTCTACGGAACTGGAGAGGAGAGAGGGCAAGAAGCTCTTGGCGGAGAAACAAGGGGAGACAGTTCCAAGCAGAGGGGCCAACATAGGCGAAACAAAATACTACAAATACTACATGATATACAACAAAATACCCACTTAGTACCCTTTTCAGGTGGTGCCAGTAACGGAGGAGGGCGACAATGATCATCTTTGAGACTTTGCCATAGGACAGGGTTCTTAAGCAACAAATTACCAACCAGTCGTTTGAATTGTCGTTTTCAACATGTAATAGAATCGTTTAAGGCCTCGCGAACAGGCCTGCCGTTGGTTAGTTGTTAAATTTACTAAAACTGTAACAATTTGTTAGTGTTTCCTGTTAAGTTACCTATACCAATTTATTACTACTCCTACTACAATGGAGAGGCAATGATTACGCTAAGTGAATTGTAATGCAGAGTAAACGTACTTCTAAAACTACTGTGTGGCCCTCGACCCAACTCATTTTTCAACCAATTAATCGGGTGAGATCCGTCACCATCGGCGCCAGTTTGAACGATTGCCATGCCAAATACTACATGATATACAACAAAATTAAACACCTTTTAAACATATCCCTCATAATCTATATATAATACAGCGGTCGCGGAGGGTAGGTTGGGTTGCTTTAATACACATGCTTAATAAGTAGTTCAACAGGAAGACGCCGTAGGTGTAGAAAAAAGCAGAACGGCAGATGCGAAGAGTCAATTTGTCGTTACGGGCAGAAAACTACCACACCTTTAGACACCTTTAAACCGCTTTTTTTCCCTAATCTATAATAACTATTAGGCGAATATATTCTATTATATTCAGAAAACGCACTGACTTGCATAGCTTAAGGTTATGCCTAGACTCTAAGGAACTGCATTATGCCTCATACGAATGAGAACTGTTCAAAAATATACAACTCTTTTATACATGATATTCGCCCTATAAGTAAAAGTGGTCCTGTGTTATGTAAGTAAGTAAGTAAGTAAGTAGCCATTATTTGCATCTCACAAGCGCACATGCATTACATGTAGTCTATACAATGTAAATCTGTAATTCGGCTTGATCATTTTGTTCCCAGGGCTAAAACTGCCTTGGCCCAGCACCGGGCGTTTGCTGTAGTGGGTCCCACGATCTGCAGTGACCTTCCCCTCTGATCAGGGCCAAATTAATGACTGGCTTTTCCTCATCGCTCTCGCGTTCCCTAAAGGCATTTCTGTTTCCCCGGGGCTTCTGTGCTGAGAGCGCCTCTGAATAGTTATTCTGCGAGAGGCGCTTTATAAATTTCTAGATACAATACAATGTAATGATGATATACATTTTGAAAATAAACTATAGCATGAGCAAATTATACAGACACACATGCACAACTAAATATAATTAAAGATACATCGATTAACAAAGCTGATTTAAAACAGTTTAGATTTAAGGTCGTCAACCACCTTTGTTGCCATAAGATGTCGTTAAACTCTGCATCCATTGTGAACTGACATTTAAATTTAATTTAATCACACCTATGGGGTAAGGTAAGGTCTACGTCAACAACCCTGGCAACCATGTCATGTAGTCAAGCACTAGAAACTACTAACTGAACCTCTGCCACTGCCCGCACTCTGGTAGTGCCAGTTCCGAGCCTATATAAAGGATGAGGGCGACGCTAATCATCTCTTTACGACAGTGTCCTTAAACAGCAACTAGTCAGCCAACTGACGGGGTCTTTCTCAGTTGTGGGTCCCTCCACTTGGAATGTTCTCCCGCTGGAACTGCGCCTACTACCTCTGAACAATCTGCCTGCGTTTCATGAATCACTTAAGGCTATCTTTTTTAGCTGTGGCTGGGCTGGGAGCGCTTCTGATTAGATATTCGAAGAGGCGCTATATAAAGTCTCAGAATGAATGAATGAATATGTTCTACCAAACACAGTAGGTAAAGTAAGATCGACGTCAGCCATAAGGTGTCGTTAGGCACTGATAATAAATTAACGTCATCAAAAAACACAAGGAAAGGAAATTCTTCCTGTCGACGCCAACTGCTTTTGATGTCAAAAGATGTCGCTAAACTGTTGGATTCAATCCCAACTCCGTCATTTAAAACTCCGCAACAACATTTCCGGGTGGTGCTAGTCCACATCCTGGATAAAGCAGGTGGCTACACTACTCAACTTCGACAGCATCGTTAAACGGCAATTTCCCCTAAGACAGTCAGCCGTAGGGTTCAATAGCTCACAATCGGCTAATCTTTAGTAAGACTACAGCAGCCACAAGATGTCGTTAGCTGTATATTCCATGTACTAATGCACGGAATAGGCCTTTAAAACTCGATGGACAAGTTTAGAAAGCGACATTTATAGCCATAATAATCGTCAATCGCTTTCAGCGGTGAAATATTTTGCGATAATAGCACTTAAAGCCAACTACAGCGATCCTCGTGGTCTGAAGATCAGGTTTCCTTACGACACCATTTTATCAATGTTTACAAATGATATAAATTGCCTGTTTCACTTTACGTTCAGACTGCTGTAAATCCATCGATGTGTTACTTCTGGGAGTTGCAAATATGACTATTTATTATAAAAAGATATTGTAATGGTTTATGTGATACCTGTCATGTTAAGGAGACTATTCATAACCTAGCTTCTACTTGAATGTATAAAAGAAGCTATCTCTAAATAATTACGATATAAATGTCAATTATATGAAAATGAAATTTCTATTAAAACTCTTTTAGCGGTAAATATATTTCAAAAGGAATGATATAGGTTAGTTAGCCTAATTACTAAAGATCAAATTTCCAAATAAATATTGTGTTTGTTACTGTAAATAGTTTTATATCGGAGTTAAATCTGGAAATATTTAATTAGTCTTTTATTTGTACATTTTCCTTTATTGTACATAGTCTGGCATTATTATGATGTACAAATTATAATAAAACTGTTGTGCCTCAATCCTAATTATATCTGTTAGATATTGGTGACTGAAGCACCTATATGACAACTTCTTTAAAAGTGTTGAATCTTAAATATGTTATGTTACATTATTGGCCCTATATATAATAAGAATCTAGTGTTAGTAAATTACATATATAACGTCAATGTGAAATAAAGTCGACGTTACTGGCCATGATAGCCGCAAGATGTGGTTAAACAAGTAGAATATAGTTAGGTTTCGTAAACACCTTTATATTAGAATATTATGATCCTATGCAGCGTTCGTTTTCGTGATCGGTGGAGATCCCTCGCCAGCGCTGTCTCTTTGAATGGTTGCCACAATAATTATTAAAGTCTATCATGCACGGACTGCTCTAGCTCGAGATTCTGGTGCCAATCCTAAGCCTGGCTAAAGGAGGAGGGCGACGCTAATCACTTTTGTTATGACACAGCGTCGTTAAACAGATGCCTCGTATTGCAACTGATGCCAAGTAACGTCGACACCAACGGTTGTGGCAGTCGCAAGATGTCGCTTAGCAGTGGAACTACTATCCGAAATTAAACGTCAAAATTATGCAAAAAAATTATCAATAAAATCAGAATCTCGTGTCATAGTTACATGCATGACAAATATTAATCAACCTGCGTTAAAAATTAAAGTAATATAGATTAAGAATCATAGGTGAAATTACAGCTCCGATTTCTTTTAATCAAATCTGTATCTTATGATAGAGAAATGTCGCTTTCATTGTTTGAATATTATTGCTTCAATATTGTTTGAGTGCATTGGTTGACAACTTCTCTAGCATTTAAAAGTAGAATAAGAATCTCATGTAAAAATTAGTCTACATGTCTTAAAACCTTGTAATCAAAGTCTTTTTGATTTAAATTAGTGCTGTCGATTAATCGCCGTTAACTCCCGTGATTAACGCATAATTTTTAACTACGATTAATATTTTTAACGCCGATTAATATTTTTAACGCAGTCACATAATAGCCTTGCAAATAATTCGAGTATGGACGTTTAAGCCGAGTTTCTTGACTAGCCAGGAAGTATCTGTCTTCACCAGCTACAACTGTACCCTGTGAAAGATTGTTTTCCTTATCGGGACACATAGTTAACAAGAAAAGAGCTTGATCCGACCAATGCGAACAAGCTAGTTTGCCTAAATAATTGGCTTCACTTAAAAGAGTGAACTCTTAAAACAAGATGAAATCCATTAAAGACTTTATGAATGCTTGGTTAAATAACTGAATTTTCTTGACAGGATATACTCTTACAATAAGACGTATGCTTAAATCGTTAAACAAGATTTTTTACCGCGTAGATTTGTAGATAAGTCTTAAGGCATCAAATTGAGACTTTAAAAATGATGAAGACTAAACTCTTCTAGTCAGATGTAATCCATTTAAAAAGACTAGAACTTTATTACTGTGTGGATTTGTAGTGGAATCATGATTGAAGTCAGTGGCGTCACCACGATTTGAAAAGTAGTACGGCAAATTAGAGGGTCTGGGTAAAGGTGTACGGCAAAAATTATGTTTTTGCCGTAAAACCTTAAAAAGTGGTACGGCAAAAGCCGTACAATAAACATAGGCGGCGCCGCCACTGATTCAAGTATTAACAACTTGTGTATCTTTGTTTTATGATGATTATTTTTAAGTTGGTGAATGTTGAATGAGTCTTTAAGTCATTGAGACTTAAAAGATACTGATTTGAAAGTGTGATTGTCAGATCTTTAGAAGATTAGAAAAACTGAACCCATGCTGAAGAATAAGCTTACATGTACTTATAGTAATTAACAAAGAATTCTATAAAGTGCGATTAATTTGCAGTTAACTTGCGATTAAAATTTTTAATCGATCGATTAACTTCGATTAAAAATTTTAATCGAGGGGCAGCACTAATTTAAATAAATAGATTAAGAATCTTATGCACGTTAAGAATGTTCATCAAGAATCTTTTTTAACTTTAAAATTTCATGTGCATGACAATTCCTGTAAAATATTGTTTAATTTACATAAAATACCATCTTATAACAGTATATGTATCACAGATAATATTAGCTTATTATTTTATGACGTAAACATTGAATACTAATGACTTGTTGTTATATTTTGACACCTTAAATCGATGTCTTTAGGACGCAATGCGTTCGCTTTAACTGCACAGTATAGGCCTATGCTTCAAATTGTCGTCAACGGCTTTCATGTCCTACGACGGCGTTAAACATTAGAATGATAATAATCAAAATTATACACCTTTAAACTCTTTCTCTTAACGGTATATATTTGTCAGTAGCGTTTAAAGCCTAGTCACATTAAAACCATTACAAAATGGGGACAGTGAGGTCAATATCATAAGATATCGTTAAACAATGGAAACTACAAACTCCTAGTGAGAACTGTTCAACATAATTTCTGTCGCCGTCAACCTTTGTTATCATAAGACGTCGTTAAAATCTGGATCTATCCAGCGCCTGTTAGCTGCATTTTTGCCGTATAAGCTTACGAACGGTGAGAACGGTTCAAAATAATTCCCCACCTCTTTCTAAATGAAGCGTGATATTCTGCCTATAATAAGTGCAAGTGGTCCTGCATAATGCCTTATAGCAGCGGTTCCCAAACTTTTCTGGGTCGCGACCCACTTGTGAATATCTTTGGCAGTCTCGATACCCACTGGCCACTGTGTAAAATTAAGCATTATGTACTAAAATTTGCTTCGTAAATTGAAGCCTTTGGTGCAATAACCAGGTAAGTACAATTTCATAGTTTTCGGCAAAATGAGTTTGAATGTTTTGCTATGTTCAGAAGCTTGCCGTTTAGTGCAGGAAATAGATAATGAGAAAATTTAAAAAGTATAAAGTGCATCTATTCGCAATTGATCAGAAACTCATTTCCCTACCCCTTGCTTTTGCTAATTAATTAATTATCAGCCGTTGAACAACAAACCTGGTTATTGCACGGCAACGTACGTGTCATGCTGGAAACTTGTTTTGATGCAAGAATCAAATATGTGAACAAACCTTGTTATTGCATGGAAATGATAACCATTAGAGAACTGTGATCCTAATGCGCAAGAACCAGGTAACTATACAAACATAGTTTTTGCAACAAAATCATCACATCATTAAGAAATGGAAAAGCTTAAATAAAATGCAAGAATAAGGTTTGTTCATTTACACACAACCGAGAGGCTTGCTTGTAGCTACGATCCGTTCTCCTCAAACTCTATTTGCAGCATGTTGTCAGTTTTGATTGGTGATAGACATTCTGCGGAGCTTGTATAAGAAAAATTGCCAGACTTATATACGCCAGCTACATGATCCTGGATGTCGGGTAAGTTGATGTTATGTGTTTCTTCTGTAATATTAGACATGACGACAACTTACCTGACATCCAACCACACCAGCTGTCATTACCTGGTGAAACAGAAGAAACACATGACATCAACTTACCTGATATCCAACCACACCAGCTGTCATTACCTGGTGAAACAGAAGAAACACATGACATCAACTTACCTGATATCCAACCACAGCAGCTGCCATTGCCTGGTGAAACAGAAGAAACACATGACATCAACTTACCTGATATCCAACCACAGCAGCTGCCATTGCCAGGTGAAACAGAAGAAACACATGACATCAACTTACCTGATATCCAACCACACCAGCTGCCATTGCCAGGTGAAACAGAAGAAACACATGACATCAACTTACCTGATATCCAACCACACCAGCTGTCATTACCTGGTGAAACAGAAGAAACACATGACATCAACTTACCTGATATCCAACCACAGCAGCTGCCATTGCCAGGTGAAACAGAAGAAACACATGACATCAACTTACCTGATATCCAACCACACCAGCTGTCATTACCTGGTGAAACAGAAGAAACACATGACATCAACTTACCTGATATCCAACCACACCAGCTGCCATTGCCTGGTGAAACAGAAGAAACACATGACATCAACTTACCTGATATCCAACCACAGCAGCTGCCTTAATTTGCCTGGTGAAACAGAAGAAACATATGACATCAACTTACCTGATATCCAACCACAGCAGCTGCCTTAATTTGCCTGGTGAAACAGAAGAAACATATGACATCAACTTACCTGATATCCAACCACAGCAGCTGCCTTAATTTGCCTGGTGAAACAGAAGAAACACATGACATCAACTTACCTGATATCCAACCACAGCAGCTGCCTTAATTTGCCTGGTGAAACAGAAGAAACATATGACATCAACTTACCTGATATCCAACCACAGCAGCTGCCTTAATTTGCCTGGTGAAACAGAAGAAACACATGACATCAACTTACCTGATATCCAACCACAGCATCTGCCTTAATTTGCCTGGTGAAACAGAAGAAACACATGACATCAACTTACCTGATATCCAACCACAGCAGCTGCCTTAATTTGCCTGGTGAAACAGAAGAAACATATGACATCAACTTACCTGATATCCAACCACAGCAGCTGCCTTAATTTGCCTGGTGAAACAGAAGAAACACATGACATCAACTTACCTGATATCCAACCACAGCAGCTGCCTTAATTTGCCTGGTGAAACAGAAGAAACATATGACATCAACTTACCTGATATCCAACCACACCAGCTGCCTTAATTTGCCTGGTGAAACAGAAGAAACACATGACATCAACTTACCTGATATCCAACCACAGCAGCTGCCATTGCCTGGTGAAACAGAAGAAACACATGACATCAACTTACAATGACAGCTGGTGTGGTTGGATGTCAGGTAAGTAGATGTCATGTGTTTCTTCTGTTTTGTCATCCACTGTCTGTCTTTTTATATGTTTTTTTTAAACACCCATGCCTCATAGATACCAAACTTGCAGGGTGTAGATTTCCTTGTGGACTGTCGAACAGTTGCAGAACATAATATTTTAAACTATTTAATACCGGATTATATTATGACCTAATTTTGTTTTCATTTTCGGTTAAGTAACTAGTTTGTAAAGGATTACTCTTACGAAACACACTGACTTGTCTTGTGCATGATCAACATTATTTTGTCAATGGCAAAGTCTAATCGTGAAACTTCGTGAAACCCGGCTGCACGTTTTCTGTCACAACTCACAACTTCTATAGGTGTCAGATTTGTAGTGTGTTTGAAAGTAATATTTTATTACTATTACTAAAACAGCTAGCTACAAGATCTTACAAAAATAATTTAAATAATAGGCTTACCTATTTTGCATTCGGTAACTGAGTTGCATTCTGCTTGGAGTAAAATGACGACACATTTAAATATGACATTTTAAACGACGTTTACTAACAGCACATTGAGAGTTACGAAATCACTGTATCATCGCTCAAAGTCACTACATTTGCAGGGATCGGTCCGAAACATATAAGTCGATGTCCGAAACTATCTACACAGAACAGATAAAGCGCTTTATCTATTCTGTGTTATCGCTTTATCTATTCTGTGCTATCTATCTATCTGTAAACTTATATAACGCCCCTTAAAGAAATCTACTCAGTGGCGCTAACCCGAATCGTCGACTGTGGATGCGGCGAAAAACGGTCCGATTCGTCGCCCTGTAGACGACCAACCTCTCGGCTCGTGATCATTTATTATTATTATTATTATGCCGTTACTTACTTCGTTATTGCATTCGAGAACGTAATTTAAGTGGTTTATGGTTCCGTGCAAGAATCAGGTTTGTTGAATTACCGGTACTTAAGCTTACTTACTGCACACAACCGAGAGGCTTGGCTGTTGGATCTCCAATGCAATAACCGGGTTTGTTGAGTTCCCTGATTAATGCACGAAATCATAGCACACAAGTTGGATAATTCTCAAAGCAGGTATGTAGAGTTGCCTGATTATTTTCCTACCTACTCCCTTAATTTTAGAGATACCAAGCTGAAATTTACAGCATAGATGCGCCTATGTCTCAGGATCATTTTAAGCCAACTTGCCCGATTTTCAGGTAAGTCGACTTACCTGGTTATTGCACCAAAGGCTTCAATTGGTATCGAAATATTATGTGGATTTACGTACAGCGCTTAGAAATTTAAAGTATTAATAGAAACTTAGGTAAAAACAGTTTACGAGTTATTGCAATCCAGCTAGTTAAAGCCAATCATAGCCAAATGGTGTTGCTGCAAAAAATAAATGTTTTTCGAAAAAAATTGGCGACCCACTTGCCAGAGCTTCGCGACCCACTTTTGGGTCGCGACCCACAGTTTGGGAAACTCTGCCTTATAGGAACGGTGAGAACCGTTCATATGATTTCTGTCGACGTCGTTCGTAGACGGGAAAACGCAACCTGCCTTAAATGGATTTCAACCATTTTATTACGCATTGAAAGCGCTCATTCAAACAAATGATTGGTTAGTTGATGTGTAAGGACGGTGTGTCGTGACAAAGGTGATTATCGTCGCCCTCCTCCTTTACTGGCATTACCTGAAAATGGTGCTGGTCATTTCCTTATTTACGAACATCTGATGGCTTCGGAAGCCGTTCACGTCGACCTGCCATGGCCAATACTCATGGAAACTACTGTACTTAGCGATTTTCCGAAAATGAGGCTCATATAGAGTCACCATGAGAATATTTAAAGGTTTCTAAAAAAGAGCCTGACCGTAACGTAATATTTAACTATATCTCGTGGCTTATTTTATTTATTTATTTTTTATTGATTTATTCCGGATATTTCTATAGCGCCTCTCGAAGTCTACTACTACTCAGAGGCTCTCCCGACTACAGCATTTGACACTGTGCCGGAATTTTCACGCCGAAGCGCCACGAGCAATTGCGAGTGAAGGACTTGCCCAAGGTCCGTACGCAGCGGCTAGATTGGGATTCGAACCTGCAACCCTCTGGTCACAAGGCGCCGAACTTACCACTGAGCCACCACGTCCCACATATATAGAACAGACTGAACAGTACTATAGAAAAGTACGTGGTCGTTGGCCGACTTCATTCCACTTTTTGAAATATTTAGGGACTGAATGCGATTAATTAATACTGGATAATATATGAGAATGCAAGCATTCTAGATCCTAGTTCCAATTGTTTTTTGTATTGTATTGTTTTCGGACATCTATAAAGCGCTTCTAGCGGGAGGGCCATTCAGAAGCGCTCCTAGTGCGAGAGACCCCGAGAGAAAAAGCAAGTTATAAGAAAGGTAAAAGAGGAATTGACGTCACCATTTCTTTTAATCAAATCTGTATCTTATGATAGAGATGTCGTTTTCACTGTTTGAATATATTTCTTTAATATTGTTTGATTGCATTGATTGACAACTTCTTGAAAATTTAAAAGTAAACTAAGAATCTCATCTCAAAATTGGCCTACATGTCTTAAAAACTTGTAATCAAAGTCTTTTTGATTTAAAGAAATAGATTAGAAATCTCATGTTAAGAATGTTCATCAAGAATCTTTTTAACTTTAAAATTTCTTGTGCATGACAATTCCTGCAAAATATTGTTTAATTTGCATAAAATTCCATCTTACAACTGTACATGTATCATAGATATATTTAGCTGTATTATTTTATGGCGTAAACATTGAATACTAATGACATTGTTAAGTTATATTTTGACGCCTATGTTTACAACTGGTTTTGATTTCCCTCCTTCCAACTACGTTCAGAAGTGCACACGCGCCCATACGACAGAACATCGATGGCGCTGAGCAATTCTGAGTGAAGATCTTACTCAAGGCCCCTACACAGTGGCCGCCTGCGTGGAGGATCGAACCCGCACTCTTAGCGTTACAGGTGGATCGCTCAACCAATCTGCTACTGAGTATCATGAAGTATTACTTTCCATTGTTTAACAACTTATTGCTTTAACGTCGACTTTGTTCAAAGTATTGGGTAAGCGACCTTGCAGAAATCCGTGGAGTAACGTTCCTAATGTAGCATCTGTTAACACCGTTTTAAAGGTGTCCAAGGAGTTACATATATATATATATATATATATATATATATATATATACATTTGTGTTTGTGTAAGCCTATGTATACTGTGTTTGTATACGTGCATGCATATATCTGTGTGTCTGTTTGTGCATTAGATATGTGTGTGTGTATAGATATTATATACAATACATGCATAGTTAAGTACACATACATAATTGCATAGAAATAAATAAATATATACACACATCCAAACATACGAGTATACATAAATATAAAGGCGTGCACACGAGTAGTTTGTTTCAGCAGTTAATTATGATAAAGAAAACATACGCAACGCCTTAACGTAATTTTTGTAAGAGGATTTTGACATCCTAACTGTCGCAACTTGTCGCCATTAGTCCGCACTATACTGAAAACAAACTTTAAACAGGAACGTAAAGTTACTCATAAGATTTTAATTGAGGAAACTCGTTCCGAATTGTATTGTATTGTATTTAAAAACTTATAAAGCGCGTCTGCCCAGTGCCCACCAATCAGAGGCACTCCCAGTGCGAAAGTCCTCTGGGAAAAAAGACAAGTTTAAGACAAGGAACAGATAGTACTACAGCCCGAACCGAAGGAGGAAGCTGATTCCGTCCCGTCTGATTCCGTCCCAGGTATAATTTGAGGAATGAGAGGCCCTGTATGCTTATGTAAGCTTAGTTAGTTAATGAAATTTATATTTGAGTGTTTGAGATACCTGAACAGTTTAAAAGTGTAACTTGGTAAACTACCTGCTTCATGTAGCGTGGATACAGCTTGTGAAATTATAATTATTTGATGCATGATATGGTTATAACGGTAGATGTTGCCATAAGATATAACTGAACGGAAAATTAATAAAGAATCGCTTTAAAATTTAAATAGAATTTAAAGTAGAATAGACACGCTTTCCTTCTAAACTACACCCTCAATAGCATCCAAACATATTATATCTGTTTGGCAAGGTCAATGCTTATCTTCGGAAAGATATCGATGTCGACGGACCTGTTATCCATAAGATGTCAGTCAATTTAATGCTATATAATACTACTTGGAAAAAATTTATATTAAACACCTCTAAAACCTGTTAATCCAAAAATTATACATTCATCCACTGCTTAAGAAAGTCGACCATAAAATCCCCTATCGCTCGCAATCTGCCAGTGCCAGTACCAAGCCTGGAGAAAGGAGGAGGGCGACGCAAATCATTTTTGTTATGACACCGTGTCGTTAAACAGTAAGTAACCAAGCAAATATGTCCATTAATGATTAACCATCTTTGTAAAGACACAGCATCGTTGAAACGACACCACTGTCCGTATTCTGCGTAGTGCCAGGTCCAAAGATGGAGGAAGAAGGAGGGCAACGTCAACGGCCCTGGCAACCATCAGATGTCGCTAAACGCTGGAAAGTATACTACACACGACGTTTTTAAGTAGAAACTGAGCCAGCAACTTCGTAACTGGCTGTACTCTGGTAGTGCCAGTCTCAAGCCTGGATAAATGAGGAGAACGCTAATCATCTTTTGCAATGACACCGCGTCGTCAAAAAGAAGCGACGGTTAATCGCAAAGGTCCATGGATAGAATTTTACGTAATGTCGACGTTAAAGGCCATAAAAGCCGTATGATATCGTCAATGAAGTAAAAAATATTTAAACTTTAAAACCCTTTATATTATAGTATTTTGGTCCTATGTAGTCCTCGTTGTCGATTAATCGCCATCGTTAAAAATGTAAAATAGTTTCTTAAACACCTTTATAGTAAAGTGTCCTGGTCGTATGTAGTCCTTGTTTTCTGTCAATCGCTAATATGACCAAACCATATACTCGACGTTACTGGCCATTGTAGCCGCAAGACGTCGTCAACGATGACAAATAATTGAATTTATATCAGATTCCATTATCGTGTCCTAACGCTGTCTAGTCCTCGTTTTTAACTTATCGCCACTGAACTCCGCCACTACCCTACGCTTAGTAGTGCCAGTCCCAAGGCCGGCGAGAGGAGGAGGGCGATGATGCTCATCTTTGTTAGGACACTGTGTCGTTAAGCAGCAACTAACTGACAAAGAGTCGATCATAAATAAGGCAATTAAAGTCGCACAATTAATTGTTACTATCGACGTAAACGGCCTTGATGCCAACGATGTAATTAAACCGTTGGAATCCAATCAAACAGTAAATATTAACTTCGTCACTGTCGTTTCTGGGTCAAAGAAAATTTGCATGTTTTTCTATAGCGCCTCTGTAATGACCTCACCACCGCTGCCTCTTTGAATGGTTGCTGGACAATTAGTCTATCATGCACGGACCGCGGTAGCTCGAGATTCTGGTGCCAGTCCTAATTCTGGGCGAAGGAGAAGGGCGACGCTAATCACCTTTGTTATGACACAGCATCGTTAAACAGATGCCTAGTATTTCAATCGATGTAAATTTACGTGAAGTAAGGTCGACATTAACGGTCGTGGCAGCCGAAGATGTCGCTAAACTGTGGACACTACTGTACCCGAAAGACAAAATTACGTACAAATTTACCAATATCTATATAATAAAGCGAGAATTCTGTGTGTGTGTCTGTTTGACCGGGCTTAACTTCTACAATTTTGCACCTTTTCACTCCAAACCTTCACTGCTGTGTCGGCCTCGGCATCGGACACCCAGTGGAGGGGTTCGCTTACCCACTTTTCACCGCTAACATGGTGAAAATCCCCCAAAACTCTACCCAACCGACCGTCCCTGACGACCCAGCGCGAAGCGCTTCTATTTATGGCGCCGGACGTCATTAATAATGCACATTTAACGACAAGCGGTTCTATTTATGGCACGGCTATTCCCCAACGTCATTAATAATGCAAATAAAGACGTTGTTTACATTCGCACAAAATTTAATTACGATCGAATCGAACTATATTCATCGTTTTACAGCAAAATTGTATGTTCAAAGACTGATTTACTAAGGGCAGTGAGGGCTAGATTTCTGGCGTTTTCTTGAATCCGCCAACGCCGGCTTCACCCTCTTCGACTGCGAAGCAGTTAGTCCACGGGAGACTGCAAAGCAGTCGTCGCCACTCGACTGCGAAGCAGTCAGTCCACGGGAGACTGCAAAGCAGTCGTCGCCAGAGGGCGACTGCGAAGCAGTCAGTCCACGCCTAGACTGCAAAGCAGTCTCCCCCACAGGTCGCCTAAATTTCTTCCTTATTCGCTACACGGATTTAAACATATACCTAAGTTTGTTGCTTATTCGCTACAGGGATTGAAACTTATAACCCCGGGCAACGCCGGGTAAACCTGCTAGTATATATTATATATAATGAGACCCTCGTGTCATAATTACATTTACATGTATGACAAATATTAATCAACCAGCGTTAAAAATTTAAAGTAATATAGATAAAAAAAGCCTAGGTAAAATACAGTTCCTTTTTTTAATCAAATCTCTATCTTATGATAGAGAAATGTCGTTTTCACAGTTTGAATATATTTCTTTAATATTGTTTGATTGTATTGATTGATAATTTCATGAAAATTCAACAGTGGAATAAGAATCTCATATCAAAATTGGCCTACATGTCGTAAAAGCTTGTAATAAAATCCTTTTTGATTTTAATAAATAGATTAAGAATCTCATGTACATTAAGAATATTCATCAGGAATCTCTTTTACCTTTAATTTTTTTAGCTCATGATAATTGCTGCAAAAATAATGTTTGATTTGCATAAAATACCATCTTCTCACAGTACATGTATCATAGACATTAATAACTGTGTTATTTTATGACGCAAACAATGAATACTAATGACTTTGGTAAGTTATTTCTTGACACCTTTAAATGATGCCTTTCGGACGCAATGCGTTCGCTTTAACTGCACTGTGTATGCTTCAAATTGTCGTCAACGGCCTTTCATGTCATACGACGGCGTTAAATCTTAGAATGATAATGGTCAAACTTATACACCTTTACAACTCTTTCTCGTAATGGTATATATTTGTCAGTCGCGTTTTAACGCTTAGTTGCTTAATCCGCAGGAAAACATAAATTACTGTTTCCAAGCGGCAGCCAAACGGCGCCAGCCATAGCCTACTATTCATTAACCACCGCTGCCACCTAGCGAGTGGAAGGCTGAATAAACCTTACGGGGGTCGAGCGGGGTTCGACCTTGGTACCTTCAGCACTTCACGCCAGTGTGTTATCCATTACTCAGAAGCACCCTAAGCCCAACCACGGTCGAAGGCAGTTTTGAGGACAGTAAGTAACGAGGTAAAATGAACAACCGGTCTTTAGCGGGGCGTGGTAGGGAGCCCATTCCAGGTCATGGGGGCAGCCACATAGCAGGCACGGCGATGCCGTATGGCTGTCCGCACGGGGAAGAATAAGTTCAGCTTGCGCATGTTTTATGGTTAGTTGCTGTTTAAGTACGAACTGTACGATATCATGGCAAAGACGATTATCGTCGCCCTCCTCCGTTCCTGGCACCACCTGAAAAGGGAAGTGGCGATTTCAATTATTTAACGACATCTGGCTTCAGAAGCTGTAAGGGGTCATTGCATAATTACGTAACGCTCGAGGGTGGGTCGGTGGGGTCCTTGAAAACGTTACGAAACGTTACGTGGGTGGGTGGGTGTATGGAGATGAAAGTTACGTAACGCTTTTACCAACCGTTAAGTTATAATAAATTTTAAATTAACATCGAATGACACTTTAGACAAGATGTGATCAAGTTCAAACTTCGTGCCACTGACTTAAAACTTAACTAAAAACACGCAATAGTATAAATTGTGAAGGTTCGGCCTTTCATTGTCCTACGAGAGCCATACAGACAATGAAGCAACGCGCTTAAGTGACCTATTTCTGTATATAAATATGGCCCAATGGCGAATGACCAAACTGGTTAGACGCTCTGCTATTGATCTAAAATAACCAGAGATTTCGTCTGCGAAAATTAAGGACGCAATCTTGATGTTCTTGGTTGATTTTTCGGACAACACTTTCGTTATTTTATTCGCATTAAAACAGAAATTTGACAGTTTCAATAAGAAACTGAACGTGAGTTGCCTTTGAAAGGTTGTTTTAAGGGACAGACAATTGTATTCCGTCGGGGTTTCTTATAGGCCCTATGCTTTGCCGAACGTTCAAATAACATAAATAATAAATGTTCGATCACTTACCGTGAATTCGAAGGGCAAGACCCGAATGTCCATTGGTTTTGGCATAGATTATTACACGATAGATCGGTTTGATAAGGTAATTGAGACCGTTAATAAACCTGAGAAGTTACCGTTTAGTGTAGTTCTTCTGTAGAGAGATTCGCCGGTAAAACCGTAGTTTACGTTGCTAAATTCAACATGTTTTCAGGCCCGTAGATTACGTTGCTAAATTCAACATGTTTTCAGGCCAGTAGTTTACGTTGCTAAATTAATGCCATGTCTTCACGTTGGTGATCATCCAATTTCTACTTTGACTTTTAATATGACATATTTTCGTCGCTCTTCCAACTTCTAGTTTCAGTTACATGTTCATCGATCAATACAGCCTCTAGTTTCAGTAGTATTTTGACTATTTTCATCAATAGGCTAATCCAACTTCTATCTTTACTATGAAACAGTTTTCATATAGGCCTACGGTAATAGACCTAACGTAAAAGAATTTAGCAACGTAAAATACGGATTTCCAACCAATATCAATTTAACAACGTAAACTACGGTTTTACCGATTCGCCACCCGGGCGCGTTACGTAACGCTGGGGCGGGTGGGTGGGTGGGTCTAGGGAAACGTTACGAAGCGTTACAGGGTGGGTGGGTGGGTCAAAAATGGTCATTTTCGGCGTTACGTAATTATGCAATGGCCCCTAACAGTTCACGTCGATCTTCGATTGCAAGTTAAACCTAAGGCACATTAGCAAATGAAGATTTTATAGTATTATTGAAACAATATTTAAAGGTGTCGAAACAGAATCTGACCGTAGAGTCTTGTCAACTATAACTTGTGGCTAATATGAAAATGTACGTGATCGTTGGTAGACTTATGCCACCTTTGGCAATATTAAGCGACTGATTTGGATTAATTAATGACAAAGATGAATATCTTCGCCCTTCTCCGTTATTGGCACCATCCGAAAAGAGAAGTGGCGATTTCCATTGATTAACTTTATGTCTGGTGTCTTCAGAGGCCGGTCACGTTGATCTGACGTTGCCAGGAAAAGTGTGTATAATCTCGAGATAGTAGTAGTAGTAGTTTCAGTTTAACGATACCGTGTGACAACAAAGATCATTAACGTCGCCCTCCTTCTGTATCCAGGCTTGGGACTGGCACTGCCAAAGTACGAGCAGTGGCGAACTTTGAGATTAACCAAAATAGGTTAGTATAGTGTCGGGTAAAAGATCTTTAAAGGTGCTATAATGATATTTAAAAGTGTTTTAAAGATCCTGGCCGTGGCTTTATGTTTAACTATACCTTGTGGCAACTATAGAACCGTACGTGATCGTTTGTTGGCTTTATGCCACAATTCGAAATATTTAGCGACTGAATGCGATTAATTAATGACAATGGTGATTACCTTCGCCCTTCTCCGTCGCTAGCACCATCCGAAGGGGTGGTGGTCATTTCCAATATTAAGCATCTGGTGGCTTCAGAAGCCGTTCACGTCTATCTGCCTTTGCAACCTGTGGTGGGTGGCATCCACTGTTTAATCGAAAATAATGTTTATATATACTCAGTAGAAAAATAATTAAAGGTGTCTAAACACAGCTTGGCCGTAACTTTATGTTTAACTATACCTTGTGGCTGCTATGGAACCGTACGTGGTCTTTGGTTGACCTTATAATTATTGCTATTAGAAATATTTAGCAACGGAATGCGATAAATTTATTCTAGATATGTGAGAAAGGAAGCGTTTTAAAACGTAATTCCACTTGATTTGTAACGACATCTTGCGGCTGGCTTGTATGTTGACATTTTTAACCTATACAAAAATTATTTTTCCTGATATCTAGACTATCTATCGCTTAGTAGTAGTTTCTATTTAACGACGTAGTGTCATAACAAAGACGCGTTTAAAGCGAGTTAACATTTTAGTTTCATGGAGTCTACCTATTCGTGAAATGAGATAGGTTTAAGGTTAGCCCAGACCAAAGTATGTAACTATGTCTATAACAGTGTATTCGATTTTGCCCTCCTTCCTACGTCAGAAGTGCACACAAGACCATGCGACAGAGCGATGGCTCTGAGCAATTGAGAGTGAAGAACTTATTCAAGGTCCGCACACAGTAATCGCCTGAGTGGGCGGCTCGAACCCGTACTCTTCGTGTAACAAGCAGAGCGCTCTAACCAATCTGCTACTATGTCTCACATAGTTTTAGTTTTCATTGTTTAACATATCATTGCTGCCGTTGACGTCGACCTTATTTAAAATTTTCGGTAGATTTCATTTTCGGACACTGCAGGAGGAGGATCCAAAATTAAACGACATGACATTGTGAGAGTCAAAATCGAATGGACTTCGGAGGAGTAAAATTGCTTATGTAGCATCGGTTAACTATATTTTAAAGGTATGTAAAGATAGCGCTCCATCGATTAGGCTACCGCATTCTACTGTTGATTGCTGAGCTGTTATGTATATGACACAATTTAAAATGGAAGAATAATTGGATTGACTCAATTCATTAAGGAAGGTGTAATCAGTGAGTATAGCTGGTTTTACTGATTCCAGTTGTTCGGAGTTGGTGGGAAGGACGATGCTAATAATAGTACATTCTGGTTAGACACCTTTAAATCGTATAAGATTCCCAGCCAAGTATATTTTAAATTTAATTTCTTCAGTTTTAATAGATTTATGTAATTGACCAGCCCTCAAGACCAGCCAGATAACTCGGAAAGTCATCTTTGCTTTGGGAGTATTGAGCTGTATTAAGCCAAATAATTTCTGTCGACGTCAACGGCATTTGTTGCCATAAGATGTCGCTAACCTCTAGAGCTATCCATCATCTGTTAGGCAATATATGCAGTTACGAAATTCTCCAGTGTCAACCGCTGTTGATCGCTCTGATCCACTTAGAATTATGCACACTTCTGCAGGACCCCCTCTTCCTATCTCCAGGCTTTGGACTGGCACTACAAAAGTATGACCAGCTACGGATTTATGAAAGTCCAATTTCGGATGAAAGCGTTAAAAAGACGTCTAACGTTCCAGGTAGTAGTTGTCAACCCGTAACCACAGAGTACCGTTTTACCCACTCTACTCTGCGCAACCGCAGTATATATGAATTATGACTGAACGATTTAAAAGGTGTCTAATTTTATTTGTATAATTATCTTTATTATTATTTATTTATTCAGAACATTATTAACGCGCTCAAGGTCACACAGAAATGCGAATCTGAGGCGCGTTTAGTCAGACACCAGGTGAAGAGGAAATAGATATCCATGTGTTTGAAAGAGAGTGAGAAGTAGTGAGTTTTGAGGCGTTTCTTGAAAGAAGAAGAAGAGCAACGGATAGACATTGGTAGTCGGTTCCATTCCTTGGGGCTGTAACACGAAATGCACGCGAGCCCATGGCAGTGCTACATCTAGGCTCAACCAAAAGACCCATAACCGAAGACCCCAGACTGCGTGGCGAGATGTAGGGGGCCATCCATATAATTATTACGTACGCAAAAATCCTAAAAAATTGGACCCCACCCTGTTCGCAAGCGTACTTTCTTCCACCCCCCCCCACACCTGCGTCGGTACGCTTGACGCACAGCCCCAGACCAGCTGCAGAATGTGTCAGTTCGACAGCTCCAGGCAGCGGCTGTCTGCACTTTAGGCCACATTGAAGGATGAGTAATCCATGGACTCACTGCTGAGCTGTGTGATAGTTTAATAATAACGTTCAGGGGTAAGGACCTATG
Source organism: Allolobophora icterica (assembly GCA_963556255.1). Lineage (NCBI taxonomy): Eukaryota > Metazoa > Annelida > Clitellata > Crassiclitellata > Lumbricidae > Allolobophora > Allolobophora icterica. The sequence goes on along the minus strand of OY744609.1, from coordinate 7,373,193 downwards.
GTGGCATACAAGTGACACCTCTCCCACATTCCCACTTCCCCTGGTAGTACCTGATAGCTGAAAAGACTGAACTTTGGCTCACTTGAAGAAATCTCGAAATAAATCTCTACACTGAAAGGGATTCCTTGATCTCTCCGTTGACAGTCCAGCACACTAACCATAGGCGCCGACTTCTGACGACTGTTGCATTCTTATATTCCAGTATCTAAATTAGGCCTACAATTTGACTTGTGTCATGGGGGGCCCGTACAGGATACTATGCACAGGACACGAAATATTTTAAAGCCGGCACTGCTTCGGTGGCATATGATATCGTTAAGTAAGTAAGTAAGTATTTTCTTTACTTAACCGGTTGCAAGAGATTAGCACTCCAGTGTACATGCATCAAATAAAATACAATTCATGATGCAACAGTTAAAAAACAACAGCACTAATCATTAAATTCTCGATGCAACGGTTGATAGAGAACTCCGACGATGTCCGTAGCCTACTCTGCTAGTGCCAGTCCCAAGGCTGGAGAAAGGTGGAAGGCGATGATTACTGTCTTTGTTATGACACCTTATCGTTAAACAGAAACTACAAAGCGGTAGATAGTGTAGCAATGAAGCAAAATTACTTTTGTGTAGATTAAGGTCGACGTGCACGCGAGCCACAAGACGTCGGCACAAAATAAATGGGAACTTCAATCTAAAACGCTTCGATTCTCAAATATCTAGCATTAATTACTCGCATTCAGTTACTAAATATTTCAAAAAAGTGGCATAGTGTCAAGGAACGACCATATACTGTTCTGTGGTACCACAAGGTATAGTTAAACATAAAGCAACGGTCAGGCTCCGTTTAGACACCTTTAAATATTGTTATCTTGATTATATAAACCTCACATTCGGTTAACCGATGAATAGTACATTGCGGACTTGTTGCAAAGCAGATCGACGTGAAAGATCTCTGATATCAAGAGATGTCGTTAAATAATGGATATCGCCACTATCAATTTCCGGTGGTGCCAGTAACGGAGGAGGGGCGACGATAATCATCTTTGTCATAACAGCGTTCTTAAAAAGCAAATAACCAACCAATTGTTTGAATTGTCTTTTTCAACATGTAATAAACTCGTTTGAATGTGTACCATAAAGACACCTGGTAATAGTTAGATTTACTGAAACTGTTACAATTTGCAAGTGCTTACTGGCAATTGCTAATTTATTACATCTCTTACTCTACAATTGAGAGGCAGTGACCACACTTACTAAAATATAATGTAAAGTAAACGTACTTTTACAACTACCGTTTTGTCCTCGACCAACCTCATTTTCGACGAATTTAATCGGATGATATTCTTCATCAGCGCTGCCAGTTTGAACGGATGCCAAGCCAAATACTACATGATATACAAACAAAATTAGACAGCTTTTAAACACTTCCATCCGAATTCACATATTCAACGGTCGCAAGGGAAGGTTGGGTTGATTCTATCAATATTCGTCTATAAAGTAGCGCTACAGGTAAAACGCCGTGGGTGTGAAAACAGAACGGAAGGGAGTAATAGCGAGAAGTCAATTTGCGGTTACGGACTGAAAACTACTACGCATAACGTTAGACACTTTTTAACCGCTTTTATCGTAATCTATATATTCAGAAAAAGCATTCACTTATTTGAGAACATGTAAAGCCAACGTCAGCGATCTTATTAGCCTCAAGATCAGGTTTTGTTTAGACACCTTTTTATCGATGCTTACAAATGGTCTAAATTCTCTGTTTCGCTTAATCTGTAAATCGGTAATTGAATTTTATTTTGTAATATTTTAACATTTCTATGTCCTAAGTAAATAGCACTATCATCAGCAAACAGTGACATCTCTACACCATCCACCACACCTGCAGCAATATCATTTATCATTAGCAAGAATAAAATAGGAGATATTACCGAACCCTGGGGTGTACCATTCTGTTGTATACATTTATCAGAAAGTTCTGCCCCAACTTTCACCTGGAAAGTTCTAATTGAAAGAAAGTTTTCAATCCAGTTAAATGTATTACCCACTATTCCCAAATTCTGAATTTTATTTAAAAGGGTAGGTACATGTAACATGTCATATGCTCTTTCAAAGTCAATGAAAATAGCCAAAACATGTTGTTTATTTTTAATTTTTTTAAGAATATTATCCTGAAGTTTAAGGATTTGATCATTTGTACTTCTATATTTTCGAACGCCAGACTGATTTTTTGAAATAAGGTTATTTTTTTCCAAAAACCATTGGAGACGTTTTGTTACCATTGTTTCCATTACTTTACAAATCGTTGGAGTCAATGATATAGGTCGATAAGATTCTGGAACCGAGGCGTCTTTATTTGGCTTTAATAATGGTAGAATAATGGCATGATGCCAGTCAGTTGGCAATTTCCCTTCCTCCCAAATTTCATTATAAAAAAAAGGTTGTTTATCATAAAACGACATTCTAGTGGTTTATGTGATACCTGTCAGGTCAAGGAGACTATTCACCACCTCCTACTTGAATGTAAAAACGAAGATATATCGAAGTTGTTGCGAGATAAATGTCAACTGTATAAAAGGGACATTTCTATTTCAACCCTTTTGACAATAAATGTATTACAAAACGAAGTGTATAGGGTAGTTAAACAAATTACTAAAGGTCAAATTTTGTAATGATGCTCTTGTGTATTAACCTTAGTTATATCCGTTACATATTGGTTATTTGAGAACCTATATAACCGTTTCTTTTCAATTGCAAGTATATAATGAGAGTGTGATGCTAGTAAATTACATATATAATACATTGATTAATGAGTATCTATATTACAACCATCCAACATTTGGTTCTTGGATGTCGCATATGGTTTGATATGGTTTATGTATTGGAGTAAAATCAATATTATATTATATAGTGCTGTATTATTGTGTTGCAATAAAGGAAATATACATGTAATTGTAACTTGAATGCATTGAAATCAAACTTGAGACAATTATGCTCATATATGCTTTGTTAATTAATAAAACTTATAGTGTTAGATGTGTTGAATGTGTTAGATACCTGAACAATTTCTTTAAAAAAGGAACTTGGTATAATCATATGTTTCATTTAATGTGCATGATGTATGTGAAATTTATTACTATTTCATACATGATATGATTGTAGTGGCAGATATTGAACTGAGGAATAAGAAATAATCAATTAAACATTTCAAAGATAAAATAAGAATATAATGTAATTATTATAATTATATGTACTGTGCATCTGAAGTTGTTTAAATATTTCTTGCGAGTGACAATAGTTGGGAAGTACTGTTTGATTTGTATCAAAACAGTTTAGAGCTATGTGTTTTATGGATAGCATTAGATATATTGCTTTAAATGATGTGACATTATTGATATTGTAAGCTTATGTTTGACACCTTTAAATGGTGTCTTTCGGACAGTATAAGTTTATCGTTTCTGTAAACTGTATTTCTAAATTGTCGTCAACGGCCTTTGGTGTCATAAGACGACGTTAAACTGTGGAATAATAATAAATCTGTAAATCGGTCGTGATCATCAGGATGTAAAGTCTGGGAGTTGCAAATGCAATAAAAAGACATTCTAAAGGTTTATGCGATTACCTGTCAGATCAAGGAGCCTATTCTATTTGATTGTAAAAGAAGAAGATATCTCTAAGTTGTTACGATATAAATATCAATTTTATAAAAATGAAATAATTTCTGTTAAAACTCTGTTAGCGGTAAATACATTTCTAACCGAAATGTACAGGTTAGTTAGCCTAATTACTAAAGGTGAAATTTGAAAATAAATATTGTAAGTTTGTTACTGTAAATAGTTTTATATCTGAGTCAAATCTGTAGATATTTAAAGTCTTGTACATTTTACCTTATTTTATTATTAATTTTTTCATTATTATGATGCACCTATTATAATAGCGCTCTTGTGCCTCAACCCTAGTTATATTTTTTACATATTGGTTACTGAAGCACCTTCGACTGCTGTAGAAAGTGGACCATAAACTCCCTAATTGCTGGTACTCTGGCAGTGCCAGTCCCAAGCATGGAGGAAGGAGGAAGGCGACGCTAATCATCTTCGTAATGACACAGTGTCGTTAAACAACCAACCAACTTAATATGTCCTTCAAGAATCTTTTTGATCACACAGCATCGTTGAAACGACGCCACTGTACGTACTCTGGTAGTGCCAGCTCCAAGCATGCATAAAGAAAGGAGGAGGGCAACGTCAACGACTCTGGCACCCATCAGATGTCGCTAAACACTAGAGAGTATACAGGAACGGCGTTTTTAAACAGAAAATAATCAATTAACTTCGCAACTGCTATACTCTGGTAGAGCCAGTCCCAAGCCTGGATAAATGAGGAGGAGGACGCTAATCATCTTTACAATGACAAGGCGTGGTCAAAAAGAAACGAACGATATTTTTGCAAGGGTGCAGTGATAGAATTCAACGTGCCTCTCTTTTACGTAATATCAACGTGTGAGATCGTTAAATAAGTAGAAGAATTAAGAAAATATTCAAGTTTTAAAACACCTTTCTATTAGCGTATTCTGATCCTATTTGTAGTCCTCGTTTTCGGTTAATCGCCAGTAAGAAACTCAAACAAATTAAAGCCTAAGGTCGACGATACTGGTCATGGTAGCCGTAAGATGTCGTTAACAATGTCAGATTATTGAATTTCTATCAGACATCATTATCTTGTTCTAACACTATCTAGTCCTCGTTTTCAATTAATCACTACTCAACTACGTGCAGGCCTAGTTGAGTCCGTCTGCCACTACCCTACCTGTGGTAGTGCCAGACCTAAGACCCGTGAGAGGAGGAGGGCGACGATAATCATCTTTGTTATGACACAGTGTCGTTAAACGTGGGGTGAATATGGAATATGAATATTCGTCCCAGGTAAAATAGCAACTAGCCAGCAAAAAGTCGATCATAAGTAAAGATGGCAATTAAAATCGAACATACTGGTTATTATTATTATAATTTTGTTTCAAAGCAGTTTTATATAGCGCCACTTCAAGATTGCCTACTCAGAAGCACCCTAAGCCCAACCACGGTCGAACAACGCAGTTTTTAGGACAGTAAGAAACGAGGTAAAATGAACAATCGGTATTTAGCGGAGCGTGGTAGGGAGCCCATTCCAGGTCATGGGGGCAGCCACGTAGCAGGCACGGCGCTGCCGTATGGCTGTCCGCGCGGGGAAGAATAAGTTTTATGGTTAGTTGCTGTGTAAGTACGAACTGTACGATATCATGGCAAAGATGATTATCGTCGCCCTCCTCCGTTTCTGGCATCACCTGAATAGGGATTGGCGATTTAAATTATTTAACGACATCTGGCTTCAGAAGCCGTTCACGTCGATCTTCCATTGCATGTTGAACCTAAGGCACATTAGCAAATAAAGATTTTATAGTATTATCGAAACAATATTTAAAGGTGTCGAAGCAGAATCTGACCGTAGAGTCTTGTCAACTACAAGTTGTGGCTAATATGAAATGCACGTGATCGTTGGTAGACTTATGTAATTTTTGCAATATTAAGCAACTGATTTGGATTAATTAATGTTAAAGATGAATATCTTCGCCCTTCTCCGTTATTGGCACCATTCGAAAAGGGAAGTGGAGATTTCCATTGATTAACGATTTCTGGTGTTTCAGAAACCTTTCACGTTGATCTGACGTTGCCTGAAAAAGTGTGTATAATCTCGAGATAGTAGTATTAGTAGTAGTAGTAGTAGTAGTAGTAGTAGTAGTAGTAGTAGTAGTAGTAGTAGTAGTAGTAGTAGTTTCAGTTTAACGACACCGTGTAATAACACAGATCATTAGCGTCGCCCTCCTTCTGTATCCAGGCTTGGGACTGGTACTGCCAGAGTACGAGCAGTGGCGAAGTTTGAGATTAACCAAAAGAGGTTAGTGTAGTGTCGGGTAAAATATCTTTAAAGGTGCTATGATGATATTTAAAAGTGTTTTAAAGAGCCTGGCTGTGGCTTTATGTTTAACTATACCTTGTGGCAACTATAGAACCGTACGTGATCGTTTGTTGGCTTTATGCCACAATTCGAAATATTTAGCGACTGAATGCGATTAATTAATGACAATGGTGATTACCTTCGCCCTTCTCCGTCGCTAGCACCATCCGAAGGGGTGGTGGTCATTTCCAATATTAAGCATCTGGTGGCTTCAGAAGCCGTTCACGTCTATCTGCCTTTGCAACCTGTGGTGGGTGGCATCCACTGTTTAATCGAAAATAATGTTTATATATACTCAGTAGAAAAATAATTAAAGGTGTCTAAACACAGCTTGGCCGTAACTTTATGTTTAACTATACCTTGTGGCTGCTATGGAACCGTACGTGGTCTTTGGTTGACCTTATAATTATTGCTATTAGAAATATTTAGCAACGGAATGCGATAAATTAATTCTAGATATGTGAGAAAGGAAGCGTTTTAAAACGTAATTCCACTTGATTTGTAACGACATCTTGCGGCTGGCTTGTATGTTGACATTTTTAACCTATACAAAAATTATTTTTCCTGATATCTAGACTATCTATCGCTTAGTAGTAGTTTCTATTTAACGACGTAGTGTCATAACAAAGACGCGTTTAAAGCGAGTTAACATTTTAGTTTCATGGAGTCTATCTATTCGTGAAATGAGATAGGTTTAAGGTTAGCCCAGACCAAAGTATGTAACTATGTCTATAACAGTGTATTCGATTTTGCCCTCCTTCCTACGTCAGAAGTGCACACAGGACCATGTGACAGAGCGATGGCTCTGAGCAATTGAGAGTGAAGAACTTATTCAAGGTCCGCACACAGTAATCGCCTGAGTGGGCGGCTCGAACCCGTACTCTTCGCGTAACAAGCAGAGCGCTCTAACCAATCTGCTGCTATGTCTCACATAGTTTTAGTTTTCATTGTTTAACATATCATTGCTGCCGTTGACGTCGACCTTATTTAAAATTTTCGGTAGATTTCATTTTCGGACACTGGAGGAGGAGGATCCAAAATTAAACGACATGACATTGTGAGAGTCAAAATCGAATGGACTTCGGAGGAGTAAAATTGCTTATGTAGCATCGGTTAACTATATTTTAAAGGTATGTAAAGATAGCGCTCCATCGATTAGGCTACCGCATTCTACTGTTGATTGCTGAGCTGTTATGTATATGACACAATTTAAAATGGAAGAATAATTGGATTGACTCAATTCATTAAGGAAGGTGTAATCAGTGAGTATAGTTGGTTTTACTGATTCCAGTTGTTCGGAGTTGGTGGGAAGGACGATGCTAATAATAGTACATTCTGGTTAGACACCTTTAAATCGTATAAGATTCCCAGCCAAGTATATTTTAAATTTAATTTCTTCAGTTTTAATAGATTTATGTAATTGACCAGCCCTCAAGACCAGCCAGATAACTCGGAAAGTCATCTTTGCTTTGGGAGTATTGAGCTGTATTAAGCCAAATAATTTCTGTCGACGTCAACGGCATTTGTTGCCATAAGATGTCGCTAAACTCTAGAGCTATCCATCATCTGTTAGGCACTATATGCAGTTACGAAATTCTCCAGTGTCAACCGCTGTTGATCGCTCTGATCCACTTAGAATTATGCACACTTCTGCAGGACCCCCTCTTCCTATCTCCAGGCTTTGGACTGGCACTACAAAAGTATGACCAGCTACGGATTTATGAAAGTCCAATTTCGGATGAAAGCGTTAAAAAGACGTCTAACGTTCCAGGGAGTAGTTGTCAACCCGTAACCACAGAGTTCCGTTTTACCCACTCTACTCTGCGCAACCGCAGTATATATGAATTATGACTGAACGATTTAAAAGGTGTCTAATTTTATTTGTATATCTTTATTATTATTTATTTATTAAGAACATTATTAACGCGCGCAAGGTCGCACAGAAATGCGAATCTGAGGCGCGGTTAGTAAGACATCAGGTGAAGAGGAAATAGATATCCATGTGTTTGAAAGAGAGTGAGAAGCATAAGTGCATTCATGAAGGGGTGCTATATAAATTAAATATGTTATATTATGTAGAATCTTTACATGTTAAATAAATCTTACAAATATATATGTGTATATAATATCTTTGATAAGCCAATGACAATTGTCCGTAAGCATTAATATATGCTGACCAAGAGAGCAGTCTTTAAGTCTTCTACCTCCTACAGGTAACCCTGAATATGAACATTTGGTGACTTCATTTTCTCAGTCTTGGTATATGAAGGTCAATGGCCAATCCTAACCTTCACTGTTTGACCTTCCCACCACCAGCGTATACGGTCAGTGTACTCATTGCACCTGAGTTCGCTAGAGTTCACAAGTGAAGCATTAATCTTGCAACAAATTTGTCCTGGAACAAACAATACTTCAATTTGAAAGACATTGTTTAAGAGTTTTAAACTGATTGAATGCTAACCTTTCAGGACTCCTGGAGTCGTGCTAATTTTGCTCGACTTCTCTTTATCTGAACTTCTTGTTGTCTGCCGGCTGCTGTAACCATCATCCGGATCGAGAATGATCCCAGGACTTCCGTGGAGATCGGGACTGGCCTCGATCTCTCCTTGCTCCATTGGACTTGGCGATCTACTAGACATTGTGATTTCTGTATCACAAGCTTTATCCGAATGTTCTGCAAATTCAAGAAAACAAGAAATAACTTACAATAAAGGAGTAGTAATTTTGCACTAAGTAATTTTCCTCCTAGTAAAAAATATTAAAATGTTCTAAAAACAGTGTAAATATCGTCACTCCTGTAGTCAGGGTGGGCATTAAATATTGCCCAAATTTGCAACTGTGGCTTTACATTACTAATACAAAGGTGGATTAGAGTTTGGCCCGCCTGCATTCGATCACTTATAAATAAACATGGCTGTCCCAGACTGCAAGACAACAAAACCCTGCATACTACGCACATCAACTGACATCAACTCTCCAAGAAGTAGGTGGTCAATGAGTAATGAACACGACATTATGACATGTTTGCAAAGAAATGCTGGCGATCATGTACAATCGGGGTGTCTAACCCTAGCCCTGGATTTTAAAATCCAACTTCCACTCGCAGGTATAGCTTTTTAGTCGCACAAATACATAGGCTACACTGACCCTAACCCTAAGCCCTAACCGACTCTCACGACGCTTACCCTGACCCTAACCGACCCTCACGATGCAAAGACACCCACCCAGATAGTACATAGGCACCCCGACTGTACAAGTTCGCCGAAATGTTTAATGGGTGAAAGGAATCATTCCATTGGGAAAGCATGTTTCTGGAATGCACATAAGAGTGATCAACACCTGTTTTCATGACAAAATGCACATGCTTCTGCTGATACGTTGGAAACGAACTGTGACTTGTGTCCAACTGTTTTTCAAGTTTCCTATTCACATGCATCCATACGTTCTCCGCGTCTTTCATGTGTACCTCATATTCGTGCAGATCTACCAACTTCCATTATGCATCACGACATAATTCGAAAATGTGATTTTACAAATTTTCCAGAAGGATATTTTGTAAGAGCTCTATTCTCTCGCAGTCGACGGCGGCCACATTGTTATACGCGTTCAGCTGATGACACGCGAAACTTCAATTTTACCTAATCAAATTCCTATAAAGTGCTAAATGATGGCAAATTTTACAATATCCACAGAAGATTCTAATTTGTAAGTTACTTCTTAGTTGTTACCAGGCTTTATGAATCCCTGACACTCCTTGAACGAGGGACAATAAACCGTAACTGATTAAACGGAAAACAGTATAGCTGTTTATACTAACCTCATATAAAAATATTCTACCTGATGAAACCGCGTCAAAATTAAACAATTAATTTTCATAAATATCAATAATAACAAGAGGTTTAAGCATTACTACTTCAAACGAACACACGACGAATAATCAAGAACTTGCACACAAGCGAGAGCAAAACTAAGTTATGAAGCGCCATTATTTACTTAGCATTATATTATTTCTTAATAAACTTAAGAATGAAATATTATTGCAAGCTTTAAAAAAGGAGCGCTTTAACAAAGCAGAATGTGATATTTAAATATGAAAAGATAATTTATATTTAGCATATTTAACTGCTTATTCAAATTGTTCGTTTTGTAATTTGAGTTAAATAGCACGGTCTGTAACGGACTAAACACCCCGATTATTGCGGACTTGATTTGAATAGCCCCGGTGGGCCGGTGTATCAGCGGGTCTCCCTGGCGTAGATTTTGTGTGTCTCTAAAAAATAGTAAAGGTCAACAGTATGTCTCAAGGTGAGAGGCACGCCCGCAAGACAAACGTCGCATAGAGTCTCCTCATCAGACTCGAGATGGCACCTTCCGCAATCTTAATACTCAGCGCGCTGACTGAAACCACAGTATGTAATTATTTACACTGTACTGAAACTGACTGACTTCGGTGTCGCACAAAATAGGGACAGCCTAACGACAAAATAATTAATTTCACATACTCAGTAAAATTTAATTCAACTGATTTGAGTGAATTTTATCGAGACTGCAATCCTAAAAACCACTTTGTCGAGCCGACATTATTAACAGACCACCGATTAACCGAAAATGTCGATCATATTTAGTCAGTACACCATTATTTAAAGGTGTGTAAATAGAGCCTGACTATAACTATGCCTTATGGCTATTATAGAACTGTATTTGGTTGTTGGTTGAGTTTATACCACTTTTCGAAATATTTAGCGACTGAATATGGCTAATTAATGCTAGACATGTGAGAATGGAAGCGTTTTAAAATCGTAGTTCTTACTTCTTTTGTAGTGACATCTCGTTGATGTTAATTAATAGTCCAGGCAATTTACAGTTAGACCTGGGCAAAATTTTGGAAATAAATGCTGGAATTTGTTAATTGTCTGTGACGGTAACACCTGGCTTTTACAGACGTACTTATTTTAGGCTTATCTTTCTGAGAAAAATCCTAACAGGAGGGTTGATAAAAGACCTCTACAGTGTGCGGCGCTCACCGATTGATCCAAATGTGACGTGAAGAAGAAGGAGGTGGTGGAGGACGAGGAGAAGAAGGAGAAGGAAGAGGAGATGATGATGATGATGATGAAGAATAAAATGATGATTAGATTAAGATGAAGAAGATGAAGATTAAAAAGGTGAAGGTGAAGATGAATAGGAAGAACACCCCTTTATCTAACTGAGAGGCAGCCATGGCTATGAAGTGTTAGCGACTTCATTTTTTTAGCCTCGGCATATGAGTGCGGATGGTCAGTTCTCTCGCTCGCCGTCTCACCTTTCCGCTGACAGTGTGCGGTCAATGTACTCATTATAGTAGAGCTGGCTGGGGACGCAGGCGAAGAAGAAATCTCGAAATAAATCTCTACACTGAAAGGAATTCCTTGATCTCTCGGTTGACAGTCCAGCACACGAACCATAGGCGCCGACTTCTGACGACTGTTGCATTCTTATATTCCAGTATCTAAATTAGGCCTACAATTTGACTTGTGTCATGGGGGGGCCCGTACAGGATACTATGCACAGGACACGAAATATTCTAAGGCCGGCACTGCTCCGGTGCCATATATGATATCGTTAAGTAAGTAAGTATTTTCTTTACTTAACCGGTTGCAAGAGATTAGCACTCCGGTGTACATGCATCAAATAAAATACAATTCATGATGCAACAGTTAAAATACAACTGCACTAATCATTAAATTCTCGATGCAACGGTTGATAGAGAACTCCGACGATGTCCGTAGCCTACTCTGCTAGTGCCAGTCCCAAGGCTGGAGAAAGGTGGAAGGCGATGATTACTGTCTTTGTTATGACACCTTATCGTTAAACAGAAACTACTAAGCGGTAGATAGTGTAGCAATGAAGCAAAATTACTTTTGTGTAGATTAAGTCATTAAGGTCGACGTGCACGCGAGCCACAAGACGTCGGCACAAAATAAATGGGAACTTCAATCTAAAACGCTTCGATTCTCAAATATCTAGCATTAATTACTCGCATTCAGTTACTAAATATTTCAAAAAGTGGCATAGTGTCAACGAACGACCACAAACTGTTCTGTGGTACCACAAGGTATAGTTAAACATAAAGCAACGGTCAGGCTCCGTTTAGACACCTTTAAATATTGTTATCTTGAATATATAAACCTCACATTCAGTTAACCGATGAATAGTACATAGCGGACTTGATGGAACGCAGATCGACATGAAAGATCTCTGATATCAAGAGATGTCGTTAAATAATGGAAATCGCCACTATCAATTTCCGGTGGTGCCAGTAACGGAGGAGGGGCGACGATAATCATCTCTGTCATAACAGCGTTCTTAAAAAGCAAATAACCAACCAATTGTTTGAATTGTCTTTTTCAACATGTAATAAACTCGTTTGAACGTGTACCATAAAGACACCTGGTAATAGTTAGATTTACTGAAACTGTTACAATTTGCAAGTGCTTACTGCCAATTGCTAATTTATTACAACTCTTACTCTACAATTGAGAGGCAATGACTACACTTACTAAAATATAATGTAAAGTAAACGTACTTTTACAACTACCGTTTTGTCCTCGACTAACAAATTTTCAACGAATTTAATCGGATGATATCCTTCATCAGCGCTGCCAGTTTGAACGGATGCGAAGCCAAATACTACATGATATACAAACAAAATTAGACACCTTTTAAACACTTCCATTCGAATTCTCATACAAAAAGGTCGCAAGGAGAGGTTGGGTTGATTCTATCATGTATCATGGATACAAAAATCGCTGACATCCGAGCATCAACATCAGACGCAAATGAGGCGATTTTCACTAATTGCTCAACTCCAGGCATGTGCGAGTTTCTCCCAGTCACCACGGAAGATGTCATGAAAGTTATTGTATCATAACCAGCGAAACAGTGCTCTCTTGACATAATTCCAACGTGGTTGATGAAGGAGACGGCTCCGCTGCTGGCGCCTTTCATAGCTCGGATGTTTAATCATTCTTTTGCCATCGGCCGTTTCCCGTCCAAATGGAAACACGCAACAGTCAAACCACTCCTTAAGAAAGCTGGAGCCGATGAATCGTCACCTGCGAACTTCAGACCTGTCTCAAATCTAACGTTCGTATCAAAAGTACTCGAGCGTATTGCCAATCACCAGCTGACCGAGTACCTGTCTGAATCTCGCCTTCTTCCTCGGTTTCAATCTGCTTACAGGCGTGGTCATTCCACCGAGACTGCGCTCCTTAAGGTGTTCACGGACCTGGTCAATGCTATAGATTCAGGCCAACTGGCGCTTCTGTCACTACTTGATATGTCGGCTGCATTCGACACAGTCGACCACAACATCTTGATGCAGCGACTGTCGTGCTCCTTTGGAATCAAGGATAGAGCGCTCAGTTGGCTTGAATCAGACATAAAGGGGCGAACGCAATCCGTCCTTTTGGCAGGGGAGGAGACACCACCTAGGCTGGTAACCTGCGGTGTTCCACAAGGATCAGTGCTTGGCCCTCTTCTTTTTATTCTATACACGGCTGATGTGGAGAGAATAATAGAGGCACATGGCCTCCTCCACCACTGCTATGCAGACGATACACAGCTTTACTTCTTCTGTGAACCATCACAAACCGCTGAGCTGAAGCAGAGAGTACTGCTGTGTATCGAACGCATTTCAGATTGGATGGCGTCTAACCGTCTCAAACTCAATCCAACGAAGTCTGAATTCTTATGGTGTACCACCCTCCGGCGTCGCCATCTATTTGACGGCAGTATCTTCACCCTTGGTGATGCAGAAGTTCAACCAGCTGACACCATCCGCAACCTTGGAGTCCACTTTGATAGCTGTATGACCATGACGGACCATGTGAGTCAACTCGTTCGAGGCTGCTTCTACCAACTGCGGCGTATTAAAACCATCCGTAAATTCATTTCAACCTCAACTGCCGTCATCTTGGTCAACAGCTTCATAGTTTCCAGGGTTGACTACTGCAATAGCCTACTGGCGGGCCTGCCGACTTCTCAATTAGATCGAATACAGTCGGTGCTCAACTCTGCTGCACGTATCATATATGGCCGAATACCATCTGATCATGTCACTGATCTGCTGCGTGACAACCTTCACTGGCTGCGCGTTCCTCAGCGGATCACGTACAAACTGTGCTTGATCACATATAAAGCATTGAATCACCTCATGCCGGAGTATATCTCCGATTTCTGCATTCGTGTGGCAGACAACCAGAGCAGATGTCGGCTACGATCGTCATCAAAGAATCAACTACAAGTGCCGCGGTCTTCCACGAGATTTGGCGACTGTTCCTTCTCTGTCGCTGGACCTACTGCGTGGAACAATCTTCCTGACCACGTTAAGAATGCGCCATCTCTGGAGTCATTCAAATCGCACCTGAAGACATATCTTTTTAAACTTTCGTACGATTGTCATTGACTCTGTGACTCATGTACAGCGCCCTTTTCTTCGGCCTCGGCTGTGCTACGGCGCTATAAAAATCGTCTTATTATTATTATTATTATTATTATTATTATTATTATTATTATTATTATTTTTTTTTTTTTTTTTTTTTTTATCGCCCGAGGTAGCAAGGATCCCTCAGGCTCTAAGAAACTATATCAAGTTAGAGGTTCTCGTCCCCCATGTGCTGATCAAAAGAGCCTCTAAATGCAACGGCGTTGAACCGTTGAGTGCAAACAGACAGGCGCTGAAAAAGATGAGTCGTCTCGCGGGGGTCACCCGTGGCCTGAGTGATGCGGCGGCCCACCTCCTGTAAAAACTCTAATCCTGTGCGGTTTATGGGGCCTAGTGATTCCATGGCAACGGGGATAAACTCGTGCGAGGCGGTAAGAGACGAGTACTTGATGCGCTTACGTTCGGCAGCATGTTCCGCCGCTCCTCCCATTGCAATCGACGTAAGATGAACATACGACGCTGCGCAAGTGTGGATGGCTGTTGCGTCCCAGGCTATAAATCTGCCTCTCGTCCAAGGAACCAGTGTGGCTCCATCTGGTCTTTTTCCGTCTGTGCGGATCAGTCCGGACGGTTCCTTTGAGCTTGGGATATCAGCCTTTGCGAGGGCTCTCCAGATTATTATTATTATTATTATTATTATTATTATCAATATTCGTCTATAAAATAACGCAACAGGCAAAACGCCGTGGGTGTAAAAACAGAACGGAAGGGAGTTATAGCGAGAAGTCAATTTGCGGTTACGGACTGAAAACTACTACACTCTAGACACCTTTTAACCGCTTTTATCGTAATCTATATATTCAGAAAAAGCATTCACTTATTTGAGAACATGTAAAGCCAACGTCAGCGATGTCATTAGCCTCAATATCAGGTTTTGCTTAGACACCTTTTTATCGATGCTTACAAATGGTCTAAATTCTCTGTTTCGCTTAATCTGTAAATCGGTCGTGTTCATCGGGCTGCAAAGTCTGGGAGTTGTAAATGCAATAAAAAAGACATTCTAGAGGTTTATGCGATTACCTGTTAGATAAAGCAGCCTATTCGTCACCTTCTATTAAATCTATTTGATTGTAAAAGAAGAAGATATCTATAAGTTGCTACGATATAAATATCAATTTTATAAAAATGAAATTTCTGTTAAAACTCTGTTAGCGGTAAATACATTTCTAACCGAAATGTACAGGTTAGTTAGCCTAATTACTAAAGGTGAAATTTGCAAATAAATATTGTAAGTTTGTAACTGTCAATAGTTTTATATCTGAGTCAAATCTGTAGATATTTAAAGTCTTGTACATTTTACTTTATTTTATTATTAATTTTTGCATTATTATGATGCACCTATTATAATAGCGCTCTTGTGCTTCAACCCTAGTTATATGTATTACACATTGGTTACTGAAGCACCTTCGACTGCTGTAGAAAGTGGACCATAAACTCCCTAATTGCTGGTACTCTGGTAGGGCCAGTCCCAAGCACGAAGGAAGGAGGAAGGACGCAAATCATCTTTGTTATGACACAGTGTCGTTAAACAACCAACCAACTAAATATGCCCATTAACTATCTTTGTAATTACACAGCATCGTTGAAACGTCGCCACTATCCGTACTCCGGTAATGCCAGTCCCAAGCATTGGGGAAGGTGGAGGGCAACGTCAACGGCCCTGGCAGCCATCAGATGTCGCTAAACACTAGAGAGTATACAGGAACGGCGTTTTTAAACAGAAAATAATCAAAATTAATTTCGCAACTGCTGTAGTCTGGTAGTGCCAGTCACAAGCCTGGATAAATGAGGAGGAGGAGGAGGACGCTAATCATCTTTGCAATGACAAGGCGTGGTCAAAAAGAAACGAACGGTATTTGCAAGGGTGCAGTGATAGAATTCAACGTGCTTCTCTTTTACGTTATATCAACGTTGAAGGCCATGGTAGCCGTGTGAGATCGTTAAATAAGTAGAAAATAGTCAAGTTTTAAGACACCTTTCTATTACAGCTTTCTGATCCTATTTGTAGTCCTCGTTTTCGGTTAATCGCCAGTGTAACATCTGATCATAGAGTAAGGTCGGCGATACTGGTCATGGTAGCCGTAAGATGTCGTTAACAATGTCAAATTATTGAATTTCTTTCAGACATCATCATCTTGTCCTAACACTATCTAGTCCTCGTTTTCAATTAATCACTACTCAACTACGTGCAGGCCTAGTTGAGTCCGTCTGCCACTACCCTACCTGTGGTAGTGCCAGTCCTAAGGCCGGTGAGAGGAGGAGGGCGACGATAATCATCTTTGTTATGAGACAGTGTCGTTAAACCTGGGATGAATATGGAATATAAATATTCGTCCCAGGTTAAATAGCAACTAGCCAGCAAAAATTCGATCATAAGTAAAGGTGGCAATTAAAATCGCACATACTGATTATTATTATTATTATTATTATTATTATTATTATTATTATTATTATTATTATTATTATTATTATTATTATTATTATTATTATTATTATTATTATTATTATTATTATTATTATTATTATTATTATTATTATTATTTTCTTTCAAAGTAGTTTTATATAGCGCCCATTCAAGATTGCCTACTCAGAAGCACCCTAAGCCCAACCACGGTCGAACAACGCAGTTTTGAGGAGAGTAAGAAACGAGGTAAAATGAACAATCAGTATTTAGCGGAGCGTGGTAGGGAGCCCATTCCAGGTCATAGGGGGCAGCCACATAGCAGGAACGGCGCTGCCGTATGGCTGTCCGCGCGGGAAAGAATAAGTTTTATGGTTAGTTGCTGTTTAAGTACGAACTGTACGATATCATGGCAAAGATGATCATCGTCGCCCTCCTCCGTTACTGGCACCACCCGAAAAAGATTGTTGTTATTTCAATTATTTAACGACATTTGGTGGCTTCAGAAGCCGTTCACGTCAATCTGCCATTGCAAGTTCGGCCTAAGGCACATTAGCAATTATTATTATTATTCCAAAGTTTAACGTCGTCCTTTGGCAACAATGGCCGTTGACGACAATTCACAAATACAATTTCTAGAAAACGATAAACTTATAGTGTCCGTATAACACCATGTAAAGGTGTCAAACATAAGCTTACAATGTCAGTAATGTCACATAACCCAAAGCAACATATCTAATGTTATTTATAATACACATAGCTATAAAATGTTCCGACGCAAACCAAACAGTACTTCGCAACTATTGTCACTCGCTAGAAATATTTAAACAACTTCAGACATAAATGCACAGCACATATGATTATAATTATGACATTATATTCCCATTCTATTATTGAAATGTTTAATTGATCATTTCTTATTCCTCAGTTCAATGAGATCTTATAGCAATATGTACCACTACAATCATATCATGTATGAAATAGTACCAATCTCACATACATCATGCATATTAAATGAAACGTATGGTTATACCAAGTACCTTTCCTCAAAGAAACTGCTCAGGTACTAAACACACTCAAGTACAAATCTCATCAACCAACAAAGCATAAAATTATATGAGCATAATAATTACAATTGTTTCAAGTTTGATATTAATGCATTCAAGATTGCATTATAATAATGTAATAATTAATACAATAAAATAAAATCCACAAGGAAAAGACTAATTAAAATTACAGATAAAAAAATAAAAAAAATAAAAAAAAATAAAATAAATAAAAATAAAATAAAACTATTTACATTAGCAAATTTAGCATATCTCTTTACAGAATTTGACCTTTAGTAATTAGTTTAAGTACCCTATACACTTCATTTTGTAATATATTTACTGTTAAAAGGGTTGAAATAGAAATGTCCCTTTTATACAATTGACATTTATCTCCCAACAACTTCGATATATCTTCTTTTTTACACTCAAGTAGTAAGTGATGAATAGTCTCCTTGACCTGACAGGTATCACATAAACCACTTGAATGTCGTTTTATAATAAACAGCCTTTGATTAGTATTCGCGACTCCCAGACGTAACCTAGAAATTTGGACTTCCTTATGCCTATAGGGTTCTAAATATTTAATATCTGTACTTACAATTGGACAAATAGATTTATAAAAATGACCTCTATTATCGTTAGTATATTCTAATTGCCATTTATTTACTATATACAGTTTCATTAAAGTAAAAATTTCTGAAAGTTCAAGATAATTAGTAGAATTAATATGATCAATACTCAGGGCTTCTTTAGCCAAAGTATCTGCTCGATCATTACCTGTCAGGTCAATGTGACTTGGGATCCAAATAAATCTTATTTGATTGGAATTTAGTCTGTTAATCAGAGACAATAGTTCATTCAATAAATTAGGTCTAGACTGAGAATAAGACTCCTTAATTGACGTAAGAACACTCAATGAATCAGAAAACAATGCAAATTGACAATTCTTATAACATTCGGAGTTTAAAATCCATTTTACAGTTTCTATAATTGCAGTCAACTCTGCTGCATAAATACTGGAGCTATTACATAATCTAAATTTTTTATCTATATTTAAACTTGGTACTGTAAAGGCAGCAGAAACAAATTCATCTACCTTTGACCCATCAGTATAGATATGTATGTAAGAGTTGTACTTAGAAACTAATTCCAAAGCAGATTGCTTTAAATATTCTGGATGATCAGTTTTCTTATTTATTAATTTATTCAAAGTTAAGTCAACCTCTACTTGTTTGTTACACCAAGGAGGTTCAGATGGGAAAGAAGGGCCAATAATAGACGTATTAAGTGAAGAAAAGAATTCAGAAGTACGAGTATAAATGGAATGCTCCCTACTCTCAGGTGTCCTAAAAACATTTGTCGAAAATGAAGATTTTATAGTATTATTGAAAGAATATTTAAAGGTGTCGAAGCAGAATCTGACCGTAGAGTCTTGTCAACTATAACTTGTGGTTAATATGAAAATGTACGTGATCGTTGGTTGACTTATGCCACCTTTTGCAATATTAAGCGACTGATTTGGATTAATTAATGACAAAGATGAATATCTTCGCCCTTCTCCGTTATTGGCACCATCCGAAAAGAGAAGTGGCGATTTCCATTGATTAACTTTAAATCTGGTGTCGTAAGAAGCCGTTCACGTTGATCTGACGTGGCCAGGAAACGTGTGTATAATCTCGAGATAGTAGTAGTAGCAGTAGTTTCAGTTTGACGACACTGTGATAACAAGGATCATTAGCGTCGCCCTACTTCTGTATCCAGGCTTGTGACTGGCACTGCCAAAGTACGAGCAGTGGCGAAGTTTGAGATTAATTAACCAAAAGAGGTTAGTATAGTGTCGGGTAAAAGATCTTTAAAGGTGCTATAATGATATTTAAAAGTGTTTTTAAGAGCCTGGCCGTGGCTTTATGTTTAACTATAGAACAGTACGTGATCGTTGGTTGACTTTATGCCACAATTCGAAATATTTAGCGATTAATTAATGACAATGGTGATTACCTTCGCCCTCCTCCGTCGCTGGCACCATATGAGAAGGGTGGCGTCATTTCCAATATTTAACATCTAGTGGCTTCAGAAGCCGTTCACGTCGATCTGCCCTTGAAACGCGCTGTGGACTACATCCAATATTTAACCGAAAATGAGGCTTATATAGGTTCAGTACAAGCATAACTAAAGGTGTCTAAAAAGAGCCTGACCATAGCTTTATGTTTAACTATACCTTGTGGCTGCTATAGAACCGTACGGCGTACGTGGTCGCTGGTTGACGTTATGTCGCTATTAGAAATATTTAGCAACTGTATGCGATAAATTAATTCTAGATATGTGAGAATGGAAGCGTTTTAAAACGTAATTCCACTTGCGGCTGGCTTGTATGTTGACCTTAACCTGCACAAAAATTATTTTTCCTGACATCTAGACTATCTATCGCTTAGTAGTAGTTTCTATTTAACGACGTAGTGTCATAACAAAGACGCACTTAAAGCGAGTTAACAGTTTAGTTTCATGGAGTTTACCTATTCGTGAAATGAGATAGGGTTTAAGGTTAGCCTAGGCCAAAGTAGGGAACTATGTTTACAACAGTGTATTTGATTTTGACCTCCTTCCGACGTTCATAAGTGCACACACAAGAATATATATATACGACAAAGCGATGGCTCTGAGCAATAATAGTGACTGAAGAACTTCCTCAAGGTCCCTACGTATTAGCCGCCTGAGTGGAGGCTCAAACCCGTACTTTCCGCATAACAGGCCAAGCGCTCTAACCAATCTGATACTATATCTCACATATTTTTAGTTTCCACTGTTTGACATATCACTGCTGCCAGTGCCGTTGACCTTATTTAAAATTTTCGGTTAATTTCATTACGGACACTGGATGAGCAAGATCCAGAGTTGAACGACATGTCACAATCAATATCGAAACAACTTCGGCGCAGTAAAATTGCTTATATAGTTTCCGTTGACGTCGTTTTAAAGGTGTGTAAAGATATCACTCTATCGATTAGGCTGCCGCATTCTACTGTTGATTGCTGAGCTGTTATGTGTATGATATAATTTAAAATGGAAGAATAATTGGATTGGCCCAATTCATTAAGGAAAGTGTAATAAGTGAGTATAGCTGGTTTACTAATTCCAGTTGTTCGGAGTTGGTGGGAAGGACGATGCTAATAATAGTACACATAGGCGTAGCTACATTTAGGCAAGAGGAGGCATTTGCCTCCTCTTGGTTTTTAGATTTAAAAATTTTCCTTGGGTTATAGTCCTGCATCCTCAAGTACACGCGACTAGAGGTGGATGTTGCCTCTTCTTGAACTGAAGAAATCTCCCAAAAAAGTCATGAAATGTTTTTTGGCGAAGAAATTCCCAAAAACAGGTCATCAAATTTTTTGACAAGCAGTAGTTACCTCCTCTTTAATTGAAGTCTGGCTACGCTCCTGATAGTACGTTCTTTAAAATGGTATAAAATTCCCAGCCAAGTATATTTTAAATTTAATTTATTTAAGTTTTAATAGATTTGTGTAATTGACCAACCCTCAGTACCAGCCAGATAAGACGGAAAATTATCTTTGCTTTGGGAGAATTGAGCAGCAATAAGCCAAATAATTTCTGTCGACGTCAACAGCATTTGTTGCCATAAGATGTCGTTAAACTCTGGATCCATCCATCTTCAGCTATGCTTTATAATGAGTTTCGAAATTCTTCAATGTTGATCGCTCTTATCCACTTAGAATAATGAACACTTCTGCAGGACCCCCTCTTCCTTTCTCCAGGCTTTGGACTGGCACTACAAAAGTATGACCAGCTACGGATTTATGAAAGTACAATTTCGGATGAAAGCGTTAAAAAGATGTCTAGCGTTCCAGGTAGTAGCTGTAAACCCGTTACCGCGAAGTACCGTTTAACGGTTTAACCCACTCCAGTCTCCGCAACCGCAATATATAGATTACGATTTATATGTTAAAAGGTGTCTAATTATACTTGTATATCTAGTAGTATTTGGCTTGGTACCAGTTCAAACTGGCAGTGATGGTGAAGGATCTCACCCGATTTATTCGTTAAAAAATGAGGTAAGTAAGTAAGTAAGTATATTCTTTATTACACTTACTTACTTAACTCATTTTTTGGTGGGTAGAGGACCAAAGGGTAGATGTACGTTTACATTTGAATAACATTTTAGTATGTGTAATCTTTGCCTCTCCATTGTGCAGTAGTAGTAATAAATTGGAATCGGTAACTTAGCAATAAACCCCAACTAATTGTAGCAGGTTTGGTAGGCCTACATTTTTAACTATTACCAGAGGCCTTAAATGGTTTGGTACCCATTCAAACGGTTTTATAACAAGTTGAAAGCGCCCATTGAAGCAATTGGTTTTTTAGTTGTTGTTTAAGGACGCTGTGTCATGTCAAAGATGATTATCGTCGCCCCCTCCGTTACTGGCACAACCTGAAGGAGTTAGCGGGTATTTCCATTATTTAACGACATCTGCTGGCTTCAGGAGCCGTCGACTTCAATCTGCCATTACCGAGAAGCGTTAGTATTGATGACTACCGATTAACCGAAATTTGGGTTCATATAGAGTCAGCAGATTTATGTTTAAAGGTGTCTAAACAGAACCTGACTAACATCACATAACATAACATAACAAGGTTTTGAGTGGCTCAGTAGACTTGCATCTGTGTCAGAGCCACTCTCTCGAGCCTCCTCGCAATTGCACCTCGTTCTAGTATCCAAGTTCACTGAGTTTCTTCTTAAATGCAATAACCGAGTCCGCAGTAACAGTCCCCTCGTCCAACTTATTCCAATTGTTCACTACTCTGGCACTGAAGAATCTTTGCATTATTGTCCCACCTGATTTGTTTAACAATCTTGTAGCTATGCCCTCTAGTTCTGTTGTTACTTGAGAATTTAAAGATCCTCTGTACTGGTATTTTATCTCTTCCTGTCACTATCTTGAATGTCTTTATTAAATCTCCTCTATTTCTTCTTTTCTCCAATGTTGTCAGCTTGCATCTCCTCAGTCTTTCTTCATATGTCAGTTTGTCGAATCCTTTGATAATTTTCGTTGCTCTCCTTTGTATCTTCTCTAGTTTTTCTATCCTCTCTCAAATATGGACTGTAACTACACATTGTGGCTACTGTAGAACCGTACGTGGTCGTTGGTTGACTTTATGCCACCTTTTGCAGCATGATGCAATGCATATAAATTTAAAGCATGTCTTAATCAAATCACATTTATAATATTGCATAGCAAATATGTGTGTATGTATATATTACATACATACATAATTAAGTACATAATATGAACATAAGTGCATAGAAATAAATAAATAACTATATACACGCATACACCGATAGCGCATTGGATAACATCTGGCGTAGAGTGCGAGAGGTACAGAGATCGAGTCCCATAGGCGGACATGCTTTGTAGGCTGCAATTTGCGCCGTGTATTGCAGGCTGTCTGTTCTGTTAGTAGTTAAGATTTATCGCATAACATGTACATGTACAGCGCAGTGCGTTTGCAGGCGCTTAATTAAAGAATAAATATTATTATTATTATTATTACATACAACGTTACTTGCTAAGCAAAACCTCCGAGCATTAACCTTTGCGCTGACAGTAGACTGTGTGCGTGCGTTTTTGTGAAGCATCCTAGAAGTAGCTCGCTACCAACGATGCTATATAAATTGTCGTAATTACAATTACAATTACAATTACAATCAGTGGCGCATCGAATGGGGGGCAGAGGGGGCGAGTCGCCCCGGGCGGCACTTTTGCAGGGGCGGCAAAATAGGGTTCAAGAAAAATAAAAAGGTGAAATTTGGATAACAAAATGAAAAAGTAGGAGGAAAGAAAGAAAGAAAAAGAAGGAAAGAAAGAAACCGTCTTTTTGATCAAGTCGGTTTGGCTTCCGTTGATCGCTAGGGGCGGCAGTAACAGACTGTATACAGCATAGTCCAGGGCCGGATTAACCACTCGGGGGCCCTATGCTAATTTTGCACGGGGGGCCCTTGTCGTACCGAACATGGAATGATGGGGATACCGTAAAGACATGACAATCAACTGTAGCAAAACAGGGTCAATGTGCCCGGGTGATCAAATTTGTAGTCAATGCACAATGCACACAACATTGCATTTTGGGACTATATATGTCTAAGGTTGTTTCAAAGGTTAGAGTAGGCTACACAGTGTTTTAGTTGTCCAAAAACAACTGGGGGGGGGCTAACAAATTTGCAGATTACCAAATCACATAATCACATAGACCAAACACCAGTTTTTTGTAGTAAAGTAACCCCCCAACATATTTTCAGTTACTTAGCTGAGGGGGTTAGAAAGAGAACTAGGGGGGTTGAACCCCCCAACCCCCCGACAACTAAAACACTGAGGCTACATTGGCAACATACAGTTAGAGTCAAAATATAATGAAAATTCGAAACTTTTCATTATTAACAGCTCAGAAACATTTGCGACTTTTAGCAGCTGCAAACTGTGCAAAACTTGAAATGAATTTAAATATAAGGGGTCTATCACTCTCAACACAGGCAGTGAAAATCGATCTCTAAGGCTACTCAAAAGCAGACATTGGAAGCAGGTGTTACCGAACCTTGAAATGGACTGAAAAGCAACCATTTTCGTTGTTGACGTTCACCATTTGCTGGCCAAGAATAAAACATCTTATTATTGAAGTGACAAAATTTTCCCTTGCACAAAGTTGGGCAATCATTGGACTCGGGAGTGTTTCTGCAGCTCACAGTAATATTGATGTGAATGGGACATTCCCTACTATTAATTATGTCGACGTCATCCCAGTAGTATCAGGCAAATCCATTGGTTGTGCTCTTTTATCGCCGCTTTTACTTTGACTCTTGCAAGAAATACATAAAAACTCGGTACTGAATCACACGAAGACCAATCATTCTCAGTCTTGTCTTTAGCAAGTTGGCACTTCTTAGCACCGGAAAGCAGAAAGGTTCTACGCATTGCGTACGTTTAAAACATTAAAACTAAAACTTAAATCCAGGGAGCGAATCGCATCGGAATAAAACAAAAGTAACGTCAATACATGTATATGGATTTTGACAGAAAGCAGTTGAGTCAATAGAAACGCATGTGCACAGCAGTTGCTTAGATGGCTGACATTTCAAATTTGCAATTTGCTTAGTGCAAATCCTCGCTTAAACTAATGGCTAATAATTATAGGCTAATTATGAACAAATAATGTGTTTTTCCTGCAGCATTCCGACGCCAGTCGGGGGGCCCCCTTCAAGCGGGGGGCCCCATGCTAAAGCATATTGAGCATACTGGTTAATCCGGCCCTGGCATAGTCTACTTTAAACCATATTCTTGTTATGCCGCCCTTCGCAATCATGATTCTATTCGGTTACTCGTTTAGATACCTAGAAGGAAAGAAAGTATTACGCCTACATAGGCCCCTATGTATAGGTATCTAAACGAATTAATGACTTAGAATAAAATTTAATCACAAACTATCAATATCACCAACCCAACAACCTTTCACCACTTAGTTGAGTCCTCTTTTTAAAATAAATTTTAAAATAGGTCTGGTTTTGACAGAAATTGATTGCATGATTTTAGTAGCCTAATTATATATAGTGTTCAGTTGTTTTCGAATCTCGGTTACTCGCTATTAATCTGTTTCCTTTGTTTTTTTTGCAATAATGCTGCAGTAGTGCTAGCTGTGAGAGAAGTTTTTCAATACCGAAACTGATTAAAACTTATTTAAGGTGAACAATGAACTAGACACGATTGACGAATTTGGCATTGAATGCTGTCCATTGAAAGAGAGACGGCTGAAACAATTAATTTTGATGATTTATGTCATCAATGATTTGTAGCCGTAAAAGCTAGCATGGTAATTATAACATAATATAATATGTATGTAGGCCTACTGTACGTAGACCTACATAGGGCCTAGCCTACCACAGCGAGTCAGCGACAGTCGCAAGTTATGCAATAAAATGTTTTATTTTCTGATAAAATAGATGATTTCGGCCAACAGTAAGTTGGAAATGTATAGCTAACACGGATAATTACACAATACAGTGAAAAGTGAAAATCCAGAAAGGTTATAAGCTGTATAAAATAAAATTGTATGTGCAATACTATGGTCGTGCAATACCTTCGACAAAATACCATATCGAAAATTAAGTGGCCGAGGGCGGCATTTTGGGCAATCGCCCCGGGCGGCATTTCAACTCCGTACGCCACTGATTACAATTACAAAACGTTCATGTCTACGCGTATACATTTTAAACTCGTGAACACATATTAGGCTACGTACATATACATGTATGCAAAGATTTTGGCCTAACTATGCAAGCATACTTTCACGCGTACACACATCGCATACATACATGCAAATATGCATACGTACATACAGACATGGTTATTTAGTACGAACATACAGTAGGCGGCACGGTTTTTAGACCTACGAGAATCAGTCGAGGGTGTAAAGGTTGAGTTGTGTGAGATCAAATAGATTATAAGTCAGACGAAGGAACGAAGTCCAGATGTAACGGTGACTTTCAAACAGTGTCTAGGCTGTCACAAGAAACTCGCCTTCAACAAGTTACTTCTGAAAGCTGGTACATACGTACGTGCATACACACGTACATGCTTGCATACATTAATACATACACAGAAATGCATACATACATATACATACATGAATACATACATACGTACCTACATACATGCATTCATACATACATACAAACATACATACATACATACATACAAACATACATACATACATACATACATACATACAAACATACAAACATACATACATACATACATACATACATACATACATACATACATACATACAAACATACATACAAACATACATACATACATACATACATACATACAAACATACATACATACATACATACATACATACATACATCTAAAAAAGCGATACGTATACATAGTGCATAGATATATGCAGAAATA
This sequence comes from Allolobophora icterica, assembly GCA_963556255.1. Lineage (NCBI taxonomy): Eukaryota > Metazoa > Annelida > Clitellata > Crassiclitellata > Lumbricidae > Allolobophora > Allolobophora icterica. The sequence continues at coordinate 7,346,293 of OY744609.1, read as the reverse complement.
CATACATAATTATATACAGTACGTGCCAGTAAGAAGCTTTAAAGTAGGGACCTGCGAATCGCAAATTTTGGTCGAATCGAATCTCGAATCGAATCGGGGGTAAAGATTCGAATTCGAATCGAATCTCGAATCGAATCAGCGGCTACCATGTTTGATATTCATGTAGTGTGTATGTGACAGCACATGCGTACCACAGTATCAATACCTCAATAACATTTATGCAGTTTAAAATCAATTAAACTAAACATTAAGCTAATTAACAGAATTAACAATAACACAAGTAATTTATGAGTTAAGTAAGTAAGTATATTCTTTATCGTACCAATTGCATAACCACAATTTGGTGTACATTCATCTAAGCCAGGCATGGGCAATTTCTTTTAACAGAAGGCCGCCCTAAGATTTTAAGGGCACCTCTGGGGCCGTATGCCAATGTCAGACTAATTTTTCAGACTAATTTGCCCCAGAAAATGAGACAATATTAATTTTATTCAAAATAAATATTTTGGAATAATTTTTGCGGTTAAACTTCAAGTTTAAAGTAAATGAAAATAATTTTTATAATGAAAGCATAATTATCCTAATACCTACAGTTCTACACTATAATAAAATACAAAATATGTTTCAAGTTTCTTCAGTTTATAAAATATATAAAACTGTTAGTCTGTACAATGCATTCATTTGCTAGATGTGCAATATTTAATATAATTATAATAATGATTAAGGTGAAATCTGTCACTTCTTCCCACCACACAAATCCGGAATGTTTGCTTTAATGTTCGAAGTGCCAATTCGAAGTTCATTGGAGAGATTGTCATCTGTTAGTCTGCATCCGTTTGTGCATTTTGTTAGTTTCATCTCTGAGAAGAACTGCTCACGAATTAGCGTATATAAGTGCTTGAAAACAGTGCAACCATTTTCAGGGTATGAAATCTATGTGAAGGGTGAGAATCCTGAGAAATGTACAGTTTATAGAACTAAATCAGAGGTACATGTACTTCACGAAATTTCCTTTCCAATTCACTGTTGCCGAGGGTTTGCTGTCGTTGCACGCAGAAATTCAACAGCCATGCAATCCACGCGCATTAAACAATTAAACAATTAGTTTACAACAAAGGGCTAATCATTTTTCCGAAAAAGATTCGAAATTTTTCGAATCATGTCATCATTTTCGAATCGAATCGAATACCGGGGCCCGATTCGTTTTCGAATCGAATATCGAAGCTTCGCAGGTCCCTACTTTAAAGCCAAATTGAGGTCTGATTAGACCTACTTAGGTATTAAAGATCACACAGCTCGATATCGGTAAGGCCTACTACCAGGCAAACTATAGTCTGCTTGTAGTTCTTTTTAGCGACCGTAGTGTTTGAGCCTACCAGACATTTCGTATGTGACACTGCAATATGCCTGGCAAATCTACTCTCTTCAGAGACAACTAAGTGCTTATTCAGGTCAATTGGTTCAAGGTGACCTGATAAAATAATTATTCGCAAAATATAGGCTACAGTAGGGGTAGAGGAAGCTATCATACGCAACGTTACACCGTTGTTGGAACATTTCGCCAATAGTTTACTATTAAAATAGCAGATTTCGGCAGCGTGTGGACATTTTTAGGCTTGCGGACGGAGCAGTTGTTAAGACTTCAAATTGAAGAACTTCGCGATTCATTGCGAGGTAAATAAGCCGGTTGTTGACAATCCAGTAGGCTTACCTAAGGACCAACGAGGATTACGAAGAACTGGCTCCTCTTCCTTCTCTTCCTGGCATCCACACTCGGATCATCCCTTTATATCTCTGGGCAACCCATCTGACACGACGTAGCGCTCGTGAATAAGCAGGTGCCCTGCGCTTAGCCTTAGAGCAACGCTTTAGAAATTTGGAGTTCATGAATATGGTTACGTTGTCGGGTGACGAAAGCTTTAACTGCTACCACAATTAAGGGATTATCTTACTGAAAAGAAAAACTTGGCCAGACTTGCCCTCAGGGTTATAAGTCCTTCGAAATGAGTCTGTCGAAGAACGAGGCAATCCAGTTCGTCGAAGGCCCTCTGAGACTC
>OY744609.1:7329236-7339236 GCA_963556255.1 Allolobophora icterica | reverse complement strand
CCCCACTTTTTGAACAATGCCAATCAATATTTTATCATTGTACCTTCCCAGAGATCGCAGTCTCAGCCTTGCTTCGTGTATGTAAGAAATTGGAACACCCCCACTTTTTAGACCATAGTTACGCCTCTGACCGCGGCGAATCTGTTAGAATAAATTCGCCTCCGCAGTACTAAAACAAAATCTCGAGGGGAGGGAAGAAAAATTTCAACCTCCTATGAAATAATCTCTCCCGGGGAGACTATTCCTTGAAAGATACAGTCATATTTTCTTTACAGTTAAGGATAATTTAAGCAGGTGGATTTTCTAACTTTATTGTGGACCTATTTATTATTCTTAAGCTATCTGTTACAAAAATGACATGAAAATTGTGAAGGGAACTAATAGAAAACGGGGGAGATGTTATTTCAGACTCTGTTTTGTGGGATAGTTATATCGTGACACCAGCAGCTTCGTCCATTTGTGCATTTCATTAAAATCGGATTTTGTCTTTATTGTCTGCGATCTGTATATCAACACCGTCGATCTGTCACGCTAGAGTCAAGCACTTATGATAAACAGGGTCATTTGTGAGGGAATCTAGCGATCATATCATGACTATGAATCGCATTGAGACTCTTACGATAGCAGACATGGTGTTTACTGAAGAGCTGAAGAGTTGAATCGCTTTATTATCGAGAACAGAATACAGAAGCCGATCCAAACCCCAACTCTCCGTCTCCTCCCCTTTCAGAAGAGCGTCGGAAACGTGACGTTGCATTTGACGGGTTCTAGAGTCGCTAAGGGTACGGGTGCGTTTCTCCACTGCCCGGAGCGTGGCTCGGGCTTCAGCAAGGGTATACTGCTCTTCGACGTGGAACAAGAGCGAGCGCAGAAAGGAAAGGAAATAATTCAGGGAAATTTGACCGTGTACCAACGCGATCGGGGTTCGAATCCCTGGTCTATCGGGTGATACAGACGTCAATCGCAGTTTCTTAATTCGCGAACATCGCAGGTCACCACGTTCGATACTGTATGCAACTCATGAAAACCCAAACAATATCACTAGGGGTAATTACCCTATCATAGGATTCATACAGAAATTGCTCCAAATACGTGTATTATGGAAGTACGGCTGTTGCAATTCGCTTAGACAGTGGCAGCTAGAAAAGCCTGTCAACCAGCCAATCAAACAGTCAGCCAGCCAACCTAACAGTCAGTCAGCCATCCTATCTGTCAACCAGCCAACATACCTGTCAGCCGGCCAACTTAACAGTCAGTCACACAACCTAACAGTCAGCCAGCCAGCCAACCTACCTGTCAGCCAGCCAACTTAACAGTCAGTCAGACAATCTAACAGTCAGCCAGCCAACCTAACAGTCAGCCAGTCAACCTAACAGTCAGCCAGTCAACCTAACAGTCAGCCAGTCAACCTAACAGCCAGCCAACCTAACAGTCAGCCAGTCAACCTAACAGTCAGCCAGTCAACCTAACAGTCAGCCAGCCAACCTAACAGTCAGCCAGTCAACCTAACAGTCAGCCAGTCAACCTAACAGTCAGCCAGTCAACCTAACAGTCAGCCAGTCAACCTAACAGTCAGCCAGTCAACCTAACAGTCAGCCAGCCAACCTAACAGTCAGCCAGCCAACCAACTTACCTGTCAGCCAGCTAATCAAACAAGCAATTCAATGCAATTAAATACAATGCAATCGACCAACCAAAAAACCAATCAACCAACCATTGATTCAATCAACCAATTAACCATCCAGGTAAAAGTCACTGAACCTTCGGTTACGGGATCGACTCCTTCACTCTGCGTAAAGCCTGAACCACGTGTCGAGCAGTAGTTCAACGGACCCTGACTTAGAGGTTGGCGCAACCTTGTCCCTCACGCAGCCAAATGCTCGAGGCATATCGTCTGCCAGTCCGAAGCGGCTCAATCGCGGTGATTGCAGCATACCTGAGCAGGTAGGGGGCTGTTTTGTCAAGTGAGTTTGACTATCGGCCAGCTGAAACCGGTTTGTGATGAGTTCGCCCTCTAGAGCAGAGGTTGCGGGATAGGGGTCGTCTTGTCATGAAAGCAGTTGCCTGGTCGCCCAGCTGTGCGCAGAGTTGAATGTCCGAAGATTAAAATGAAAGTCGCAAGTAATATTCATACGATTTCGGATCAGCAAGGAGCGTATGACAGATTCCAATTTCCAATCCAATCTCATTCAATTAATTCAGCGCATTTATATAGCGCAAGGCGATCTATCCGATCGTCCAAAAATCAAGCAACAAATAGCAATCAACCAAGAAACGGAGCAACCAAACAACCGAACATCCGAACAACAAACCACACAAACAACAAACCTACCAGCGAGTAAGTTAGTAACTCATTCAGTCTCTTTCTGGTTAATCCATCCATCCATCCATCCATCCATCCATCCATCCATCCATCCATCCATCCATCCATCCATCCATCCATCCATCCATCCATCCATCCATCCATCCATCCATCCATCCATCCATCCATCCATCCATCCATCCATCCATCCATCCATCCATCCATCCATCCATCCATCCATCCATCCATCCATCCATCCATCCATCCATCCATCCATCCATCCATCCATCCATCCATCCATCCATCCATCCATCCATCCATCCATCCATCCATCCATCCATCCATCCATCCATCCATCCATCCATCCATCCATCCATCCATCCATCCATCCATCCATCCATCCATCCATCGAGTTAGCAAGCAAGCGAAACAGCCAAAGTTGTGCTGAAATATCGGCTTATCACAATGCCCACTACTTACTGAGGCAGCATTTGACTGAATGCACATAGCCACACAACAAAGCCTGGTTTGCTAACAGACCAACAGGAACCCTTTGGCGCCCTTCAAACAACCTCCGTGGTCTCGCGTCGATCGCAGTGGCTCAGACGTCTGTACAGGTCGACAACAACCCTTCAAGGTTCGACCAAGGTGCCCGATTTAATTAACCCTTGTAAGACAATAATACCTAGCTCCATCCCGCACCCAGAGAGCGAGACCGCGTCGACTGTCATAGTGTCATCACTCAAGGGCCGTTCAATTTACCACCCTCCCACCGCTACAGCCCAACGAAGATCAGACGCGGTTAATAGTTAATTAATGTAAACAGTATGGAACTTGGTCCCGATTCGAGTTCCGCTGCATCCGATCCCAAAGTTTGACAGCCTCTGAACTACGACCGGATACAAGCGAAAACCCCTCTCATGGGTAGTCTCTCAACTGACCTTTCAACTGTCCAAGGTTCTACAACTAGACACGTCAGAATTCATTTACACGACGACCGCTGAAATAATTAGAGATGAACTCGATCAAAGTTGGTTGATTAAAAAATCATTAAATTAAGATGAGGCAATGTTGACGCTGAAGGCCCTGGGAACCACAAAATGATGCTAATCAACGAACATACTAATACCCGTCCTAAAGAGGGTCAAAGCCAATGGTTCAAGTCGTTAGATGTCGTTAAGGACGACGAAGATATTGAAGTTCTTAAGACACCTCTATAATACAGTATCCACAAACTATATAAATTTGTTTTCGGGTAGCATATCGTCTAAAGATTTTGTAGGCCAACTTCTGGTTCTCTGCCTCAGAAACGTTCAAAAGTCCGACGTCGCCACTCCTCTCGATGTTGAGCCTCTTCTTTGAGTCTGCTGTATCCCTCATTCATCATCCAATCCAGCATCATCTGTCTTGGTCTTCCCCTTGTCCTCCTCCCCTCCACTCTTCCCTCGATGACATTTCTTAGGAGGGAGTCCCCTCTCAGCGTGTGTCCGATTCATTTCCTTTGTCTCACTCTTATCGATGTATCAAGGATCTTCTTCTCCAATCATTCCCATCACTTCATCATTTGTTTTATGTTCTGTCCAGCTGATCTTCTCCGTTCTTCTCCAAATCCACACCCCGAACGCCCCCAGTTTCTTGATATCGTCTTTCCTCATGGCCCATGTCTCCGATCCGGGCAACACAGCACTCCACACCAATGTCTTTACCATTCTTTTCTTCAGATTTCTGTTCATTTTCCCTCTCAGTAGCTCTTTCAGTTTTCTGAATGCCTCTTTACCCAGTGCTATTCTTCTTTTAATTTCCTTGTGGCACTTGGCATCTGTCGTGATCATGCTCCCCAGGTATAGCCTAAAGATTATTCGTTGAGAATACAGAAGTCTGTAATGTAAGGTCGACGTTAACGGCCTTGGCAGCCGTAAGATGTCGTTAACGAAGTAACTGTAGAAGTTTTATACACCTTTATATCAGATTGTCCCAATATTACATAACCCTGGTTTTAGCCTGATCGGTAGCTTACTCGATAAAAATGGTTGATGATACCTTCAGAGTACCGAGTTTAAATTATATCGATAAGAAATATAAAAACTCTAGTACCGTAGTGAAGCGGAATTGTCTGCAATTATAGAAACTGTTTTTATGGATCTTAAATGTGAATGTTATCATAATTGTCAGTTTGCGATTATTTTTTACTTTTTTTACTGAGTGTTCTTACATCAATCAAGAAATCTTATTCTCAGTCCGTAGGCCTACCAATTTTTCTAATTTAAATTCTAATCAAATAAGGTTTATTTGGATCCCAAGTTACGTTGACCTGACAGAAAATGATCGAGCAGATACTTTAGCTAAAGAAGCCCCGAGTATTGATCACATAAATTCTTCTAATTATCTTGAATGCCATGAAAAGTTTACCTTAATAAAACTTTATATAGTAAATAAATGGCAACTTTATATTCAAGTGTGTTTGATACATGAACCATAACTATGAGTAACTATGTTAAATAGGCCTACCCGTTTCATTTAACATGCAAGCTGTTTGTGAAATCGTTAATATTTAATGTAAGATGTAACGATAATGGTAGATGCTGCCAAAAGATGTCATTAAACTGAAGATTAATAAATAATCAGTTTAAAATTTCAAAAGCAGAATAAGAATCTCATGGCATATTAATATATATGTAATTAATGTATTGTAAATTTTTAAAGCTGTTTCAAAATTAGAATAACTAGATTAAGAATCTCTTTTACATCAAGAGGATTTTTACATTGAAAATTACTTTTGTTTGACTGTTGCTGCAAAATATTAGTGATATTCGAAGGCTTTGTTTTGACACCTATAATGGTATCTTTCGGACGCTATAAGCTTCTCGTTTCTTTGCATCATAATGTTATAAGATCAATTGAGGCCGTGAAAAATTGGTTTATTTGGACACCTTTATATTTACAGGTCCCAACACTATAATTCTCGTTTTCGCTTAATCACTGTTCAGTCGAACGAAATGAATGTCAATGGCCATGGCAGCCGTAAGACCTAGTTAAAAGAAGTGAAACTTGAAGTTTCTTTGGACACCTTTATGTCGTTTGATTCATCGCTAGGCCTATATAAATGTTGCTTTCCGTTAATCCGTATTATTTTCTCATACAAAGTGCGGTTGATGTCAAGATGTAAGATCTCGTTAACGTCAAATTTTTGAATTCTTTTAAGACACCTTTATATTAACATATATACCATGTCAGTACAAACTCCTCGCTTTCGTTTAATCGCCGTATTTTAATCATATTTGCTTAACCGCTGGCATTGGTATGTTGCCAAAAGATGGCGTTCAAACTGAAGAATTAGCCATAGTCATAGGCTTTTTTATTGTTTCCTACAGTAACAGAAGAAGAACAAAAACTTTATATTTACAATCATTTGAATAATCACTGTGAAACAATAGGAGTAAAGAAGAAGCCCTAAAGGAAACGAGTCACGACTAGTAGGGTCACCCTTTCACCATATTGTTATTTTTGGCGGTGAGCTGAATAACTGTAATTAGGCCTACTAGATCTATTTTTAATCGTAATAAATTCGTAGCTAGTTAACTAGCACACATAAGAATTAAGAAATGAATCGCTAACACTCGTTAATTTTATAGTTAACATACTTTTCTGTAATATACAATTCGAAGTTAACGGCCATTGAGCCGTAAGATATCATTATGGACTTAAAAAAATATCGAGTTCTTTAAGACACCGTTATATCGGGTTATTACAGTATATTACAGTATTATTATTACAGTGCTCTGATCTTACACTATATAGGCCTCGTTTTCGCCCAAATATTTCCATTTCTGACAGTTACTGACCAATTTGATGTATGCTACATGCATGCTATAATAGCAATATATATATATATATATATATATATATATATATATATATATATATATATATATATATATATATATATATATATGTGTGTGTGTGTGTGTGTGCGTGTGTGTGTGTGTGTGTGTTTGTTTGTTTGTTTGTTTGTTTGTTTGTTTGTTATGCTAACTTAGAATATTTATATACCGGATGTTGTTACTCAGAGTGCTGTTTGGCAGCTGGTTTAATAAAGAATAGACTTGCCTACTTACTTACTTATTAACTCCGCCACTGCTCGTACTCTGGTAGTGCCAGTCCCAAGCCTGGAGAAAGGAAGAGAGACTATTCATCTTTTTGATGACACAGTGTCATTTGAAAAGCAACTACTAAGTAATCGCTGAGATCTCACACCAGTAATGTCGGCATTAAAGGCCATAGTAAAGTTTGATATATTTAGGTTTCTTAAACACCTTTATACATTTAACTTGAATTTCTGTCAGAAATGTTTGAAATAAGTACAAATGGTTCTTGTATGCCTTAGGCCTACTTGTAGATGAAACTGTTAGTTGCCGGAACAGTTTAAAGAGAAATCGTGTCAGATACGTGTACAGTTTAAATGTACATTCTCTTTATTAAATTGTTAATGTACGATATCTGATGTGACGTCAGCGTCCGATGTTGCCACGAGATTTCGTTAAACTGATGGCTTAACACAGTCGTTATAATCCCATAACCACCGTACACAATATAGTATAGGGTCAATGTTACAGTCCTGGCCATGGTAGCCATAAAATGTCGTTAAAACTGTGGAAAATATTTAGGTTTCTTAAACACCTTTATATTAGAGTGATATGATCCTATGTAGTCCTAGTTTTCGGGCAATGTGTAAGGTGTGAGACACATGCAGTAGTATAAGGTCGACGTCACTGGCCGTGGTAGCCGTAAGATAGTCCTAGAAATGGAAAATATTTAGATTTGTTGAACACCTTTATATTAGAGTGTTCTGATACTATATATTCCTCCTTTTCGGCTATTCGTTAGGATGGTTCACCATTGGTGCTAGTTGTATTTTGTCATAGGAACGGTGAGACGTGTTAAAATTACTACATTGGTCCGTATGTTATACGCGGCCCAGACGTGGTGGGGCTTCGCGAGTCAACAGGAGCGGGATAGACTGCAGTCCGTGTTAGACCGCCTGATGCGTCTGCATTATCTCCCTGCGGATATATCCCACCTACGAGCCATTATGTAGCCTGGCAGACGGGGGCCTCTTCGCTGCGGTACTGCATGACCAGGGCCATCTGCTGACCCTCCACCGCTGAGGCCACAGAACTATTCCACGAGCAGGAGACTGCATGACCGAGTAATACCTACGGCGGACAATCTAGCGAGAAAAACTTTTTGACAAGAATACTTCGTATTGTATAAACTATAATGTTAACCAAAGTGCGGTATAAGCAGTTAGTAGTAATAAAGAATATACTTACTTACTTCCTTACTTACTTACTTAGAACTGTTGAAAATATTTATGTCGAATTCAAACTCTGGATTCAGCAATCCATTACCGCTATACAATATAGTATAAGGTCGACGTTACTGGCCATTGTATCCGTTATATGTCGCTAAGGAAGCAGAAAATATTTCGATTTCGTAAACACCGTTATATTACAGTGTTCTGATCTTATATATGCCCTAGTCTTCAAACTTGATTACTCCGTTTCATTGTTTATTAGTTGTTGCCAACAGCTTGTTGGAAGAGTTGCAATATGCCAAAATAATTTTTGTCGACGTCAAAAGCCTTTGTTGCTATAAGATTTCGTTAATAATAGTGAATATTTGTGGTCTGAGCATAAGGTCGACCTCAGTTGGCATGGCAACCGTAAGATCTCGTTAGCAATATTATATGTATGTCCGAAGCAGTTTAAAGTGTACGTTACTGGCCGTGGTAGCCGTAAGATATCGTCAAAGAAATAGAAAATGTGTCGGTTTCTTGAACACCTTTATATTATAGTGTTCTGATCCTATGTAGTCCTCGGATTCGGTTAATTGTGTGATGCTTGTTCATCAAAAGCGGAATTGCGTCGACGTAACTGGCCATGGCAGCCGTAAGATATCGTAAAACATATAGAAAATATTTAGATTTGTTAAACACCTTTATATTATATTGTTTTGATGCAATATAGTTCTCGTTTCGGCTACAGTTAAGGTTCGTCCATCATAATTAAGAAATCTAATTTGACATAGGAACCGTAATAACTGTTGAAAATAATTTATGTCGACGTCAAACCCTGGATCCATCCATCCTATCGCTAGAATCCGATACCGCTATACAACATAGTATAAGGTCGAAGTTATTGGCCATTATAGACGTGAGATGGGGAAAAAGTTGAATATATTTAAATTTCTTAAACACCTTTATATTAGAGTATCCTCATTCTATATAGTCTTTGTTTCGGTTAATGGCTTCGATACTGCGAAACGAAGCGCCGTAGTCTAAGGTCGACGTTACTGGCCGTTGTAGCCTTAAGATGTCCTCAACGAAGATAAAATAATGAATTTTTAGACACCGTTATACTAAATTGTCCTGAGACTATCTACTCCTCGTTTTCAATTAATCGTCTTCAATTAATCGCTTTCAATTCATCGTTATCAAAAGAGCTGTAATAATATACCGAAATAATTTCTGTCGACGTCAACGCTCTTTGTTGCCATATAATGTCGTTAAACTCTGAATCCTAATCGATATTCGGATTACGCAGCAGTAATCATACTTTTCTATGTAACGTAAAGTCGATGTGGAAGCCTTAAGGTGTCGCTAAATAGCGCTAGTGAATACACAGCGTTAGTGAATTAGCAGCGCTAGTAAATAAACAGCGCCAGTGAATAAACAGCGCTAGTAAATAAACAGCACAAATGAATAAACAGCGCTAGTGAATAAACAGCGCTAGTGATCAAAACAACACTAGTGAATAAACAGCGTTAATGAATAAACAGCGCTAGTGAAAAAACAGCGCTAGTGAATAAACAACTTTAGTAAATAAACAGCGCTAGTGAATAAACAACCTTAGTAAATAAATAGCGCTAGTGAATAAACAGAGCTTGTGAATAAACAGCGCTAGTGAATAAACACCGCTAGTGAATAAACAGCGCTCGTGAATAAACAGCGCTCGCGAATAAACAACGCTAGTGAATAAACAGCGCTAGTGAATAAACAACTTTAGTAAATAAATAGCGCTAGTGAATAAACAGCGCTAGTGAATAAACAGCGCTAGTGAATAAACAGCGCTCGCGAATAAACAACGCTAGTGAATAAACAGCGCTAGTGAATAAACAACTTTAGTAAATAAATAGCGCTAGTGAATAAACAACTTTAGTAAATAAACAGCGCTAGTGAATAAACAACTTCAGTAAATAAATAGCGCTAGTGAATAAACAGCGCTCGCGAATAAACAACGCTAGTAAATACACAGCGCTAATGAATAAACAGCGCTAGTGAATAAACAGCGCTGGTAAATAAACAAATTTAGTAAATAAACAGCGCTAGTGAATAAACAGCGCTAGTGAATAAACAGCGGTTGTGAATAAACAGCACTCGTGAATAAGCAGCGCGTGTGAATAAACAGCACTCATGAATAAACAGCGCTCGTGAATAAACAAAGCTCGTGAATAAACAGCGCTCGTGAATAAACAGCGCTCGTGAAAAACTGGTGCTCTGCGCTTATCTGAAGAGTAAGGCTTTAGAAATTGAAGTTTACGATTACGCTTACTATTCAAACGATACTAATGTTGGATGAGCGTGGCACGTGACGAGCGGCAAAAACACAGGTCTGCTTTTTCACCACTTTGACAAAGATT
>OY744609.1:7319236-7326736 GCA_963556255.1 Allolobophora icterica | reverse complement strand
CACATTGGTTATACTTACAATGACAATATCTGGAAATTCAAAAGAAATTGGCTACAAGGGAAGCTGGTTGGGGGACAAATCAGTTGTATAACCCTTTGGCCTGATTACGATTTGGTTTTGATGTGCCATCGGTTGATGCCTTGTGCATTAGACACCGGCGCGATAAACGTTACTAATTAATAATTAAAATAAACGGCATGGGCGTCGCCCGGTTGCCCTCTGCATTCGCCCTCTGATTTCTGCCTTAATTATGCGTACGTTTGAGTTCAGAGGTTAGAGAAGCACCAGTAAGTCTAAACCGTAGGCCTACCTGTATTATTGGCCTAAATACACTTACGCCGGCGAATATAGTTGTGTGTGTGTGTGTGTGTCTGTGGTGTGCGTGCGTGCGTGCGTGCGTGCGCGTGTGTGTGTGTGTGTGTGTTTGTGTGTGTGCTAGTGTCTCTGCCCAGAAGGTTTAAAGTCAACAAACGGTTCCTGTGCATATTTTAATGATAGGATGAGCCCTGTATACAGCTCTCAAAGGTCGAACAACAACCATGAATTTAAAGGTCAATCATGATTGAAATTGCTTCATAAAACATTGATTGACCTTCAAAAAAGTCACAGGTCAATCGTTGGTAATATTCTATCCCTCATGATTTAATGACTGACTCGTAATCGTAATCGTGTATAATCTCCATAGTTCTAAATCTCTACTTAAAACCCAAGTGCATGGCATCAGCTTATTCACGATCGCTGCGTCAAATCAGAGGGATGTCCAAAGATGATGAAGACCTCTTCAAGACCATTCCAGCCTTCATCATTGTAATTGTAATTAATAACTTCTATTGCGCCGGTGTCTAATACACAAGGCATCAACCGATGGCACATCAAAACCAAGCCGTGGGCCTAATCAGGTCAATATCCAGAAAATCAGTCCGTAAGACAGAGAGGCAGCCTATGGTGGATAAGCAATTTGAAAAAAAGATAAGTTTTATGTTGAGCACGAAATTACACAAGCGACAGTTCTTGATTTAGGTATGGCCAGACAAAGATAATCAGATGACCTCGTTGAATAATGATGTCTGGGAATGAGAACTCAGTTACGTACCTCTTAGTACTTGCGCTGATAACTGACATTGAAATGCACCGTAGAAGTAACTCGCGACTGATCGAGCTTTATTATAAACCGTATAGGCGTAACTTCGTGTTGTGACGGTGGGGTCCGTTAACCGCCACTTTTAACAGTCACTTACTTACTTAGCTTACTTACTTACTGCTTTGTGTTGCATCGACTGGTGACGTCATTCATCATGTTGTAGGGAGGAGGGAATTGGTCACCGCCACTTTGAGGGGGCAAAGTTACGCCTTTTGATCATCATTTTACCTTACATCAAACAGTTTTTAAGCAACACCAGTCCATTCTTGGCCACGTTTTACCTGTTGTAAACCATGTAAGGTACTATTAACTACTAAGACCCTAGGACATTATTCACGATCGCTGCGTCAAATCAGAGGGCTATGAGCGTTTCAGAAGCAGGCGCACTGGTATTTATTAGTTTCTGTTTAAAGACGCTGTCTTATGAAAGGATAATTAACGTCGCCCTCCTCCTTTAGCCAGGCTTGGGACTGACACCACCCAAAACGACAGTGGTGGAGTAGTTTGCTATGGCCCATAATTATGTACATACATACATACATACTGGCATACATACATACATACATACATACATACATACATACATACATACATACATACACACATACATACATACATACATACATACGTACGTACGTACATACATACATACATACATACATACATACATACATACATACATACATACATACATACATACATACATACATACATACATACATACATACATACATGCATGCATGCATGCATACATACATACATACATACATACATACACGCATACATACATACATACATACATACATACATACATACATACATACATACATACAATACATACATACTTTTACATACAAACATACATACATACATGCATGCATACATACATACATACATACATACATACATACATACATACATACATACATACATACATACATACATACATACATACATACATACATACATACATACATACATACATACATATATGCATACATACATACATATTCGTCACTTTGAGAACCTACGATAAGACCCAGGCACCCAATACAGCCCTAGAGAAATCAGAACGAGTGGGGTCATAATATGATGGCTCCAATTAATTAAGCACCTCTGGCGTATGTATACTTCTCTCTTGAACACCCTCAACAGGGTGGATAAATCCATCGTTTGGCTTAGGCAAGATAAGTAAAGTTAGCAAGCAAGAAAATATACATACAAACCCATACATACATACATACATACATACATACATACATACATACATACATACATACATACATACAGTAATACACGCATACATATATACATACATACACACGTACATAGATACATACTTACATACTTACATACATACATGCATAGTTACATACATAACTACATACTTTACACACATACAAACATAAATACATACATACATACGCACATACATATATGCACACATATACACATATATACATACATACATCCATACATCCATACATAACTAGAGTCTAATGTTTTTGATTGAAAATGGTCTGTAGCTCTTTGTACGCAACACGCAGCTGAAAAACATCGCTTTCGGAGAGAGATAAGATTTGTCAAATGGTTCAATGCCCTGGCCTTTAATTCAAAAAGCCTTCTTTCTGATTACACTGCGGGCCAATAAAAACCTGATGGATGGATGGATGGATGGATGGATGGATTACTTCAGAGAAGACATCGACATCTCTCGAACTCATTGTCCATTGGACTCGCTAGAGCGCCTATTTATGTCAAGGTGTAATCACATTTTAAAAAGGCATTCACTCGAGGATAAGTATGTACTTAGTAATGCTACGTGTGGTGATTTCAAGGTATAGCATAATAAAATTGAATTGAAGCCTTTTTATTGAACAATAAATAGTAATCAATTATGCAGTTTATTGAAACAACATACTGTAGACATCGAAAGGTGAGGCCGAAAAGATAAGTCCCGCTAACAGGGTCATCTGAGTACTGCTTTGTTCATTTCTGAATCTTAATAAGATGTTTAATGGTTTCAAGTTATAATTAAATTTAATTGAAGTCTTTCATTGCTATTGCTAAATACTATTTAGTGCTTAATAAAAAAAAGGCTTAATTAATTTTAATTATGTTATAGCTTGAAATCACCAAAACATCATATTACAATAAAGAAATTAATAAAACAATGCAAGGCATATAAGCTTACTCATCTTCGAGTGAAGAAGAGCAGTCCTCTCCCTCGCCGTCTCATCTTCCCACCGACAGTGTACGGTCAGTGTACTCATTACAGCTGAGTTGGCACAGGGAGTCCTGGAAGAGAGTAATCAAATGCGCAGTGGACACCTACGGGCTATCAGCCCATGGATCATGAATAAGAAGAAGAAGAATAATTATGTAATTTTTTACGATTTACTTATGATTGGAGGAAAAGAAGAAATAAAATTTAGACATTACAATTCCTAAAATCAACATCTCATGTTGAACATCTCGTGTTCAACTATTCTGTTGAGTTTCCATGAAAATGTTTTTTGTTATTGCGCTACGTAAATTAAAACTTTCGCTGAAATTGCTCAGAGTGTCGATAATTAATTTGATACTCCAATTGCTGACACACGCTGTACTCCACTGAAGCGTCAAATTAATTGCCGACTCTTGGCCAACGGTGTTCTGCATCGATGGTCATTACGAAAGACCGATTTTTGGAACACAGTGTACCCTCCAGTTTAGCAGACATTGTTCTCCAGACTACTCGCTCGATGGCAAGCGACTCCATGTGTCTTTATCGGTTTTTCCAGCCGCAGGTTACGGCTAATCAGGTCTGCATTTGCTCTGCACCCATGAGCGTTTTTATTGGTATGCATCACACCGAAGCCCCGAGGTTCTCGTATCTCATACAACTTCAGAATTGCCTAAGTACAATGTGTTGACTGCACAATGGAACCTCTACTACTACTTAAAGCAATCTATATGAATATATATATATACATATATACATACATATATATATATATATGTAAATTATATCATATCATATATGTGTGCGATAAAATATGTATGCGATGTCTATATATATATATTATGTACATATCTATTAGTATGCAAATCTCTTAGGCATATATATATATATAAATATATATACATATATATTGTAGATTTAAACTGCATATGAATATACAATGTCAGAGCAGCGGTTAGCCTGAAGCCTGTGACACACTTAACGCAGTTCAAGCATATGTATATATACCCATATCATTACGAACACGCATATATATATATATATATATATATATATATATATATTACGAACGCATCTTATACATACACGAGCACACACATTATAAACATATGTGTGTGTTTGTACATGTGTATACTTGTGTATGTGTGTGTATGTGGGGCGGTTGCGTGCTTGTATATGTATGTTTGCATTGACGAGTGTATGCATTGTATAACATACGTATGTGCCGCGGTCGGTACGTTCCGGTTTCAACTGGTGAGTGTTTATTGGACCGTGAACTGCTTGAGCGATGAAGATGAAGACAGACGGGGGCAGTCAAGCGGGCAGAGAGACGGACAGAGTGTGACAAACAGGTGAACAGCCGGTTACGAGTAAAGCCGGGGAGAGGGATGTTAATAAGAAGTCGTCAGCGGTGAAGACCCTTGTTGGTTATGAGTCTCTCGGTAGGCCTACCTACCTGTCTGCGTATGTGTGTATATCCCTCTGTGTGTGTCTCTCTTTGTCTCACTCGCATTTAGTGTTTCTTAGTACGCCTCGGGGTTTCGTTCCCTGCTTCCCTTCCTCTGTGTCTGCCTCTGTCTCTGTTTAGCATTGCAGACTACACCTGTCTATCTATCTGTCTGTATCTTTGTCTGTCTGTCGTGTGTCTGTCTGTCTGTCTGTCTGTGTGTCTGTCTGTGTGTGTGTGTGTGTGTGTCTGTCTCTCTCTTCTCTCACCTCTCTCTTCTCGCTCTCTCTGTCTATCTGTTCCTTTGTCTGTCCGTCTCTCTCTCTTTTCTCTCTGCTCCTCTCTTTTCATTTCGGCCCGCCCACTTTTCTCTCCCTCCCTCGTCTCTACCCTCACTCGCTGTTTAGTAGACCCTGAATATAAAGACGGCTGCAGCGCTGTGTTTGGCATTCGCAGTGCAGCGCAGGACTTCTTAAATTCATTTATTATTAAATTCGTTTCAACATGGCTTCCAGGGGACAGGTTGGTACATTCGCTGTTTCAAATTACCTTGGAGTCAACGTTACATTCAGTGTTACACTCAAAATTGTAACATTTGCTGTTGCAGTTAGAGCTAGATTATAGCCAGGGTTATTCTTAGTGTAGTATTCAGTGTTACAGGCAGGCGTGTAACATTTGCTATTAAATTTAGACTACAGTTGGAGTTACAGTTAAAGTTAGACTACAGTCAGAGTTACGTTTAGTGTAATATTCAGTTTTACAGGCAAAGGGAAACATTTGCTATTCGAGTTCGACTACAGTTAGACTTGCAGTAACAGTTACAGTGTAATATTCAATGTTACAGGAAAGATGTAGCATTTGATATTACAGTCAGAGTTAGATTACAGCGAGAGTTACATTTAGTGTACCATTCAGTGTAAGAGTGAAAGGTGTAGAATGCTGTTACAGTCAGTGAGTTAGGCCAGTGTAACATCCACAGTAGGCCTATGTGTGTAATCATTCTTTGGAGCTGTCTCTGACTCTTTCGAACTTGATGTAGCGCAAGCGTTTAAGCTGCTCTCTGTCACGCAGCATTTGTGTGGCGCTGACAACTTTTGAGAATTTAGACTATTAGTTACATTACACTCGCATTTATATATCACACTAACATTTACATTACATTCGCATTTACATTAAATTGGCAGTATCTGGGCATTTGCCTAACGCCTTCCATATTTACAGAGAGTGTTTCTTTTCTTAGTAAGGAATCAAGTGGATAAGAGGTAGATAGCGACAGAGATAGACCTCTAAGCACTAAATGTTACATAAAGCGTAACTCTGACTGCAATGTTACAACTCTGACTGTAACACTGAATGTTACACAAAGCATAACTTTGACTGTAGTAACAAATGTTACAACTTTCACAGTAAAACGATTTGCTACACTAAGGTACTTAAAACGTGCTCTAAAACCTGCGCAGATAGACACACAGACTGTCGAAAGTGGTTTAACCAGAGTTTATGGTCAGGACTGTGGAACTTTGATGACATACAGATACGAAAATTCTAATAGAACAGCGTTGTAGATCAATGGTGCCACTTCTGCTTGCTATACTGAACGCAGGGCACTCGTGAGGAGGGTATGCTGTACTCCATTGGTTAGCTTTGGTTAGTGATTTAGCATGCTGGGCTGTCAGTCGTGTGAACAGGGTTAAAATCCCGGCCATGTCGGAAATTTGTTTAAACATTTAGGCTGCATATGCGCCCCTATCCAACCAATACACTGACCTACGCTGCAGGTGAGGTTAGCCGGCGAGGGAGAGGATTGGCCCCCCGCCTTCGTATGCCGAGGCTAAGAAACTGAAGCTGCTAACACTTGATACCCATGGCTGCCTTTCAGGGCGAGCTTAAGAGACTGACTCCTTCGTGGTTCTTAGATGAGTTGATATATCGTGAAACGGTGCTATATAAATTCATTTATTCAATGAATGAATGAATGAATGATTGATTGATTGATTGATTGATTGATTGATTGAATGAATGAATGAATGAATGAATGAATGAATGAATGAATGCAGGCAGGCAGGCAGGCAGGCAGGCAGGCAGGCAGGCAGGCAGGCAGGCAGGCAGGCAGGCAGGCAGGCAGGCAGGCAGGCAGGCAGGCAGGCAGGCAGGCAGGCAGGCAGAATACAAGCAGGGGCGTCTATCCCCCGAAGTCATTTGAGCAACTTCCCTTCTCCTCCCTCTTCCCCCTTCCATTTCCTCCCCCCCCCCACCCAACAATACACTGACAGATCTTCCCCCTATTTTTGGATGGAACATTTGCTCCAAGGTTTCTGTGGAGTAGACGCCTCTGAGTACAAGTGTACAAATGGAACTTCTAGAGGGTCTTAATCGCAATCGCATTGTTATAGTGAAGTACAAAACATCGGTTGAAGTCTTGTCCCGTCAGATGGACAAAGGCAGTGGCGTAACTTCATATTCTGGGCCCCCCTGCAAGATTTTCAAAATGGGCCCCCCTCCATACAGCCGATGACAATCTGATAGACAATTTTATGTTTCAAATTATCGACTCACTTTTGAGGCATACATTTTAATGATTTTAATTTATGATATTTTATTTTATTATTAATTTGTAATCTTATGCCACAACTAAAAATTGTTTTCGATTTGCATTAAAATTGATTAAATGTTATAAATGAAATGTTA
>OY744609.1:7289236-7314236 GCA_963556255.1 Allolobophora icterica | reverse complement strand
TGTAGCTGAAAAACGAGGTGACTTGACGTTCGCTGTAATGACATAGTTGTATACATCAATAACCAAGCTTGACATTTGCCGAGCACACCTGTCTTGTACAGGTGTGTAAGGAAATATGAGCTAGATCGCCTTTGACTGAAAAGCTGAGCCTATTGGGTCTGTGCCTTCTTAGACGGTAGTAAACACGTTATACGTAAATAAAAGTTGGCCGTGAAGTATGTTTGTCCTCGTCAAACAAAGTTGGGCTTTTGTTAAACGTTCCTCTGGTGGTCGAAGTTGTAAATTGGAAGACGTCTTTATAATGGAGGTGGAGGAGGATAATGGTGGTGGTGGTGGTGGTGACGATGAACGTGGTAGTGGTGACGATGAAGGTGGTGGTGGTGGTGATGGTACTGTACCTGAGCATATGTATCGATGCATGTGTTATGTATGTAGGCCCTATGTAAAACTGTAAATATATATATATATATAATATATATATATATATATATATATATATGTATATAGTGCATTTCAACTAAGACCTGAAAATCAATGGCACGGCAACATGGATACTTGACGCTTCTAAAAGGAACGTTAATTGCTACGATGATATTGATGATGGCAATAATGATGGCGATGGTTATGATGATGATGATGATTATGATTATGATGATGGCTATGAATCTCTATGATGATGACTATGACGATGATGATGATGGCTATGATGATGATGATGATAATGATGATCGTTGTGATGATGATGGCTATGATGATGATATCACTGTGATGATGATGATAATGGCTATGGTGATCAGATGATGATGATCAGATGATAATGATCATTGCGATGATGATGATGATGACGACGACGACGACGATGATGATGATGATGGCGATGATTATGACGACGATGATGATCTACAGGTGTACATTTACACATTCCCTTATCTACATGTCTGGTTTCTGTGTTTGTCGCCACAGGATGCCAACTACCGTTTTTCGGAGTTGGCTCAGAATGAGGGCGGTGATGGCAAGGGAGGGAAAGGCAAGCCCAAGGCCAAGTCGAAGAGGGCCGCCAAGAAAGACAAGAAGAAGGTCGATCTCGAGAATCTCAAACGAGAAGTCGAAATGGTCAGTGTCCTTATCAGTTAAACAGAGCTAAACTGGATTCGATTTCTACGCTTAACACTTGAAATATGATGTAGTGTAACATGATGCGATGTGGGCAACTGTAGCCGATTGGGTAGAGTGCATGCCTTCTAACGCGAAGAGTATGGGTTCGAGCATCCTGTCCGGAGACAGTTACTGTGTAGGGACCTGGAGCAACTCCTTCGATAACCTATGCTCAGCGCCATCGATTGATGCTTGGTCGTTAGATTGTGGCACTTAATAAATGCGTAATAAAAATGTAATACAGTGTAATTCATGTTCTGCAATGTAAGCTGGATTAATATAGTGTGATGTAAATTTGCATTAATGTACTTCAGTGCCATTTACATTAAATTGTACTACAAAGCCAGTTTACATTAGTGCAATGCGATGTAATTCGTCTACTGGGAAGTGGTCATTGTAACGACAATCACATTGCATTATTACGTTATTACAAAGGCGTTACTGAAGTTACAAGTTAACATTACCAATTATTTTCTCTATGTAATTAGTCGCTTTTCTGGTAGAATTCACTTTTCTACTCGGAATTTAAGATGGTGCTCTATAAACAGGAAGTTATTAATTTTGTGCTCAATTGTTTTCTCGTTGAAAATGGTGACATTAGGGCTTTTATTTCAGGACGAACACAAGGTACCGTTAGAGGAATTGTCGCAGAGATTCGGTACCAACCTTGAAAGGGTGAGCAAAGCCAACTGCCTTTTGTAACTGAAATTGCAAATTTATATGGCGCCCCTTAAACAGAAAGGCGTTAAAGGCGTTGAGCTCTTTTAACCAGTATTCACAACGTTACCTTCTGTTAGTCCTAGACATTGATCAATATCTGCCACGTTTCTGGATGCATCCATCCATTCATTCATTCATTCATTTAGTGGTATTTTGAGTTGCGAGTATTTGTATTTGTTACATGAGTATCTGTCACATGACAGCCATTTATTTCTAAATTGAATGCACCAAGGCTTCTTTAAACCATGCCTTTGTTTTTAAGTTCTTCTTAGTTGTATAATGAGATCTTATCACACAGCTCTTCTTTAAGCTGTATGCTGAGTAGCAGATCTTTGACTTGTACAGCGAGTATCTAGAAGTTGTTTTGAGTTTTGTCTCGAGCTAGAGTGAGTGCTCATGTTGTTTTTGAAATATCTGAGTTCTTTTGAGTTGTATTTGGCTCATACAGCTAGTATGTAGGAGTTGTTTGAGTAGTACTTGGGAGTAAGTATGAGTAATCATGTTGCATATGAAGTCTGGGCTCTTTTGAGTGGTATCTGGATTAATACGTCTGTTTGTTCTTGTTCAAGAAGTATCTGTGAGATCTTTTAGTATCTGCAGTAGTGGGCAGTATCTATATTAGTACTTTTGAGTTTTGGTTGTGCAGTGAATGTCTAGTGAGTTTTAGTGAGTTTATGCTGGAGTGAGATCTTTTAATGTCTATAGTAGGCGACTGCAGAGCATATCCATATTAATTCTCTTCGACTAATGAGATGCATAGCGAATGCCTAGCGAGTGTTAATAAATTATACTGGACTGTTTCACCTCTTACAGGGTCTGACAACGGAGAGGGCTAAGATGATCCTTGAGAGGGACGGCAGGAACGAGCTAACGCCCCCCAAGACGACCCCAGAGTGGGTCAAGTTCTGCAAACAGCTTTTTGGAGGCTTCTCGATCCTGCTGTGGATCGGAGCAATTCTCTGCTTCATTGCTTACGGAATCCAGGCTGCCTCCTTCGAAGATGTCCCTGGTGACAATGTGAGTAACTAACCATATCGTAGGTACTGTTAGCAACAATGTAAGTAACTACAGCTATAGCATAGGTACTATTAGTGACAATGTAAGTAACTACAACTATATCATAGGTACTATTAGTCACAATGAAACTAACTAGCTATGCCATAGGTGCTATTCGCTACAATGTGAGTAACTAACCATATCGTAGGTACTGTTAGCAACAATGTAAGTAACTACAGCTATAGCATAGGTACTATTAGTGACAATGTAGGTAACTACAACTATATCATAGGTACTATTAGTCACAATGAAACTAACTAGCTATGCCATAGGTGCTATTCGCTACAATGTGAGTAACTAACCATATCGTAGGTACTGTTAGCAACAATGTAAGTAACTACAGCTATAGCATAGGTACTATTAGTGACAATGTAGGTAACTACAACTATATCATAGGTACTATTAGTCACAATGAAACTAACTAGCTATGCCATAGGTGCTATTCGCTACAATGTGAGTAACTAACCATATCGTAGGTACTGTTAGCAACAATGTAAGTAACTAGAGCTATAGCATAGGTACTATAATTATCGACAATTTAATTAACTACAGCTAGATCATAGGTACTATTAGTCACAATGTCAATGACTTGCTGTGCCATAGGTGCTATTCGCTACAATGTGAGTAACTAACCATATCGTGGGTACTATTGCCAACACTGTGAGTAACTAAAGCTATGGCATAGGTACTATAATTATCGACAATTTAATTAACTACAGCTAGATCATAGGTACTATTAGTCACAATGTAAATGACTAGCTATACCATAGGTGCTATTCGCTACAATGTGAGTAACTAGTTATGTGGTAGGGAGAGGATAACTTAAGGTGTAAGCTTAATTAATTATTGTTAGTTCGTTCGTTTCAGCTTTACCTGGGAATTGTGTTAACTGCGGTCGTCGTTATTACCGGAATCTTCTCCTACTACCAGGAAGCAAAGAGCTCGAAGATCATGGAGTCATTCAAGAGCATGGTTCCACAGGTGAGTCCTGAATTATAATTGGCTGATTTTAATCATTCGACTACGGCCAGAGGTTCTTTGTAGAAATTTTATATCGTCCGGAATTTAATTGCGCGATGAATGTTTAATTTGATTTCAATGTGAATGATTTAATTTGAATTGTTGGTTAATGCCCTAATTAATTTCGTGTTCAGTGATTTAATTGGCTTTATTTAAGTGACTTCAAAAGAAATCAAAGAGGCGAGTCAGATCACAAACAATATCGGAAAGTTCAACAGAGGACAGCAGACTGTATACTTGCACAACTTTACGTTCTTTACCTTACATGTACAGTGCATGAATTGATTGGAAACTCACGACGTTATAGGAGCGTGGTTGCTGATTGAAGTGACTTCTTAACTACTTAAATTTGTAATAATTTGATCGACAATAAGGAATAAATTAAGAAATAATAAATCGTCACAAATTACGAATAAATTCAAACGACCAAGTCTTGTTAATTGTTTCAGTTTTGTAATAAGTAGGAAGTCTTGATGAACGTTTTAATTTTCGTCTGTTGGCAGTTTGCCCTTGCAGTTCGAAATGGAGAGAAGTTGAACCTGCATGCTGAGGAATTGGTAGTCGGTGATGTTGTTGAGGTCAAGTTTGGTGATCGTGTTCCAGCCGACATTCGAATTATCACAGCGCATGGATTTAAGGTAAGCATTTGGCAACGTTCAACGCCTTATGTAAAGTAGGGTATTGTAGCCGATTGGTCAGAGCCTTCGGTTTGTTACGCACAGTAGGGGTTCGAGCCTTCACTCGGGCGGTCTCCGAGTAGAGACCTTGAGCACTTCAGAACTTTGGAAAGAGGTCGATATACAGATATAGTTGTAGGTCTATATTTACTGTGCTCTTGACAACATGATTGTAAACTGTAGTCTGTTTACCATGTGGCTTACCAGTTAAACAGCGAATTAGTATAAGCATGTATACTAACGGTGACGGTAGCGAGCAGTCCCTCGGGTACATTGGCTAGAAAGAAAAGAACTGCTCTGTCACCTACAACCAGCCACTTTTTGTGTTCAGTGTCTGACTCCGGCATTTCGACAGTGGGGCAAAACCAAATATCTATAGATTACTTTTCTACAATCCAAGGGTTGTCTGTTATTTAAGACTAGCTATGGTTCTTTCACAGTACCTACACAACCGATGTTTTCTATCAATATTTGACTTATTTTAAGCGATACTCTTCATTATCCCCATATTTTTAAACTATAGCACAGGCTATTCTTTTGAGCTGCGCGGCGTTTGACAGTGTTTACCAGTAGCTGACTTATTTAAACTTGTGTGCTACCGGTTTTGGCCGGCCTATTGCCAAGTTTGGCTGCACACTCTCGACCTCAAGCAAGTCTTCGATTCGGTTGACTGGTTTTTCATTACTGTAGAGTTAGGCCTTGATGTTAGTATGTACCGTTGATAGTGAGAGAAACTTGTAGTGAAAATGTGCAGCATACAGCTGGCCTCTTTCCACTGAGAAACCCACACACCCTAAACCAACGCCTAACCTTGATCTTATTCGTACGCTAAAGTATCCGCCAGTTTTGACAGGTCCTACAAATTTCTAGTTCACAATATTTCGGCTCTGTTCTTCAGAATAGTGATTTCACTCTGTGACATTATGTAAAGCACATTGACACAAATTTTGCTATTTAATTGGACTGCAAGACATTATCTGCATCACATTGCAATCAAACACTGAAAACTTTTCAAACTGTCTCGCTCGAATTCAATTGTTTCTCCATCATTCTAACATTCACCATATTCTTATATTCTTATACTTGGCATCAATGTCCACTACACAATAGAAATTTTCCAACTTAGCATCTCTGTCTCTGTCTCTGACTCTGTCTCTGTCTCTCTCGCTCTGTGTCTCTCTGTCTCTCTGTCTCTCTTTGTTTGACTTTTCTCGAAATCGACCACCATGAAACTAAAACTGACTGGTTCTCGCCAAATTAAGTAAGCTGGTTTTCCTGATATCGGTGAGATGCTGAGAAATGTCATTGATTACATTTGCCATTATGTCGGCGATTACATTTGCATCACGTATATATATTTATACAATGCAAGGTTACCAATTGGCTAAAGCGCTCGTACACCTTTAACGTGGAGAGTAGAGTTTCGAGCCTTCTCCAATTAGACGGGCACTGTGTCGGAACCTTGAGCGAGTCCTTCACTCGCAATTGCTCAGTGCCATCGATTGGTACTTGGTCATTAGATGGTGGCGCTTAATAAATGCGTAATAATAATAATAGTAATAGCAATAGAAGTAGTAATAATAATAGTAATAGTATTGATAGTGATAATAGCGATAGTAGTGATATTTGAGATAGTAGTGATTATAGTGATAATAGTAATAGCAGCAATAGTAATTATTATAGAAATTACAGTAATAATATCAATGATAGTAATACTTGTAATGATAATAATTACGATAATACATCAACATATATATCTGGATCAGGTTGATAATTCGTCGCTGACGGGAGAGTCGGAGCCGCAGAGTCGTTCACCGGAATTCACGAACGACAATCCGTTAGAAACTAAGAACATTGCATTCTTCTCGACCAATGCAGTTGAAGGTCAGTTCAGGAAGGTCATATCAGTACAGGTCAGGTACGGTGGTATGGTAATTGCCACTTTTGTCAGAGGTTATCCAGTTATAGGATATTAGCTGAACATGTGTATCCTGTGTCCGTACATGTATCTGTATTCGTATCTGTAGCTTTAGTGCCTATAGTTATGTTGATCTGTGTACGTGTGCTTCTCTCTTCGTATGTGTATCCGTGCCTCTCTCTGTATCTAGCTCCGAGTCTGTCTCTTTACCCTCTGTATCTGTCTGCTTTTATTTGAATCTGTCTGTGCTTAAACTGTAATTGTTCCTACATCTGCACCTAATGTGAACCTTTCTCTGTACCTGTATACCTGTGTCTTTTATTGCACCTGTATCTCCACCTCGATCTGTACCTCTATCTCTATCTTTTCCTGCACCCGTGTCAACATTATCCACATCCCTACGTATGTTTCTCTTTCTGTATCTTCATATGTTCTGTCTGTATATACACCTCCACCTCTACCTGCTTCTGTACTTCTACGTGTAGCTCTATCTATGCCTCCATGTCCGTCTGTCTAGGAACTGCCCGAGGAGTCGTCATCAACACCGGCGATCGAACTGTGATGGGTCGTATCGCCAACCTTGCCTCTGGTCTGGAGATGGGCGAGACGCCGATTGCCCGCGAGATTGCCCACTTCATCCATCTGATCACAGGAGTGGCCGTCTTCCTCGGAGTGTCCTTCTTCGTCATTGCCTTCATCCTCGGCTACAACTGGCTCGATGCAGTCATCTTCCTCATCGGTATCATCGTCGCCAATGTACCCGAGGGACTGCTCGCTACCGTCACCGTTAGTATACCTGCCTATACTGAATCTCTGTGTAACTGGTAAGATAGGGAATGGTGCGGTAGCTTAAGGTTTGGTAAGGTATGGTAAAGTGTAAGGTAAGGTATAATACGGTTTGGTCTCTTCAAGAACGTTGGTAAGGTTAGGTAAGGTAAGGTTAGGCAAAGGGAGGTAAGTTTAGGTTACTTAGGTTAGGCTACGTTGTTATTGGTATGGTATGGTAACAGCTAATCTCCGGAATTGTCGTCATTGACGACAATTCCGGAGATTAGCTGTTACCATACCATACCAATATACGTTGACGACTCGTCAACGTATATTAGGAACAGCTGTCAACATGAACATACTTATTTCAAGTTCATCAGAAAAAAGCGATCTCAGAACTTGTAACTTTTTAACGAGCTAGAAGGCCAGCCACAATCATGAACTCAAAAAGATGCCTGCAGAGTTGAATTTGGAGGTTAGTATAGGCTTCAGGGAACTAGAGTTAGCAACAAAGCGAGTTAGTTCAGGAAGACTCGATCCTCTCATTGAGAGAGATACTTAAAGAGGAATAAAATGAAATTTTCAGATCGAATTCATCCACAATTACCTCACCTGCAATCACATTATCCAGCTGAACTATTATTAACATCATGTTTATTAACATCATGTTTAGCCTACATATGAGTCGGAAAGTTCGTTGGGGCGCCGGCTGTTCGGGTAATTGTGCATAATTATGACCCTGGCTACTAAGTAAATTTCTGAGTAATGCAGTGGCTTTATTAAACCTAAGATCAGTCAACAAACAATGATTCAGATTTTGTCCTGAAGGACTCGATTCTAAAAATACAACTAGGCCCAATTAGCACAGGCTAATTAGTGGCATAGTTCACGCAAAGACGACCAAGTTGAAGCTATAAACAAGAATACTCGAAGCAGTTAAACTGCTAGAGCAATATTTAAAGTACTCTTAACACTCGAAATAACTTGATCCAATTGTCGTAAAATTAAAATTACCTGAAAAGCGCGACAAGAGAAACAAGCTCATGCTTATTTTTAGCCTAAGGTAGATCTGCAAGTAGGCCTAAGAAATAATTGTTCATCATGTGGCTTGTTTTTGTGGTCGAGGAAGTGCACATTTTGTTATTACAATTATAATTTACGAGACAATTAAACAGTTACGACTATAGTTATCGATTTTTGAGAGCACTAAAAAATTTACGATTACCAGCACCATGTTACGAGTAGGATTACTAACAGACGAATGGAACTGCTAATGTATGATTAGAAATACTAATTAGGTAGGCAAACAAATAGCCTTGTATAATTTACAGCCATTTGGAGTGATGGGATGGGCGCCCATTTTAAGTCGATTTTCTTTTAATTTGCAATCACTTATTGGTTTGAACGTGTTTATTAGATGCCTATACACCAAATTGCGATTAGCATTTGGTTAATAAAGAATATACTCACTTACTTACCACTTTACGATTTCAATTACCAATATTACGATTAGTACTGAGATGCAAACACCCATTTTTAAAGAATCACTGCAGGGTTGGGATTCCCTTCAAAATTGGTTGGGTGATAAACAGCAGAGGACGTTAAGGAATAGTTACTAGGGCTACATGAAACCGGCTTGCATTGTTTAGTTGACTATTGTCGCTATCCCTTTGTTACTACTGTATATTGCGCTGTTAGGTCAATAATGTCTGTAGTTTAAATGACGACAGCAATAATCCTTATGAATTGTGGCGAAAAATTCACCACGTTGAGGAAACACTATGCCTTCCTTCAACTGTTGATAGAAATCCGTTGGTTTGTTCTACGTGTGTGCGTGGACCCAGTGGTGTGATCTCTCCTCTGGCTTACTGAGCGAGAGATCACACCACTTGACCCACGAACTGATGTTCTCAAAGACATTTAGCACCTTATAGACCAGCGCAGAGAGTGCCTCTAATAAGTCTTGCTTCTGAGTAGCACTATATTATAAATGTATAATTACAATAAGTCTGCCTACTAGTGGATGAAAACAATAAAAGCAACAAGGACTTTATTGGACAGCATATTTCAAGGTCTAATAGGCTCAGATGAGCCACATAACATAGCCGCATGTAACAGATGCTTGAGACAGCCTTGTAAGCGTTGCGGTGGATTTAGTGTTCAATAAATACCGCCACATGTGTTGCACGCGTGTACTGAAACAGTGACATGGTATGAACAGCAATGATCGCTCGCTAGGCTTGCACGCCGCGTAGTAAGAGCTCAGTGTCTTGTTCGCTGGGAAGGGGGGGGTCGATTTATGGTGAGGTAAGGTAATCGTAAAGTAAGATAAGGTCATGTAAGTCGGTTGACGTGTAGAATGAGGTCAAGCGAATCTGTTCAAGGTGAAATATCGCTAGGTAAATTAACGTCACGCGTGGCTGGTTAACCTTGTTTTTGGCAAGTTTGAGTCGCGTTGTATCGGATATTGACCTAGGTGTTTTTTAACTGAGCGCCTGTGAATAAGCTGGTTCGCCGCACTTGGTTAAAGAGCTGGCCTTGTAACGCTGAGTGTGCGGTTCGATCCTCCTCCACCGAGACCGTTACTATATATAGGGACCTTGAGCAAGTCCTTCACTCACAATTGCTCGGCGCCATCGATTGATGATTGATCATTGAGCAGTGGCCCTTTATCAATGCATAATAATAATAAATAAGAACAGCTTAAATTTCTTCATATCGCACATCACACAACCCTGAAGACTGCAATGATTAGAGCGATTAAAAATGCACTACATTAAACTTTAGTTATCTAAACGGATTATTAAAATGCAATAACTGTTTTACGACGAAAAAATCATCAGTTTAATTCGTCTTTTGTCCTTCAGGTGTGCTTGACCTTGACCGCCAAGAGAATGGCCAGCAAGAACTGCCTGGTCAAGCATCTGGAAGCCGTCGAAACCCTCGGTTCGACGTCTACCATCTGCTCCGATAAGACTGGAACCCTGACCCAGAACAGAATGACCGTCGCTCACATGTGGTTCGACAACAGAATCGTTGAGGCGGACACCAGCGAGGACCAATCATGTGAGTCCTTTCATTTGAATAACCTACATCACAGTGTAAGCAGTTGTCTGATTGGATGATGCTTTTGAAATTGTTTGCAGCAAGGGCCAATCACGTAAAAGGTTTGTTCTGATTGGCTGATATCTCGCTGTGTCTAGTGACCTGATTGGATATTAATCTTGAATATGTTTCTGATTGGGAATAATACACTCGCGTATTGCTTTCAGTTTACATCTGTTAAAATCAAAGAGGTTTTAGAAGTGTAAATTCCGTTACCCCTACTCTGTTAGTGTCAGTCCCAAAGATGGATAAAGAAGGAAGGCTGCGCTAATCATCTTTGTTAAGGCAAGCGTCGTTAAAGAACGACTACTAATTTAGAATGTCTTTGAATTGGTATTGTACAAGGGATAGGTGGCATAGTTATAGTCTGTGATGTGATTCTGTGAACACAGGTGCAACATACGACAAAGGTTCCGCAACTTGGATGGCGCTGGCTCGTGTTGCCATGCTCTGCAACAGAGCGGAGTTCAAACAAGGACAGGAGAACGTACCAGTACTGAGAAGGTAGGACCTAGTACCAAAATGAAACACTTTTTTGATTCACCACCAAATTCCACCACAGACAATATCGCATCGTGCAGATCCGCTATTGCAACATTACTCTTACATTACCAGATGCTTTTCCTCTGTTTGACAGGGAGTGCAATGGTGACGCTTCGGAATCCGCTCTGCTCAAGTGCGTCGAGATGTCGATTGGAGATGTTGTTATGTACAGAAACCGTAACAAGAAGATCTGCGAAATTCCATTCAACTCGACCAACAAGTACCAGGTGAGCCGACGATTTCAATAACTGAGGTTCTGCTTATATCCAGGATTTCGTTCAAACGTATTAACAAGTCGTCAAGACCACGTTGTACGCTAACATATGTTGTATAATGTACGAAAGAATGTTAATAAGTATGCTTTGGTATGTAGAAACATGCACACATTAGTTAAGTAACAATGACTCGTATGCTTTGTATTATTTATACTGCATGGCTTTATAATGCATAGCATTGTATTGTATTGCATTCCGTTGCTTTAAACTGTTTATAGTACTCTTCTGTCTGTCTGTCTGTCTGTCTGTCTGTCTGTCTGTCTGTCTGCCTGTCTGTCTGTCTGTCTGTCTGTCTGTCTGTCTGTCTGTCTGTCTGTCTAGGTGCCGACTCTTACACTTTATTGTACTGTGTGCTGTAGGTTTCCATCCACGAAATGGCCGATCTGCCAAACAAGCCGTTCCTGTTGGTGATGAAGGGAGCGCCAGAGAGAATCCTTGAACGCTGCTCCACCATCGTGATGAACGGTGAGGAGGTGGCGATGGAAGAAAACTGGCGAGAGGCGTTCAACAACGCCTACAACGAACTCGGAGGCCTGGGCGAGCGAGTTCTCGGCTTCTGCGATTTCATGCTCCCGAAAGACCAGTTCCCCAGCGATTACAATTTCATCCCGGACGACGAGAACTTCCCTCTGACTGGCCTCAGGTTCGTCGGCCTCATGGCAATGATTGATCCACCGAGGGCTGCCGTTCCAGATGCAGTGGCCAAGTGCCGATCGGCTGGAATCAAGGTGATCATGGTGACTGGTGATCACCCGATCACCGCCAAAGCCATCGCAAAGGGAGTCGGTATCATCTCTGAGGGAAACGAAACCGTGGAGGATATCGCAGCGAGACTCGGTGTTCCAGTCAGCGAAGTGAAGCCCAGGTAATCTCATCCGTCTCATACCTTAGAGAGCCATTGTCATGACGTTTTGGAGTTCTTAAAATGAGCTCTATAAAATTCCATACTTGATTATTTGATGTGCATATTATTATGTACGCTTACTACGTATGTAATTATCTTGTTGCCCTGCCTACCATTTTTTATCTGCTAACTTTAATTTAGAAACAGGCGTCAGGATCTCGTGTAAACTTTTTCTTTAACATCTGGCTCAGATGTTAAGAGAAAATTTATGGCTGTTTAATATCCATACAAAATGAGTGAATGAATGAATGAAGTGCAGTTAAATATGTTATAAGGCGTGCGCTATAAGATTTAAAGCAGCAAGCCCGCGGTGTTCTGATTTCCTTTGGAATTGTCTCCGAAGAAGAGGAATGAGTAGCTGTAATACGGTCCACTATATATTTCACACGGATCTTCCACTTTACAATGGAAACATTGCAATACAACTGCAGTTGATATTGCCCTCCTTTCAACCTTCAGAAGTCCACACACGACCATACGACAGAACATCGATGGCGCTGAGCAATTGTGAGCGAAGACCTGCTCAAGGTCCACACACAGAACTGTCTCCTCATCGGAGGCTCGAACCCTTGTTCTCTCAGTTACAAGGCAAGCGTTGTATCCTGTCTGTAGTAGTAATAGTTCCAGTGTTGAACGACATCTTGTGGCTGCCAGGGTCGTTATTGTCGCCCTCCTCCTTTCTCCAGGCTTAGGACTAGCACTACCTGACACTACTGACGCGGAATGGTAGTGACAGAGTTTATCCAGTCGAAGCATCTGTTAGCAACGTTCAAAGGTGTTTTAGGAATTATCCAATCGGCTACCGAGCCCCAGTTGTTGATTGTCTGAGCTTATTGTCTGCAGAGATGCCAAGGCGTGTGTCATTCACGGTTCCGACCTGAAGGACATGACCCCGTCGCAGATAGACGACATCCTCATCCACCACACGGAGATCGTCTTCGCCCGTACCTCACCCCAGCAGAAGCTGATCATCGTCGAGGGATGCCAGCGCCAGGGAGCCATCGTTGCCGTCACTGGGGACGGTGTCAACGACTCGCCTGCTCTCAAGAAGGCCGACATTGGTAAGGGTTGCGAACTGGACAAAAGGGAGCAGATTACATAGAATGTTTAAGCATAGAAACCGTAAACAAAATGGTTATGCCGTTAAAAAGTCATTTCGTGTTTCACGGATTAGACCCAGTGCTTTTTTCAGCCGGAACGCGCTGGAACGGCGATCTGGCACCTTTTTTCAGCTTCTAAAATAATTATTTATTTAAATATTAAAAACAATAATTTAGTTATTTTAATTTAATTTCAGTGTTGTGAACTGTTTTCAGTGTTTATTGAGACCCCTTCGAAACCCCAATCCCGTTTTCCCCTGGATTTTAGCCATTGCATAATTGTTCAGTTCCAGAACCTATTGTTTAGTTTCGGAACCTTTTTCCTAGAAAAAAGGCACTGAGCTGCTCAAAGGACGAACATGTTTTTCTAATCGAGTTCTCTGTGTTGCAGGTGTTGCTATGGGTATTGCTGGGTCGGACGTCAGTAAACAAGCGGCTGACATGATTCTCCTCGACGATAACTTCGCCTCCATTGTAACGGGAGTTGAAGAAGGTAAGCAGTGTATCTTATTTGCAGAAGTAAACGAACAGCATTTTTGAAAACATCAACATATTGACGCTGGTTCGGGTCGGGAGCGCCATTGATGAGTTTTTCTTGAAGTGGCGCTTCATAAATGTCAGATTACAGCGCTATAGAAGTCATTAGATTATATTACAACATACACGAAAGCTAACGGATGTCTACTCGGTAGTGAGCATGGAGTATAATCCAGCGAGTTTGAGTTCGAGGCCGCTGAGTAGACTGTGTGTGGTAAGTTCGTCAAGGCACCTTGTCTACATGTAATGACCGAGATTCAGAGTTACTGATCTTCGCGGGTAATAACTAAAATAAATGAAATAAATTTTGTTGTAGATCGTCAATTTGCTTTACGTTATGGTTGATTGATTCCCGTTATTGATTGTTGATTGTTGATTGAATCTTCGTTTAGGTCGTCTGATCTTCGACAATCTGAAGAAGTCGATCGCCTACACCCTGACGAGTAACATTCCGGAGATCTCGCCCTTCCTTCTCTTCATCATCGCCAACATTCCGCTGCCTCTTGGCACCATCACCATCCTCTGTATCGATCTTGGAACCGACATGGTGCCAGCCATTTCCCTCGCATACGAACAGGCCGAGAGTGACATCATGAAGCGCATGCCCCGTGACCCGCAAAGAGACAAGCTCGTCAACGATAGGTAGGTCACTGCTAAAACTGGGTCGGTTTACTTGAGAGCTTTGGCGAAGGATGTTTTCGGGTTCTATGGAGCATTTATATGGCTATTAATTAGAATCTGATAAAGTGGCAGAACGCTTTCCGTTTGCATAAATGACCTTCATTATGTCTAACACTTTTCGTTCGGTGCACATTTCAATAATCGTTGTGGAATAAATTTTGGTAAAGTTTGCAATTTTCTAGTTAGCTGACGATTATTCAAAATGTTGCTGTTGTATAGAAATGTTATGCCACGACCCTCTGGAATTTTATATGACTTTGTATAAGAAGACTGCTCTCTCCTTCTGGAAGAGGCAGAACCAAAACTAGACTATCGATTTCATTTTGGAAACGGCATGCTCCCCAACCCCCCCCCCCAAATAGAACCAACTTTGCCCGAATTACTTGTTGAGTAACAGTTACTGTCTGAATTGGCATGGGTCAAACAAGTGCAGCTCTAATTTACTTGTCGTGGACCGGCAGATACCGGATAGTGTAGCTGGTACAATCTAGGTCTAGGTGTCACTGCATGCTGTTGTTAAGACTAAGTAGACTAGGTCAAAATGCACCCGGGTAATTGGTCCGTCATCTGCAGTTTATTTAGGCCAGCTTTGAAACTGGTAATAATGGATCCTCGTCAATGACAGGACAAATTTAAAACTGGGTCAGCAATGCTAGATTCTTGTCAGTGATTGGACAAATTTAAAACTGGGTCAGCAACACATACAATCCGGTCCGAACCGGGACAAATTAACAATAGGGTTAGTGGTGATGTTGTAGAAAGTAAACAGAGATTGGCTCGACTAAAGTGGGACTAAAGACCAGAACTATTAAATCCAATTTTTATTATCCTTCGGCTCAAAGTCTTTATCGCGTTTAGTCATGCATAACTGCTTTGGCTGGCGAGTCTTGCCAAGCAATGTACCCGGATCTTCCGCTATACTGAAGCTCTAAATGAATCATGGAGGTTATGTTGTCGTCCGTAATTTTCCAGTTCTGGTAATCTATGGCCTACTAGTTTGAAGTAAATGCAGTCTTAAGTCCTTCTACTTTCAAGTACTTCTACTTTTAAGTCCTTCTACTTTCAAGTCCTCCTACTTTTAAGTACTTCTACTTTTAAGTCCTTCTACTTTCAAGTCCTCCTACTTTTAAGTACTTCTACTTTCAAGTCCTCCTACTTTTAAGTACTTCTACTTTTAAGTCCTTCTACTTTCAAGTCCTCCTACTTTTAAGTACTTCTACTTTTAAGTCCTTCTACTTTCAAGTCCTCCTACTTTTAAGTACTTCTACTTTCAAGCAACCGTAGTTGTTACAGTATTTCTAAAGCCTGTGTCTTAAACAGAGGGACCGTCTGCATTGCATTGAATCTCTCTGTAGTCCCTTCACAATATCAAAGTCCCCCACATCCCATAGCACAGTTAGTCATGAAAGATAAACAGGTAACCGAATCTATCTTGTACACTCTACTGAAGCGCGGACGTCTACAAAGGGGGACTGCAGGGTAGAGCCAAATACGGACAAAGAAGGGAGTGTCCAAAGCAGTTATTTTTGACAATGTTCTTTTTGGCGAACCCCTCACTCTCGTTGCTCACCAACAAATGCAGATGTAAAAAATTCTATAGCGACCGTATGGTCTCGACCCTGCTCAGTTTTCAATGAATTGATGATTCATCCTTGACCATCGCTGCCCGTTTGAATGAGTGCCACGTTTTTAAGGTCATCGGGTACAGACCGTACTAGTCCGAGATTAAATTCTCCGCAAAAATAATATACCATCATCGGTTTGGGAACCGAATGGGATGCTCACCACGGAAGTTCATGGGACATGACCGGGCCGTAGAATACTCTCGTTATAAATACGATACATTATGAGCGGGATGTACTAATGTCGCAAAACGTTTCTTTGTAGGCTGATCAGCATGGCTTATGGTCAGATTGGTATGATCCAGGCGAGCGCTGGATTCTTCACCTACTTCGTCATCATGGGTGAGAACGGATTCTGGCCCAAGCTGCTCTTTGGTATCAGACAGGCCTGGGACTCCAAGAGCTGCAACGATCTCGAAGACTCGTACGGACAGGAATGGGTGAGTGGACACTTCGTGGCAGAGTATTGAGATTTAGTGTTTGTGCGGGACCATGACCTGTTCAGTAGCGTGCTGGGTCTGTATCCCGACGGTTGAATGTTCGAGCGTGCTGCGCGACTGAGTGCAACGACCTTGGCCAACTGTACGTGCACACTTATCATAAGTGTAATAATTAGTTAATTAGTTATAGAATTAAATAACTGTCTGGAACGAAGCTATGATTTGGAACCTGAAGCTCTAGGGTGGGAAGGACCTTACACAGCAACCGTTTCAGGGGAGGAGGCTAGAACACGTGCAATCCACGTACAAGACGAGCGCTCTAACCTATGGGAAACTATGTCCCGTACTATATAATTATATAACCAAGTAGCGCGTCGTGTATGTGATGGAATTGAATGTTAATCTGTGGATTGCGTGTTGCTGTTGTATGGGACAGACCTACGCCCAGCGCAAGGTGCTCGAGTTCACCTGCCACACGGCCTTCTTCATGTCGATTGTCATCGTCCAGTGGACGGATCTGATCATCTGTAAGACCCGCAAGAACTCCGTCATACACCAGGGAATGGCGTAAGTACTGACATCAATACTGACATAAGTACATGTGTAAGTACTGGCATAAGTACTGGTATAAGTACTGACATAAGTACTGGTATAAGTACTGACATAAGTACTGACATCAATGCTGACATAAGTACTGGCATAGGTACTGGCATAAGTACTGGCATAGGTACTGGCATAGGTACTGGCATAAGTACAGGCATAGGTACTTCCATGCACACATGCGTCGTCTCTTTCTCCCTCCTCTTCCTTCCTATTCTCATTTCTCCTTCCTAGTTCTGCATTCTGGTAGCAGACAACCGGAGCAAATGCTGGTCAAGATCCTCATCGAAAAGTCAGCTACATGCCTCGCGGTCTTATACGAGGTTTGGCGACTGTTCCTTCTCTGTCGCTGGACCCACTGCATATAAGTCTTGTCGACCATTCGAAGAGTGCGCCGTCTCTGGAGACATTTAAATCACAGCTCAAGACCTATCTTTTTAAAGTATCCTATGATTATCATTGATTGTTTTCAACTCACGTACAGCGCCATTTTGTGCGGCCTCCTTTGGGGAAACGGCGCTATATATAAATCGTCTTATTGTTATAATTCATATTTATATTTTTATTTATTATTATTGTCATTATTCACAGCTTGTCAGATCTTCACATGTAAGGTGGTTGTTTGATTTCTTGTAGGAACCACCAGATGACGTTTGGGCTCTTCTTTGAGACGACATTGGCTGCCTTCCTCGCCTATTGTCCAGGACTTGACAAGGGTCTGCGCATGTACCCACTCAAGTGAGTTGAACTAACAAACAACGAAAGCTTCTTAAATCTAAACTACAAACTACACCGTAGGGCAGTAGTATCCATTTTTATTGCATTGTTGCATTACAATCATTATTTCCCTACTGCAGAAAGACTGATCTTGGAGGTATTGAGTTTGGTACGCCATCGGCTGATGCCTTGTGCATTAGACAATAGACTCCTCATTTCTCTTCTTATTCCTCCTTGGCGCGAGAGTTAATTAATTCATGATTTAGTTAATTAAGTTACTAATTAGGGGAATAAAGTAGTGGTAACACTCATGGCCAGGAGAGCATAAGGTATGTGGATCGACTCCCGTAACCCCCTCTAGGGCGGTGCCTTGCATGGCTGCCAAACCGTGCGTTTAGTTATGATTTGATTGTACTGTCATGTTTCAATGTAATCTTACTGCGTCTGTCGGTTTGAAATAATAAAGAATATAATTATTATTATTATTATTACTATTATTAATTAACTAATAGTAATTGCAACAGTAGTTGACTGATGAACTTGGATTTGTAGGTGGACCTGGTGGTTGGCTCCAATGCCATTCAGCGTTGCCATTTTCGTCTACGATGAGGTTCGTCGTTACATCATCCGCCACCGCCCAGGCGGTTGGGTCGAGAAGGAGACCTACTATTGACCATATGGCCTCAAGTTCCGGATGATTCGACGCCTGAACTCGATTCTCTTTAAGACTTTGACCGTACTGAACCATCGGAGGGAGCTGGCTGCGACCGAGGTGGTTCCGTTGGTAGATCAGCCCGTCCTACCCCGCCGACTCAAGTCCCTCTCCTCCACTATCCTCTCTCGATTCTATTTACAAAATGATTTTGCCTGTATCTCTAATAACAAATGGCTCTATAACTTCATTCCCGTCAGGTGAATGCAGTCCGCGACCGTAGGCTTAATTCTAAATTAGTAGGCTTATTCTCAATACGTACGGCGTTGCTTTAAAGATATATCCTCTATGTAAATTAAATCACAGTGCACCGGCATGGGTAGTAGTTCGACGAGAGAGGCTAATCGTCTCGAGATTACTCCCAGTTCTCGTCTTGCGAGTAACTCGAAACTCGATAATTAACTCGCCGTTGTTGGATAAAATTTTGGATGTTGCACCGATTTTTCAAGTCGTGATCTGAGGCATAGATCTGATTTAAGATCTGATTTAATACTTTTTAGACGTCTTTGAATTATCAAAGACTTTCTCATAGTGATCTATCTTTCTTTAACGTTACAATTGAATAGGTTTGAATCTCCACAATGTTGATTTTGTCGGAGTATTGTAACTCGTGTGATCTGATATTGAGTTTAAACCAATTAGTAATAATCTCTAAAAGTGGTTCAGGCCTGAGTAATAGTTGTTAATTGTTGTGTTAAAGCATTATGACAAAAGAGAAATTGTTCTCGATTCAGAGATATTTTGTCATATAGGAAATTGAATATTCGATGTAGGTTGTACTTGTCTAATTATTTAATTTGGTACAAAAGGTCTTTTTGTCGTGGAATATTAGTTTTCGCTTAATTTCTAACAAGTTGGTAAATTAGAAAAGAAATTGCTTCGCCATTACGAGTAGTTTTGGAATTTATTTTGCTGCAAAACGCTTTAGTTTGCTTTAGTCTGTTTTGCAGTTTTCGTTGATGTTTTGCTGTTTGAACGAAGTCTGTTCAGTTTTTGGTTCAGTGTTTTGTAAGCGGAATAAAGCAATTCATCTTTACGTTTTGCCTTTAATTTCGTCCTGCTGATGATTATAATATCAGTAGGTTTTAATTTATATAGCGCCTCTCTCGAAAAACAATTTGAGGTGCTTACAAAGGACTCCTGAAGTGAAGTACCAGGATCATGGTTTGGAAGAGCGAATGACCCTAACAGCGGAGCGCCCGTACGGCTTCACGCTGGGGTTCCGCTTTTGTGGTTCAGTTAGGTAGTCTAAGCATTTACCCCAGGTAACGCGTCGCATTAGTCTCGCGAATTTGTGTGCTGGTGGTTCTGTGAACTCTGCGTTAAAACTTAAAGGAATGCGTTCACGTGTAATATAATCTAATCTAATCTAATCTAATGACTTCTATAATATCTGCTAACTGTTCCAGGGCATATTTTAACTATATAACTAGTGGGACAAATGTCCCAGTAGTGTTAGGATTTGTCCCAGTAGTTAGGCTGATTTGTCCCAGGCAATGTATGGTTAAAGTATAAGTGTATAAGTAGTGGGACAAAATCTAGGAAGAGTTTTAAGATTTGCCACAGTAGTAAAATCCCAAAAAGGAATTCCTAAGAAAAGGTCATCAACTGTTTTCGGGAGGTGACTTTTCGGGAGATGACTTCCTAAAAATAAGTCATCAACTTTTTCTGGAGGTGAATTCGTAAAGAAATGTCATCAACTGTTTTTGGGAGGTGACTTTTTCAGGAGATGACTTCCTAAAAAAAAGGTCATCAACTTTTTCAGGGAGATGAATTCCCAGAAAAAAAGTTATCAAAGTTTTTCACAGACGAGTTCAAAAATTTTGTCCCAGTAGTCTAAATTCCTTAAAAAATGCACTGAACTGTTCGCTAACTGACAAATGCTCTGTTCCTGATGACATTTAGCACCGTATAGAGACTTGTGCAGACTGCAGAGTGCACATCTGAGCTTTGTAAGGGGTAATATAAAATTTCAGTTGTATTGCATCGTATTATCGTTATTTAATGTCCAAGACATCGTCTATGGCCACCTACCGTGGTATCGCAATTAAGACGTTGGTCCCTCCCTGTTGGCCCTTATTCAGTGGAAGCGCCAGATCGAAATCCAGTAGATATGAGAAATCATAAGCCAGGTTACCAGAGGCGTAACTTTGGTCTCAAAAGTTGGGGAGGGGTACCAATATCTTACATATACAAGGAAGGCTGAGACTCTAATCCCTGGGAAGGCACAATAATAAAATATTGATTGGCATTGTTCAAAAAGTGGGGGGTACAGCACCCCTCAGTCCAAAAATTGGGGGTACAGTACCCCTCAGTCCAAAAATTGGGGGTACGGGTACCCCTTGTACCCTCGCCCCCACAAATTACGCCTATGCAGGTTACGATGGAAATTCAAATCTGAAGGAGAGGCGTCTTAAGTTTAGACATGACGACATTAAGTAACTGACGAAACGAACCGAAGTGGCCAGAGAAATCCAGAGTTCGCATTAGCCATGTGCGCCTTATCCGTTCCGGTGCCAGGTCAGAGTCCGGGGAGGTCAAGCCGAGGAGACGGCATGGTGCTACGGTGGTAATCGGTGGTGATGGTGGTTGTGTGGTGGCTGAAATCATAATGGGGTAACTTGAAGAGTTCGGTTTTCAGTCGTGAGTGGAAAGCAGTGGAGGACAGTGCAAGCGGAAGAGAGTTGAAGTCAACAGGCGATATGGGAGGATGAGCAAACTGGCGGAGATGGGCTGTCCAGAGGTCGATGTCCATTAGAGGTCCAAGTCCGGTTCCCAGAGAGGCACCGTTCGAATACGGGGCACATCAAACGTAGCTTATCGTGTTGCATGCCAAATCAGCTTTGATCAGCTACATTTAGAAATCCCAAAAGCGTGTTTACCATAGATCCATAAATTATCAAATTCAGTGTGTACTCTGGAACTTCATCACTAAAGTAAGTTACCTTAATTACGCTCACAAGAGCTCGAACTGCAACGCGCCTTCGACCGCTCTCCAAACCGGAAATTGCGTCCGTTTAGTCTACTTTCTATTTCTTTTCCCTCCATATGAGGCATATTTTATGAGTCGACATCCACCTGTACGACAGACGATCTCACGAAAAATCTGGCTGTCAACAGAGGATGTTTTGTGCGTTAATTATGAACGTTACACGCAAGTAGTAGGTGAAATTTAAAACGGGTTGCCTCGGGTACACAGCCGTTAATAACGTATTAGATGTATCGCCTTACGACTCTAATTGGCCAAATCTTTCCATGATGAACGGAAGGTCTATAGTCATATAAATCAGTGTATAATTCCAGTGACTAGGGCCAGCAACAGAAAGATGTGCCTTGCGTGAACCGTTCTTGCTCACAGTAAAGTCAGAATGTGAAATTCAAAAGACCTGGTAAAATCTAGGGAGGTCTTTGGATTCGGCACAGACTGGTAACAATAAATTCGACTGAAATGTAGAATCGTGTATACCAATAAGTCCAGTTTTGACCGTTATTAGCTTCTATTTTCTTAATCTTCTCT
This sequence comes from Allolobophora icterica, assembly GCA_963556255.1. Lineage (NCBI taxonomy): Eukaryota > Metazoa > Annelida > Clitellata > Crassiclitellata > Lumbricidae > Allolobophora > Allolobophora icterica. The sequence goes on along the minus strand of OY744609.1, from coordinate 7,292,169 downwards.
ACCGTGAACTTAGTAAATTCTAATACAGCATTTTAAAATCCGTGTCTGAAAGATGGAGGTACTTATTTTTGCCGGTCTAAAACAAGACTATTGCAGCGAGGTTACGAATGACGTCATCTCCGTCCGATTCTACGCTCACGAGTAACATCGTCGCGCGTTCGTCACCGATGACGGTCGATGACGTCAGCTAGTGACGTTGATGATGACGCTGTCATTTCCTCTTCCTGCGCAGAAGGTCGAGGATGTGGTGCAGGGAAGAAGACCCGTTGCAGCCGTCCTTGGAGCAGGTCGTGTAGCAGACCTGGAAGGTCTTCATCGTGTGCTTGTCCTGGCCTGGCAGGCAGGTCTCAGGGAAGGTAAATGGGCTGCAGCTACGCGTGAACGCCCCCAATTGACCTAAAACCAGACACTCTCCGAAATAATTACTATTGGATGCAAGAAGAAGAAAAAAAAGAAGGAGGAAGGGAGGGTAAGTAGGAAAGGGAAAGGAGGAAAAGGGAAGGAGGGGAGGTAATTAGGGCGATAGGAAGGAGCATAGGGAAGGGGAAGGGCAGGAGGAGGAGGACGAGGGAGAAGAAGGAAGAGGAAGAGGTACAGGAAGAGGAAGAAGAGGAGGATGAGGCACGAGGAAGAGGAATGGGAAAGGAACAGGAAGAAGAGCAGTCTCTTAAGCTAGCCCTGGGTATGAAGTGTTAGCAGAGCCGTATCAACAAAGAACGTGGCCCCCTCCTAACGTACGTCCGGGGCCCCTTACAATGCGGAAACTGCAATGCGGTAATATACAATATATAGGGTTCATATTATGTAATAATAATAATAATCTTCGTTTAATATCTTCAAACTGACAATAACGCAGTATGATTACAAATCAGTATGAACGGATGATCACAAGTTATTACAGGAGTCGAATTTAACTGTACGCGGCAGCCATGCAAGGCGCCCATCACGTCCTACATCTCATTTTAACAGCGCGCCATCTCGCGAATTAAAGGCTGAGTGGACCTAAATTTGGGAGGGTTGCGGGAAGCGATCCCACTACCTCTTGCTCTTCACGCCAGTGATGTTACCACTACTCTATGGACCCCCTACATAGGCCTACGCCCTAGGCCCTACAGTGTACATGTATTCCATTAAATTCCATTACCGTATTTACGCAAAGCGCTTCTCTCGAGCCTTGTTCTCCGCAAATTGGTTAATCAATGCGTCATAATCCAGAGATCTGGAAATCTTGTGTTCGATTGAGATAACTGCAAGCGCAGATACCCTGTCATGATCTGTCATGGTTGAGCGCAGGATATTCTTGATCAGTTTCATTCTGCTGAAGCTCCTTTCAGCACTGGCGACAGTGACTGGTGTGGTCAGAAGAATTCTGATGCAAATGCAAAGATTCGGATATAATCTCCTGAAGGCTTTCTTGTATATGTACATGTACGTTAAAAAATTGTTTGTCGTGACAAGTCCTCTCTCTTTCTCGATGACATAAATAAAACGATTCAATTCCATAAAGTTCGTTAGCATCAATGTCTCCCATTTTTCTTTCAAAAATTTTGCTGTGATTCTCCAGTTCATTTCCTCTGTGACATTGCTTCAGGCTGTAAGCCTAGTACAAAAATCCAAACAACTTATACCATTCCATGAGTTGGTCAAATAGCGACGAAACAGAAGATATGGTCTGATCAGTGAAATTCCGGCACAGTATCAAATGCTGTAGTCGGGAGCGCCTCTGAGTAGTAGTTGACTTCGAGAGGCGCTATAGAAATATCCCGAATAAAATAAAATAAAATAAAAATCAAGAAAGATCTGCGATTTTTATTTTTCTTCGGCGGAAAGACGATTCGAATCATCAGCAGATTCGTAATCAAACATTCTCTTCTTACGTCGCACCCTGGTTTCTGCATGGATACACCTGCTCAATACCCATATGCTTTGCTATTTCACGTGCGTTTGTGACCACAGAGTTATAATATCCTGTATTTCGATAGTCTTCCAAAAACTTCATGGTAACACCGACTTCTGCCTGCAGTACGTCCATTGACACATCCGGTGACTCAATTAATTTACTGGTTTTATTGACGTGAAATAGTATATCGTTCCACTGATGTAGCCAACAGACAACTGAAGTCTGATGACGCAGCCAATAGCATTATGTGATGTATCAAACCAGTATCATAATGACTTCGCGCCGTTCACGGTTATTTTTTGCCACTTTTAGGGGTCCCCTTCCAGGAAGGGTACGGAGGGCGTTAGTACATCATTTTATCCTACCTTACCCATTGCCTTCTTTACTTTACCATAGCCTTACCTGAAATCGAACTTCTCAAACTATTCCTTCTCAAACTATTATTATTATTATTATTATTATTATTATTATTATTATTATTATTATTATTATTATTATTATTATTATTATTATTATTATTATTATTATTATTTTTTTTTTTTTTTTTTTTTTTTTTGCCCCGAGGTATACAGGATCCCTCAGGGACTTCAATATTAATTAATGTAACTTATAAAAAGTCCGGAATGGCCCTATTCTAACTCCTGGCTGGGGAAAGTGCCTCTGAACGCTATCGCATTAAAACGTTGTATTGTCAGAGAGAGGCGTTGGAAAAGAAACGTAGTTTCCCGTGGGTCTCCGGTGACGGAACAGAGCTTTTGTCCCAGGTCCGAAAGGAAAGCTAAGCCTTCGTTGTTGATCGGACCAAGGGTTTCAAAAGCCACGGGTATGAAAAAGTTATTATTATTATTATTATTATTATTATTATTATTATTATTATTATTATTATTATTATTATTATTATTATTATTATTTATAATTAGTAACTTCTATTGCGCCGGTGTCTAACGCACAAGGCATCAACCGATGGCGCACGAAAAACAAGTCGCAATCGTTTCAATAATTAATTGGCATGAAAGTGGGTTTGTGGAATTAA
>OY744609.1:7194236-7279236 GCA_963556255.1 Allolobophora icterica | reverse complement strand
GTGTGCCATCAATGAGGATACTCAGAATCAGTAGGGATACTTATGGCAGGAGCGAAATGTGTGGTAGAAAGGGAAATAGTTTGATCCGTTGGGTCGAGGGAAGGTTCCACCTTACATATTATCATGCTTAAATCATCTTTCAGCATCTGCTGCATAGCAATTTTCGCATCCGTGTTCAATAAAAACAACAATTAACGTTCGACAAACTTCCACTCTTTACAAACAACATTGCAAACAAAACAATAAAAGAAGCTATGACAATAAGAAACTCAAACAAGCGAAGCGGCACAATATTTATAAAAGTTTAACGATAAATTGTATGCAGGCGTTTAATTGCCTATTATACATAATGACATTCATTGTCAATCAACAGTAAACTGTAACAGTCGGTTTAATGACGGATGTAATCTGATTTGTAATCTGGATTGGCGAGAAGACAATGATGATTAGCGTAATCATCTCGCAATTTAAACATCAGCCCGTCTCACTGAAGATACAGATTAACATAATAGGTCACTCTGGCAACACAAAATTACGTCATATAGATAAATAACAATCTAATGATAAACTGCGTAATAATAATTGATTAACATTAGGCTATTAAGTCTACGATAGTTGCGCAAATTTTAAGCCTAAGTCATATAGATAGATAAATAAATTATGTCATAATGATAAGTTACGTCATATAAATAATTGATATACATAGGCCTAATTCCACGCTAGTTTACGATAGTTACTCAAATATTACATCATACAAATAAATTACGCAACAATGATAAGTTAGGTCATAATGGTTGATTAACGCAATTCTACGATGATCTCTGCAAGTTACGCAAATATTACGTCATATAGACAATCATAGATATATTCGTAACAATGATAAGTTAAGTCATAATAATTGATTAACATAATCTACGCTAGTTACGCACATATTGCGTCATATAGAAAAATGACGTCATAATGATAAGCTTAGTTCTAATGTAATTGATTAACATAATAGTCCAAGTTACTCGCGCACAATTACACGATAAGGATAAATTAAGTGATAATGATTAGATGACTGAGTTACAAGTTTTACATGTCTGAAACTGATTCTAGTAGCTGAAGACAACCAATCAATAAATCAATCAATATTCGTTTAATTTAACAAATCCAGCTGACAATAACGAAACAGATTGCAGAAGCATAATAATATTAAAATGGCTTTAGAAGGAGAGAATAAAGGGATGAGTTAATTAAAATGCATCTCTGAAGAAAACACGAGGAATGAAGTTACATAATATATCTTTAACGGGAAGGGTAAAATTTTGAGTTCTAGTCCGCAAGCCGTATTTATTTTGTCGTGGGGGAGGAAAAATACCACGCAGGACATGATAAGGTTCGTAACAGATATTTTAAATATGCTAGCATCTGCATCATCAATCACGTCGTCCAAACTTGGGATGGAGGGCAGAAGGAAGTCTCTGCGCATGGTTCGATGTAACATGCGTTCCAACCTTTAATACATACTTGCTGTAATACGACATGGTTCACCTTGTTGCTGTTTCATGATATCTTTTAGTTACGTCAGCGTATTTGTTCAGCTGGGTGTCCTTCAGTTTCTGGGCAAAGCGACAATTTTCTGCTGGAAGTCGGCAGAGCATATTAGTCTGCTGCAGATATTCCATTTTGTATACGGATGCCTGATAGGAGAACGCCCTGTAATAATTCCCCGGCTGAAGTTGCAGCTCATGGAGGGCAGCGCATGCCATCTTATAGGCAGTTTCTCGCCAGACTACGTCACGCACTCGAAGAATGAAGTGGGTATGCGAGTGTTTGCGATCACATTTACAGCCTTCGACTTCCTTGATTTTTCGGCCAAAACCAATGACAAAGGCCTTTTTGGAGTTAAGATAGTCGAAGACTCTGACAATTCCATTAAGTTGCGTCAGCGTTTCGTTGTTTTGAACCACGATTGCGCCTAACCACATACCTGCTATGGGGAGGTCTCTTTCTTTATATTTGGTGTCGCGTAGCGGCTTTCGTACTTCTAACCACGGGTTCGTCGATCCAGCCATTTCAAATTCAGCTAAATCTTCGGAATTTTTCTCAGCCATGGATGCAATCTTCCAGAGACTTTAGAACTGAATTTTCGGAGTGTCTATAAAATTGATCGCATGAATTAATCAAGCCTGTGAGCGCTGAAATGTTCAGATTTAACTATACAGTTTACTTCAGATTATAAGCAAAACCAAGTAACCTCCTCAAATGTTCGGAAGGTCTCTGACCTCGTCTGAACTCGCAAGAATCTTTGTTATGCTCGTAGCTTTAACCAGCTCTGGTGTATGCCAAACGTAAAGACGGCTTTCTACAATGTCTTTATAGACAATACCCGGACGGTGATCGAAATGGTAGCCTATATATGGTCTTAATGTCACTTGCTTTGTACAGTGCGTTCTGTCAGTACTTTAATATCATGCAGGTCTAAGCTACACTTGAGACCCATCTGTCTCAATTGCTTTCTCGCCGTAGACTGGCTTCTCCAACAGGATACGATTTTTAACAACGGTTTCGCTTCAAGTAGGCCATAATCATTGAGTGCTTTCTCGTGCACTATGATAACGACGCTACAGAGGTTATTATGTAATGTAATGTGATTAGTAACTTCTATTGCGCCGGTGTCTAATGCACAAGGCATCAACCGATGGCACACCAAAACCAAGCCGTAATCAGGTCAAAATCCGGAAGGTCAGTCCGTAAGACAGAGAGGCAGCCTATGGCGGATAAGCAATTTGAAAGACGTAAGTTTTAAGTTGAGAACGAAATGACAAAAGCGACTGAGCAGAGCGGACAGACACGGGAAGAGAGTTCCAAAAAGTAGGTCTAGCAACCGAAAAAGCTCGTTTGCCAAGAACAGTTCTGGATTTAGGTATAACCAGACAAAGATAATCAGATGACCTCGTTGAATAATGATAAGTCTGGGGAGTAAGAACTGATTTTAAGCATTGTGGCTGGCCAGAATTCAAAGTTTTATAAACGATGAGCCCCAATTTGAAAATGATTTTCTGCTGAACAGGAAGCCAATGCAAGGATTTAAGAACAGGGGTATTATGTTGAAATTTTGATGTATTAGTTATGGCTCTAGCCAAAGAGTTCTGCAATCTCTGCAGCTTCAGGATGTTTGCCTTATTGATACCAGTAAGAAGCGAATTACAGTAATCTAAGCGACTGGAAACCAATGCATTTGGCAGAGATAACCTTGCAGACATTGGCACATAACGCCTAATTCTGCGTATATCACGAATCAAAATATATGATGACTTACATATATGTTAACATGACCAGTGAGAGACATGGTAAATTGAAAACGACGCCTAAATTACGAGCAGCATCAGCCAGCTCAACAATGGAGTCACCAAGTTTCAATGACTTAAGCTTATCAAATTTCTTAAGTTGCTGTAGAGTGCCTAGTAGCAGAAATTCAGTCTTTGATGGGTTAAGGAGGAGTTCATTGGCTGCCATCCAAGACTGTACCTCGTCAAAGACAGCAGACAACAGCTGCACAGATGAGTCACATGACAGACTGTCAAATGAAATGTAGATTTGAGTATCATCAGCATAGAAATGATATCCCAGTGAATGACTACCCAGCAATGTTCCTAGTGGTGTGGTGTATAATGTAAAAAAAGAGGACCAAGCACAGAACCTTGGGGAACACCACATGCCAACAAAGTACTAGATGAATAATTACCATTTAAATACACTGATTGAGTGCGTGGACTAAGATAAGTACTAAACCAATTTAATGCAGGACCAGAGATCCCAAACCAGTGCTTGAGGCGATGAAGAAGAAGAGAATGATCCACAGTATCAAAAGCAGCAGATAAGTCAAGAAGAACAAGTGCTGTAGCCTTACCCTTGTCCACTGAGCACATAATGTCATTATGAACATTGAACAGCAAGAAGTGCGGATTCTGTTGAGTGAAACTTACGATAAGCCGACTGAAAAGGGGAGATTAGTGAGTTTGATGATAGGTGAGATTGAATGCGATTCATGACTATTCGTTCAAGGATTTTAGAGATCAAATTCAAGGTTGAGATGGGTCTATAATTTGACAGGTCGTCATGGTCAAGATAGGTTTCTTAAGCAGCGGATGAACTATGGCATGAGCAAAAGCAGATGGGAAAGATCCCTCGTGCAATGAGAAATTAATAATCGATGTAATGGTTGGACCCAAGACATCAAAGCACTCTTTCAGAAACCAAGTAGGTATGATGTCAATGAGACCGGTTTTGTTAGGCAAGGAAAAGATAAGTGTTCTAACCTCTTCAAGAGTAGTTGGAAGAAAGTAGTCCATAACAGGAGGTGAAAAATTTGGATGGAGGAATTTATCCAGTGCAAAACAACTGACCAATTTAAGACGTATACCAGAAATTTTGTCTGCAAAAACCGTCAAGAATTTACTTGCAAGATCATTAGCAGCTAAGCACACAGTAGGGAACAAATGTAGGGGAGAGTTGCCCCAATTGGACCGTTGCCTTAATTGGACCACAGCCGATTTACACCCTAGATACCCATTTAACTTCGTTTTCAACTGTTGTATTCTTGCGCAGCAGAATATTGATCGAATCGACGTAGGCAGTTTTACGGAATACTAAACATTTATTAAATGGCGGTTAAAACTCTATTTCATGTAGTTCTGATCTATTTTTAGCCGTACCTGACAACGAGGATATACATTTAAGATCAGCTTTTAAAAATGCAATCAAATTTGTTTTAGCTATAGCCAGGTTTCATGTTTGAGCGACAATAAGTGTTTTTAGGCTAAGACTGACGTGGGTTGAACTACCGCAGTGTAAGCAGAAGTAGTCCGTGTTGCCCGGAATGGACCACACTTAGTTTCCTGAATTGGACCGATAATTTGGGGTGGTCCATTTAAGGACACCTGTACTTGCAATGTGCTTGAGGTGCTTATTTATATAATAATAAGTTCCTTTGGCTTGTATTCTGTCGAACAACATTTTCTTTCAGTTGTATATGTAGATGTCTACGAGTAAAAGAAATGCGGGGACTGCTTGACGATGATGTGTTCCTCTATGCAAACTGTGTGTAATTCCTCTAAGTAGGCCCCTATTATTTGTTAAGTGTCAGACTCAAATGGTTGTAACTAAGTATTAATAAAAGACTTAACTAATCATTTAGTCGTAAGTAAGTAGTCTATAGTTAACTATGTATTGTCTATATATAACTAGTGATTCTGACAATGTACACCTAATTAGTTTACTGGCAGTGGTTATAATAGACTTAATAGTCATATATTAAGTTGATTTCTACTACTTTTATAATATTTTGACAGTTAGATACAGACGCCTTTATTGCATGTTATAGACAATTAGTGTTTTAAAACGTTTAAAGTGTTTTTTATTGCACATTATCTTTAAAACACGTCTTTAAAATAATATGTCCCATTCCAGGCAACTGGTCCAATCAAGGACACCATGTGGTCCATTTAAGGCAACAGGTTGCCTTGATTGGACTTATTGGAGCTCAAGTTGTTTTAGTTATTTTTCATAAATGCATGTCCCTTGATTATTAACAACATACTTGAATTATCAGCCCATCATATGGCATAATTTCCTTTTAGAAATTCGGTAGCATTCATTCAGTAAACCTCGGTTTCCCTTAGGTGGTCCATTATAGGCAACTCTCCCCTAACTTATCTCTGTGTAACAATTTATTTAAGGCCAACGACAAGGTTTTTGGTGATGCAGAACTTTCAGCAATTAAATTAGTTAAATAGGTGGACTTGGCAGATGACACCAGTTTTCGCACATGTTTGCACTGTTGCTTAAACTTAATGTGATCAGAAGGCAGACGAGAGTGGCGCCATCATCGCTCCAATTGACTTCTTCGACGCCTAGCCTCAGAAATGGCAGAGTTGAACCAAGGCTGCGGTGTGCGCTCTACAACCCTCTTAGTTTTAAAAGGAATGTGCTTATCAAGCAGCTCACTTAAAGTAGACTGGAACTGCAGAGCTAGCTCATTAGCTGTTTGTGCAGGAGATAGCCAAAACGGAGATGCCAAGATATAATTCTTTAGCTTATTTAAATCAATTTTATGCCAGGGTCTATCTGTCTCTCTGTCATCCCCTACTCACTACTCGCCTCAAGTTCTCCAACCAAATTAACAATAAACTCATAACATTATGTAGGTAAGCAAGTAAGTATTTAACTATATTAATAAGCAAGTCAAAACGCCCAAGCCTGACAAACTATAGCGCATAGAAAAGAGGCCCATGACGGTAAAAGGCAAAATCAAAGGATGCCATTATCGATTGCTTATGAGAAGTGACGACAATTCTTGTAGGCAAAGAATAAAACGTATTCAGTCCGTTATATGTGAATTGGCTAAGTCACGTTAAACGCCGTTATCCGGATTGTCGAGTAGACCCCTAAGTTTCCGCTTTTAACTTTCTCGTCTAGCGTTCGTGATCTAGGAGTGACCCTTGACAATTCTCTCACTTTTACTGAACACATTTCCAAACTCACTCGCACTTCCTATTTTCACATAAGGCGCCTTAGAGCTATCCGTCTGTCTCATCTCCAATTTTCACTTCAATCGTCCATGCATTTGTCTGCTCTAGACTTGACTACTGCAATTCCCTCCTCATTGGTCTTCCCAAAGTCCGTCTTGCTCCTCTTCAGTCCGTTCTCAATGCTGCTGCTAGATTAATTTCCCGTCTTCTCTCATATCACCACCTTTATGGCAGAAGAACTCTCCTGGCTCCCGCTTTCTGCCCGCATCCAATTTAAGGTCCTCATCCTTGTCTCTAAGGCTCAACTTGGTTTTGCTCCGAGATATTTATGCGACTTAATTCATCGCCCTCACTCTGCTGCTTCTCTTCGTCCTCTTCGTTCCTCTGACCGTTTGGACCTCCTCGTTCCTCGTGTGGCTCAATCTTGGTCTTTTGCCTCCATTGGCCCTGCTCTTTGGAATGAGCTTCCTCCCTTCGTTCGTTCTTGTATTCTCTCAGGTAACGTCTCTTCGTCTTTTACCTTTCTTAAAACTTGCTTTTTCTCTCGGGGTCTCTCGCACTGGGAGCGCTTCTGAATGGCCCTCCCGCTAGCAGCGCTTTATAAATTTCGGAATACAATACAATACAATAATGATTGGAAATATTGTTGCAAAGTTGCAAAGCAAAGGTTATCTCACTGAAAACATTGATCAACGTCATAGTGTAAGTTAGTTACGATCAAAGTACACCGGAATGATAAATTGTCACAATGATGAATAAACACAATTGGTAGTCTGGGTAAGTTACACAAAAATCATTTTATACTAATAATTAACGTCATAACAAACTGTAGTCTACGTCATTATCGACAATTTCTACGTCATGATGACTGAATAACATAACCAACCAAAATCTATTAGTAATGTAAAAATTTCGTAATAATATAACTAATGATAAATTACACCATAATAATTCAATCGCGGTGTTACAAGATTTCCATGTATGAAAATTTGACTTGTCCGTTCTGCTCAAGCTGCTCAGTTCACGAGTTTAATTCAGGATTATTGCGTCAGCTTGGCGCCATTCATTTTCTGGGCCAAATCATCATGTCGCCATTTCCCCATGTCTTCCCATGTTAATAGGAACCTATTTTGGTTGAATATACGGTTTAGTACCCAGGTGGATGCTAGATTGGGGAACGCGCTTAGCTTTCAAATAGCGCTTCTGAAATTTGGAGTTTACGATTATGATTACGATACATAAGCTGACTATTGCTACGCCGTCAACAATTTTATTACACTAAAGCAGGCTGCTCCACATAGCGGGACTACTGTCCTTTCAAAACCAACTTGCTGTGTCAACAATATACTGATGTGATACATGCTTAGTCATTTGTATAAATGTTTTCTGCAGTAGAATTTGTATACTAAACCGAACTTTTTTGATTAGCTAGCTTGCGCGCATATAATACGGTTCCTCCGACGAATTATTTAATTTATTACCTTTACGAGCGATTAAAGATTGAGGAATGAGGATATTACGATGCAGCCTTCTCCAGAAAAATGCAAAACGTAGTAACTTCTGTAAATATTCGGCAAGTCTCTTACCTTCTGCAAATTCGCGAGTATCTTATTTAGGCTATATCTGCTGGTAGACTTCGTCAGCTCTTACAAGAGCCTAAAATAACGACGAAATTTTATTGTGCCCTATATTTATATATATATATATATGTATATATATATACACAATAACTATACACTATATGTATATATATTATATATATATACATAGGCCTATACATATAGTGTAGTTATTATTTCTAGGATTCAGAAAGACCTATCTGTTTCTGGAAATTAACACGGCACTTAAAATTTCTTATCGGTGTCCTGCTGTTATCAGCTTAGAACGACAGCTTTCGGCTCTACGAAAAGCTCCTCTTGAGATGCGTTCAAAATCAATACGTAGTTAGATCAATATATGCCGTATCGAAGACTTTAATCGGACAAAGGTTTCCGCGTGACCTAATACAGTTTAAACTTTTCGAAAACATTTCCAATCGATTGCAATCAAGATACACACTGTCTGATGTCTCCGCTAACAGCTGAATGTCGTTCTAGTGCAGAGGTGCACACACTTTTACGGCCAAAGGCCACTAAACGATTTCTTAAACACTTCGGGGGCCAAACAAGTGTGACGACTCAGCCTAGTTAGGATTAATGCATACCAAAATTTATGAAGATGACGTGTGCAGTAAAACACATACAAACGTTGGCCTAAACATACAGAGTGATAGAGAAATGGGACTCTTAGCACTTCTATATTATTACAATACTGGTAGTTTTTTCAATGAGCACGGTGCGCAAGTCACTGTCAGTGCCGGCTCTTAAATAGTTCCCTTTCCTGTTGGACATCGCGGGCCACATGACGACTCATTACGGGCCAGATTTGGCCCGCGGGCCGGAGGTTGTGCACCACAGTCTAGCGGCTCGTGCAGTGCACAAGCTGGTCTAAAGCTTCGGAATTCGCTGTTCCGTACAGCTGTACTGTTCGCTGTCCGTTCTTGAATATCACTCATCTGTCTCAACTTTGTTTCCCTCCGTATGTATGCTTATATGTGTAGTGGTTGACTTCTATGGCTCCAGATATTCATTGGAAGGCAGGCACTCAATGACACGGCTAATAGGTGTAGGCATGCACTCATACCACACGGACTGACAAACCGACGCACAGATTTAAGACAACAAAGGCACCAGTTAGTCTGAAGAATGAGCCAACTGACCACCTGACCACATGCCACACGGACAGAGATATACAGACAGAGCAGGACGAATACGGACAGAGCCAGAGAGAAGGATGAACAGACGCAGCTATGTGAGTAAGCGTGTAACCCACCCGACTGACTTGACTGTATAAATAGAGGCTGGAGTTGCAGCTCCTGGATGGCAGCACTTCGTCACTCACTCGAAGAATGAAGTGGGTATGCGAGTGTTCGCGATCACATTTGTAGACTTCGACTTCCTTGATTTGTCGGCCAAAACCAATGACGAAGGCCTTTTTGGAGTTAAGATAGTCGAAAATTCTTACGGTTCCATTAAGTTGCGTCACAGTTTCGTTGTTTTGAACCACGATTGCGCCCAACCACATACCCGCTTTGGGGAAGTCTCTTTCTTTATATTTGGTGTCGCGTGACGGCTTTCGTATGCTTCTAACCACGGGTTCGTCGATCCAGCAATTTCGAATTCAGCTAAATTTTCTGATTTTTTCTCAGCCATTAAATTTAAAAGCAATCTTCGAGACTTTTAAACTGACCTTGTTGACGTCTATGAACTGGATCGCACGAATTAATTAAGTCTGTGAGCGCTGGAATATTCAGATTTAACGATACAGCTTTCTTCAGAATAGAAGCAAGCAAAACCAAATAACCGCCACAAATGTTCGGAAAGTCTCTGGACTCGTCTGAACTCGCAAGAATCTTTGTTATGCTCGTAGGTTTAACCAACTCTGACGTATGCCAAACGAAAAGATGGCTTTCTATAATGTCTTTATAATGTCGTGATCGAAATTGTTTAGAAAAAGAGTAGTGAATAATTTCCGGGTTTTGCTTTTCGGAATTGAGACAGTCCTACTTTTTTTATATTCCCGACGCACTGGACAGTTCTTGTTGTTTCCTAACGGCACGTAGCTCGGCTTTGAGTGAAAAGCGCTTTTGATAGGCAGTATCTAGAGCAAACATTGAGCAAATGGAAGGTGCTGTTGTGTACCTACGTACCTGTTGCTCTGACCGTGTGAACTTACACATAATGGCTGTTCATGAGCGGCGATCCGGGAGTCGAGGGGGACAAGAGCCCCACCTTTAAGAGTGGGGGATACACCATACATTTGCCCCCCCCCCACATTTAGAAGAAATCCCAAAAAGGTCAACAAGTTTTTTCGCGCAGATCAGTTCAAAACTATGTTTTGACCAGATCAGTTCTAAAGTGTCCCCAACCCCACCTGTCAAACAAGGTCGCCGCCAGTGTGGCTGTTGTAAAATCTTTACAAGGATAATAAAATATCGTTTTATTTGATGTTAGGTAATGCTATACTACGTCACCTCTGTAGACAACACTGTCACAACAGTATATCTGGAGGCCGGCGAATAAGGTGGTTTCCGCGACTAATTCAGTGTCATGGGTTCACACGATGAAATCATAATCTAACAACATTTCAGATTAATTTGATTTCTGAATCAATAATTCAGTTGTTAATGCGAAAGATCGATTGATTAATAAAAAATTAGATTTAGAAATTGGGACTGAGATAAGTCAGGATTCGGCTGATTTAGGATTCTTTTGATTTAGGCAATAGGCATATTATCAGGTATTACTGAAAACTGTAGAATTCAGAGAATTTAGGAATCTGGAAAGATAGGTTTGGGTATACGTTTAGGGAACTTTAGGATTTACACGATTTAGGATTTTTAGAAATTTAGGATTTTAGAAATTCAGGATTAAGGTAGTCTCTGATTCCGGTAATTCGTAATAGCCTGAAACTTGGTCCACTGACAACTTCTCAACTGGTTTGAAATCTTGGATGCGCCCTGGTAGCGAGAGTGAGCCTTTCTTCTAGTACTCCTTCGTCAGTTATCAAGAGATTATTTGGGGCTAAGAGGCGAATGGTTACTATTAAAGGGACGGTTAAGATAAGAAGATCAATATTCTGTCTTAATGCAGATTAGGGCCAAGGCAATTTAGTGCAATCAAGTGGCATATGTGTGCACGTATGTGCTCATGTTTGCATGGATATCCATATATTCTGCATTTAAGAGATTCGTAATCTGTTGGGGGTAAAAGTAGGTTGGTGCAATATAAATTGTACGTTTAGGCCGTAAATCAATCAATCGCTGTTCTATGCAGATTCAGAACAAAAAACAGTTGAATTCTTTGGCTAAGAGGTTGAACCGACTACAGATTCAGTGTTGGAGAGGGAGTCAACGTCTCCCAGATTCCTCGAGTTGACCGTACCCAAGCTGCTTGGGGAGGGAGTGAACATGGAAGAGGCCCGGTAGGTTTGGCTCGGACGAGCCGGGCAGACATCGAGTGGTTCTGGCATCGGCTTAGGAAGAAAGGGACGGTTAAGATAATCCCAACTATGGCCAGGGCTCAGCTCAGTAGCATGCCACCAATGTTCATCGGTATGTCTATCAATACATCCATCTATCCATCTATCCATCTATCTATCTATCTATCTATCTATCTATCTATCTATCTATCTATCTATCTATCTATCTATCTATCTATCTATCATCTATCTATCTATCTGTCTATATGTCTGTCTGTGTGTCTGTGTGTCTGTCTATCTATCTGTCTATCTGTCTGTCTGTCTGTCTGTCTGTCTGTCTACTGTATCTATCTATCTCTACCTCTTCCCCTCTGTGCCTATCTCTCATACTCTATCTCTGTTTTTCTCCGTGCTTCCCTGGTTGATTCACTAAATCTTTCCCTGCTTTACTTGTCCTATTTCTATCTCCCTATGTATCTATCCTACCGTACTTCCGTATTTCTCTATCTGTATCTGTCTGTCTGTTTCACTTTCTCCGTCCCCGTGTTTCTCTCCATTGTAGTGTTATCGCTTTCTCTCTTGCCTCTCTTCGTTCTTCTTTCTCCTTTAATTTCCTCTCTTTCATTTTCTCTTCTCGATCTCCGTTTCTCTCTATCTGTCCAAATCTTCTTTCTTTTCTTCTCTGACTGTCTCTCTACATATAAGCCATTTCCTGTCTTCATTTCTGTATCTTCTTCTCTGTCTATCTGTCTCTGTGTCGCCTCATTATCTTAATTTATCTTCCTCTGCCCGTGTCGTTGT
Organism: Allolobophora icterica; assembly: GCA_963556255.1. NCBI lineage: Eukaryota > Metazoa > Annelida > Clitellata > Crassiclitellata > Lumbricidae > Allolobophora > Allolobophora icterica. The sequence continues at coordinate 7,266,901 of OY744609.1, read as the reverse complement.
CTCTTTATCTACCTCTGCAGTAACTAGTTCTCAGTCTCCTTGCACTACCCATGTCATCATGTATATTCATATTTCACAGCCTGCCATTGAAAAGACAGCTGATTAAATGACAGTTATCTGGACATGTAGAGTTTAAATCAGTTGGGAGGACCAGTGGGTCAGAAAAAAATGTATGGTGCAATGTTTCTTCAGCGGTAGGCAACCAATATCCAGGAGCACATTGTATGGAAAAATGTGTCTTCAGCTACCTGGGAGGTGGTATTTACAATTGGGAGGAAAGGACCTATGGGTAGGAGCGCAATATGTGGGGCACATGCATCTTTAATGGAGAGCAGTCTGAATCATTGGGAGGGAGAGTGACGGAGAACTATAGGTAGGAAATGTATGAGAAGTGTATATTCAAAAGTAGACTGTCTAAACCAGTCAGTTGAAGGAACGACATAAAATTATGTATAGGTCTTTCCCCTCTAAATGTATGGGGAATTGCGTCCTCAATGGGGATAGTCTATTCGGCATGGAGACCTATGGCAGGATCGAAATGTGGGGGAACTTTGGAAATAGGCTGATCCATTGGAGAGGGGAATTACCACCTTTCCACCCATACACATTAATATCATCTTTGAGCATCTGAAGCATAGCAATTTCGCCTTCAAGTTTAATATCGACAACAAAGTTAAATATCGACAACAAAGTTAAAAATCGACAACAAAGTTAAAAAATCGACAACAATAAACAAACGTAGTTAAAAATCGACAACAATAAACAAACGTCCAATCTTTACAAACAACAGCAATCAATCAATTTTCGGCTAATCAAAGACTCAAGCTAACACCAACGCAACTTGTTACATAGAAACAATTTCTAAGAATTAATTCAATTGATGCCCAACTGATTCACTATAAATTCCAACCAAATAATAGAAGAAGCAGAGGGCAATAATCGGATCAAACCAGCGACGCGGTATAATAATTTATAAGCACACTTTATGCTATAATTCGCTTGCGCTTAAGTTATAATGACATTCATCGTCAATCAAGAAAAAATTATGCAGGAGTTGCAGATTGACTATGCCGTAATCAGAACAGAAGATAATGAAATGCTAATAACTATTAAGATGCGTAGTAGTATTGGTAGTAGTACTAGTAGTAGAAGTAGTAGCAGTGGTAGTGGAAGTAGTAGTAGTAATAATAATAGCAGTAGTAGCATCGTAGTGGAAGTAGTAGTACGGGTAGTGGTGGTGGTGGTGGTGGTGGTGGTGGTGGTAGTAGTAGTAGCTGAACTAGTAGTAATAGAGATAGTAGTAGTAGCAGTATTGGTAGTGAAAGTAGCAGCAATTAGAGTGATAGTAGTAGTTGTAGTACTAGTAGTAGTAGTAGTTGTTGTAGCAGTAGTAGTAATACTAGCAGTAGTAGTAGTAGTAGTAGTAGAAACAGTAGTAATACTAACAGAAAAGGAACAATAAGTAGCCTAATCCATTAAGAATAAATATTGTCAGTTAGGCACAGTTACAGTTTTGCAACGTGAGAAAAATAGATTCTAACAGCTGGATATGACATCACTTATCGTGTCTGTTTCATCAGCTCATGCATTTAATTCGGGGTATTCAATAAGCTCGCCTGCTGCAGTTGCTCGACCAAGCGTGTGTTGTCTTCTGGAAGTTGGAGGAGCATTCCTGTCTGCAGCAGAAGTTCCATTCTGTAGACAGAAGCCAGATAGGAGAACGCCTTGAATTGATCCTCAGGGTTAAGCTGCAGCTTCTGGAAGGCAGTGCATGCCATGTGATAGGCAGTTTCTCGCTTGACTTCACCGATCACTCGAAGGATGAAGTGAGTATGCAGGTGAAGGCGTCCACAGCGGCAGACTTCGCCTTCCTGGATTTGCCGACCAAAAGCCAGGCTGAAGACACTCCGAAATTCGAGATAGTCGAAAACCGTAATAGTTCCACTATGTTGTCTCAGGACGTCGATATTGAGAACGGAGATGCATCCAAACCACAAGTTCGATTCAGGACGGTCTCTTTCTGGGTATTTGGTGTCGTGTAGCGGCTCTCGCACTTCCAACCATGGGTTAATTCTCATTTCAGCCATGCCAACTGTAAAAATGTAAATGTGCACTTTCAACTTAACCGGAATCCTTTTAATTCTCCTTAGGCTTAGCCGTTGTAAAAATAGCCATATCAACTGTAAAAATGTAAATGTACAAGTTCAACTTAACCGGAATATTTTGATTTCTGCCTAGGACTAGCCATTGTAAAACATAGACATATCATCTGTAAAATAGTAAGTGTGTACTTTCAACTTAACTGGAATCCTTTGAATTCTGATTAGGCCTAGCCATTGTAGAAATAGTCACATCAACTGTAAAATGTAAATGTGCACTTTCAACTTAACCGGAATCCTTTGAATTCCGCTTAGGGCCAGCCATTGTAAAAAAATAGCCATATCACCTGTAAAATAGCAAGGTTATACTTTCAACTTAACTGGAATCCTTTCAATTTTGCTTAGGGATAGTCGTTGTAAAAATAGCCATATCAACTGCAAAAATGTTAGTATGTACTTTCAACTTAACTGGAATCCTTTGAATTCTGATTAGGCCTAGCCATTGTAAAAATAGTTACGTCAACTGTAAAATTGTAAACGTACACGTTCAACTTGGCCGGTATCCCTTGAATTCTGCTAAGGGATCGCCATTGTAAAAATGGCCATATCAACTCTATAAAAATCCAAATGTACATGTTCAACTTAACCGGAATCTTTTGAATTCTGTTGAGGGTTAGCCATTGCAAAAAGGTCATATCACCTGTAAAATGTATATGTACACGTTCAACTTAACCGGAATCCCTTGAATTCTGCTTAGGGCTAGCCATTGTAAAAATAGCCATCATCAAGTGTAGACATGCAAATGTACACGTTCGACTTAACCGGAATACTTTTAATTCTGCTTATTGCTAGCCATTAGAGAAAAAGCCATATCAACTGTAAAATGTAAATGTAGGCCTACACATTTTTCTATAGCGATTATAGAGTTAAAATGAATTAATCGGGTGAGATCCTTCACCACCGCGGCTCGTTTGAATGGGTGCCATGCCATTTAAGGTCCCCGCCTAGCTGAAGCACCGTGCAAGACCGTGCTGGTAATTTCATCTCTCCTCCGCTTGGACTAAATTAGCACTAATATCAGAAAGGCGGTTCGCGCGAATTAATTAATCAATTAACGATTCGGTAGCTGCAAATTCAGAGTTTAATTAATTAATGACTAAATTGGCACTCATCAAAAGGGCGATTCGCGTGAATTAATTAATTAATTTTAAAGCTGAAAATTCAGAGTTAACTACAATACCGCTTACTCAAGATCAGATGAAACTTGTATAACTTCCGCAAATATTCGACAAGACTGAGATCTCGTGTAAATTCGCTAATATGTTGCTTATGCTCGCAAACCCACCAACTCTAACAGGAATCAACGCAAGCAGCAGATTTAACCACTGTGACGTCAGCGCAACTATATAACTACGATATTTAAGAGTTTCCCACAAAATTTTAAGATATTATTACGACAGTAATCAGTAAAAACCAGTCAAAATTCCCATAAGAAATATCCATGTTATTGTTTCTCTATAGCCTAATCATAGCAAAGTGCTCTATGCAGGGATATTCCCTGAACACTGGAAATTCCTTAGCAGTATCCAATTATAACTGTCAGCTCGGCTTTGAGAGAAAAGCTTCTTTGATAGGATTTATTTATAGGATGTAATGTAATATAATGTAAATCTCCGAAATTTCCCACCGCCACACAAAATATCAAGTCCGCAATAGCCAGGCTGCCTTGTTCGTTCCAGTGCCAGGTCAGAGTCCGGGGAGCTCAAGCCGAGGAGACAGCAGGGTGCTACGGTGGTATATATAATCGGTGATGATGATGGTTGTGTGGTGGCGCAGAGTTAGAATCAGGATAGGATAGCTTGAAGAGTTTGGTTTTCAGTCGTGAATGGAAAGCAGCGGAGGAGAGTGCAAGCGAAGGAGAGGAAAAATTAGCAGGCGAGATAGGCGGATGAGCAAACTGGCGGATATCTTTTGGAAGATCATTCCAAAGAGCCGGTGCAGCATAGACTAATGAGCGGGTTCCGGAACTTCCGGTCCGCCATTCCGGGTGTCCGCTATTTCGGGGCCCACTATTCCGGGGGTCCGCCATTCCGCGGGTACGCTATTCCGGGAATCCGCCGGAATATACATACATACAACATACATACATACATACATACATACATACATACATACATACATACATACATAGACAAGCACATACACACCTACATACATGTACATACATAAATACATACATGTACATACATAAATACATACATACATACATACATACATACATACATACATACATACATACACACAAATATTATACATACATACATGTATGCACATACATACATATACACGTACAAACATACATACATGTATTTACACACATATATAAATCATATGCATACATATATATAAATGTACGTACATACATGTATGTATGTACATATATACATACATACATACTTGTTTGTGCATGCATACATACATATGCATATATATATACACACGTACATACATACATACAGGCATGTACATACATACATATATTCATACATACATGTATGTACATACATACATGTATATACATACATACATGTATGTACTACATACATACATATTTGCCTATATGTATGTACATACATGCATGCATATATATACACATATATATACATATATACATACATATATACATGTACATATATGTACACATATATATACATATATACCTACAAATATACATGTATATATTCATGTATGTACATGCACACATACATACATATATACATACAAACAGACGTACAAACGAACATACATACATACATGCATTCATGCATTCATACATACATGTACATACATAAATACATACATACATACACACAAATATTATACATACATGTATGCATGTATGTATGTCTGTATGTATGTATGCATGTAAGTATGTATCCATGTATATATGTATGCAGGGCTGTAGTGGTAAAATTTGAGGTGAGTACACGCTACCGGTGAGAAGAGGCGTCACTTGGGCTGGTGTCACCCTTCAAAAAATGTGGTGACGTTTTTTTAGGAATTCGTCTCACAAAAATTGACCACTTTTTAGTGTTTTTAGGAATTCGTCTCTGAAAAAAGTTGATGACCTTTTTTTCATTGGTCAATTGCTAAAGGGTCTCTAGAGAGGTAAGTATACGCTGTATACCAGCGTATACCCTCGCTGCAGCCATGAGGGCCTATACGCTGCCTAGAGGTGAGTATACGCTGTATACCCGCGTATACCCTCGCTGCAGCCATGAGGGCCTATACGCTGCCTAGAGGTGAGTATACGCTGTATACCCGCGTATACCCTCGCTGCAGCCATGAGGGCCTATACGCTGCCTAGAGGTGAGTATACGCTGTATACCCGCGTATACCCTCGCTGCAGCCATGAGGGCCTATACGCTGCCTAGAGGTGAGTATACGCTGTATACCCGCGTATACCCTCGCTGCAGCCATGAGGGCCTATACGCTGCCTAGAGGTGAGTATACGCTGTATACCCGCGTATACCCTCGCTGCAGCCATGAGGGCCTATACGCTGCCTAGAGGTGAGTATACGCTGTATACCCGCGTATACCCTCGACTACAGCCATGAGTATACGCTGCCTAGAGGTGAGTTTACGCTGTATACCCGCGTATACCCTCGCTGCAGCCATGAGTATACGCTGCCTAGAGGTGAGTATACGCTGTATACCCGCGTATACCCTCGACTACAGCCCTGTATGTATGTATGTATGTATGTATGTATGTATGTATGTATGTATGTATGTATGTATGTATGTATGTATGTATGTATGTATGTATGTATGTATGTATGTATGTATGTATGTATATGTATGCACGTACATGTATGTATGTTTGTCAGTTCTACAAATGACCGAGACTCATTTATTTTCTCATCTATGTTTTCTTGTTTTTGGCTTGCTTTGCGAGTTAGACTACGGTAGTGATTTTTAAAAAAAGTAGCAAGTGAGTGTTTAATAGAAATAATTTCAAATTCAATGAATGTTAGCTTTTGTCTGCGTTTGAGCGTTGATGTAAACACATATCTACAACTCAGTTAAAAATTTCAAAATTTTGAAATAAATAAGTAAGTGAGTGTCTATTCCTACAAGTGGGAACGTTCCATTTCAAATTCTGCTTCTTCATTGGCCTCAGAAATAATCCGTCAATCAGTAACAAACCACACTTAAAATTTTGTTATGGATGTCGGCCATCTTGAATTTTTGTGTTTCACATTCAAAATTAATGTTTAGCAATTTCAGAGGGCTCTTACGCTAACATTAATTAGTAGACCCTGACGGATCATCGTGCCAAATTTAAGGTTTTTATCCGCCAGGTAACGATAATTTAACCAAGCCACCTTACCACGAAAGGCTACCAAAATTCTCATATCTCAGCATATATATGAGATACACTCCACTGGCTCCAGGACAGAATCAGATCCAAGATCTTCCTCCTCTTTGGTCGGACTTCGTTGGTTGGCTCTGCTCCATCCAGGGCCGCATTAAGGCTAGTGCGGGCCCGGGTGCTGTGACTGCCAAATTTCATCAGAGAAAAATTTGATGACCTTTCTTGGGAATTTTGATGGCCTTTTTTAGGAATTTGTTCTTACATTAACATTTTTATGTAGGCCTACTTCCGAAAATGCGGGCCCCAAAATCTCCGGGCCCGGGTGCTGCAGCACCCTTAGCAACCCCTTAATGCGGGCCTGGCTCCATCATACACATGAGATCTGTTTGTACCGGATTCAGCTCAGTCAGGTCCCCGGTCGCTTCGTTACGTCCGCCCGTGGAGATCTTCCGGTCCCTCGTTGCCGTATTTTAGCACGAGTGCAACGTGCACTCTCGTGTGTCGATGCACTTGTGAATAAACTGGTGCCCGTTGGAACAATCTTCCCGTTGTCATTCGAGCTGTCCTTTCAAACTCTGCTCATGTGATTTTTAAGCTATGTTAAGACGAGCCTCCAGAGCCTTTGAGGGGTTGATGAAATGCGCTTGATAATGTCCAAATACCAAACTTAAGATTACGGCAAATCTTAAAACCATAGGTACCTTAAATTTAGTCGACCAACCATAACAACTTGCAAGATCACATCTTGAAATCTTTTATTCGCCTCGGTTAGCGGCGTTCAACATTTGGTTTGTTTCAACCAGCTAATGGTTTATATTGAAGGATGATATTCTACGATAATGCAGCTTGCATCAAATTTGAGTCAAGGTAAGTTGGTGCGATCCAATAGTAGAACTAAGCATTGGAATATCCTGGAATCAGGGTCTGGTAACTAAAAATGTTCATCAGAAAATAAACAATTCTCGTTTTAAACTCTCAAACTGATTACGGTTAGGGTCAAGGTTGTCAACGTGTGAAGATCACGAAGAACTTGAAAAATTAGAAGCCTACCATGTTATGAAAACTTGGAAATTAAAAGGTTTGTCGTAGATATAACGAAATTTCTTTGCTTACTAAGCCCCAGCAAGGTAAAATAAAATCAAAGAAGCACTACTGTATACGACCTTTGTGCTTGCTTCCCTTTTCACCTTATTTAAATGCATGGATCAGCCGCTGGGTAAAATCAATCGCTGTTCTACGCAGACTCAGAACACAAAACTTAATTTCTTTTGGTTGAGTTCAAACAGACTACAGATTCAGCGTTGGAGAGGGAGTCAGTGTCTCTCAGGTTCCTCAAGTTCCCTTGGTTTTGGTTTGCCATCGCTTAATGCCTTGTGCATTAGACACTGGCAGCGTAATTCATTTCAGCAACACTCATAAAAGCTCAGCTAACTTTGTCTCGTCTCGTCTCATGGTATTTATTTTCTCATCGTTTTCAATAAAAACAATTATTATTGAGCCATTTAATAATCTACGATATCACACAAGTCAACAATGTCGACAATCATAAACGAACATTTATAGAGCGCCTTTTCCTAATGTTTTGTCATTTAATTTACAACTAATTCTATGTTATGGTTCACACACAATGATAATTATTATATTCTAACAACATTTCAGATTAATTTGATTTCTGAATCAACAATTCGGCTGTTAAATGCGAAATGTCGGCTGGTAAATTAAAAATTAAATTTCGAAATTAGGATTGAGATAAGTTAGGATTTGGCTGATTTATATATCAGGTAGGCCCTACTATAATTTTGCAATCTATTGGGGGGTAGAAGGCAAAAAGTTCACAAAAAGAACTATGAAAACATACAGATGGCCATAAAACTTGGAAACAGAAAGTTTGTCTGAAAATGACGACAATTGTTTTCTTAGTTTGTCCCGAAATTGGTTAGCGTTAAGGCTATGGTTGTCAATAATAATTTAATTATTAAACTTTGTACAGTAAAAAGGTCATGCAAAACTTTAAAAGCCAGGAGGTAAAAAATTGAGAAGCCAAAAACGTTCTTATACATATGACGAAAGTTATCTACTTAAATAAACCATCATCTAGGTAAAAAGCAATCGGCGATGTTCAATAAGTCCATGGTTTCACCCTGACCTCATTTAAATGCACGAATCAGCCATTGGATGCAATCGAAAACTGCTCTACACATTTTAAGAACAAAAAACAGTTGAATTCTTTGGCTATGAGGCCGAACCGACTGCAGATTCAGCGTTGGCGAAGGCGTCAAAGTCTCCCATGTTCCTCGAGTTGACCGTACCCATGCTGCTGGCGGAGGGCGTGAACATGGTAGGTTTGGTTTGGGCGAGCCGGGAAAACATCGATTGGTCCTGGCGTTTGCTTAGGTAGTAGCGGACGGTTAGGATAATCCCAACCATGGCCAAGGCGGCGATGAGGGCGGACAGACCGCAGGCCAATGCAATCGTTGCCCCGAATCCAAGGCCACTGGAGGAGGATGATCCTGATGACTGTTCGTCATTACCGGCAATCAGCGCGCTCGCTAACAAAACATACCACAAACAGAAGATGAGGCAATTATTTATTTATTTATTTATTTATTTATTCTGGATATTTCTATAGCGCCTCTCGAAGTCAACTACTACTCAGAGGCGCTCCCGACTACAGCATTTGATACTGTCCCGGAATTTTCACGCCAAAGCGCCACGAGCAATTGAGAGTGAAGGACTTCCCCAAGGTCCGTACGCAGCGGCTAGAGTGGGATTCGAACCTGCAGCCCTCCGGTCACAAGGCGCCGAACTTACCACTGAGCCACCGCGCCCCACATGCACCTATGTATCTGGGTACTTATTATAGCGCCTTTTAAGTACATCACACAAACGCTGCCTGCGCCAGTCTATAATAATGCGATGTTAAATGTTATGGAGAGCATTAATTTTCCTCTTTGTGGTAACCGGACTTGGATCTTCCTCTGACATCTCTGGACAACCCTTCTGACACGACGTAGCGCTCTTGAATAAGCCGGTGCCCTACGCTTAGCTTTAGGTTAGCGCTTTATAAATCTTGAGCCTTCGTTACTGTTACTATTACGAATGTGGTAAGTAAGCAAAATAATGCACATTAAACTAGAAGAATCGCCGCTGATGAGCCCACAATTGTAACGGATTCTCATCTGTAGTCGATAGATGGCTTCATGTTCAGAGTTTCTGGATTAAATTGTGTCGATAGTTCGTCTATGCACGATGCAGAACAGTCATGGTCTCGCGTGCATGCCTCTGCCCCCAAGGAATGGAATCGACTGCCACTCTCTCTTCGTAGCTCAAATTCATTTTCTACCTTCAAAAAGAGGCTCAAAACTCACTATTTCTCCTTGGCTTTCAAACACTTGGATATCAAACTGCGTCTTCTCCTGGCGACTGACTATCCGCGCTACATTTCGGTGCGACCGTGCGCGAGTTGCAAATGTAATTAATTAATTAATTAATAATAATAATAATAATAATAATAGCAAAATAATACTATTAATAATAATAATTATTAATAATAATAATTAATATAATAATTAATAATAATAGCAATATTAATAATAATAATAGCAAAAGTCTTCGCTACAAGTAATAATAATAAAAATGATAATAGTGTGTTCGCAGCACACTGGTTACGTAAGACAGTACACGAGGACCAGAGTTGTAGAGGTTTGGTAAATACAGATGAGGTATATGGTATACACGCATATGCTGTATATAAAGTGGTAGCTGTTAGAATGTAACGGTATGGTATGAACAGATGAGATATATGGTATATGCACATCTACTCTATATGAAGTGGTCGCTGTTAGAATGTAAAGGTTAGCTTTAAAGTAGCGCTTAGCAAATTCTTAGATTACTCTTACGATTACAATGTTCCCAGTACACAGTAACCCTCGATGGCGCTGAACACGTGTGCGTCAAAACCTTGTTTGGGGTCCCTACACAGAAACCATTTGGGGGGGGGGAAGTTCAAACCCATACTCTTTGCGTTGGAAGACACGCGCTGAAAACCATTCGGCTGCCTTGTCATACAATGTTTACTACTCTGCAACGATTAGTTTGTGTGTAGATAAATGGTTAGTTACGTTGGATGTCGTTCTTGATGCAAGCGTAGGCGCCGTAGGTGTTGATGCACCTCGAATCCGATGGACAGAGGTCGCCGGCTGTACATTCGTCGATATCTACAGAATACAATCACATATTGATGTCATGTCAAATGGCGGCGTGAATTAGTTTACTACGGTTGAGTGGTTGAGTGGGTCATTAAGTGGGTGGTTGAGTGGGTGGTTGAGTGATTGAGTAGGTGATTGAACGAGTGGGTGATTGAATGGGCGGTTGATTGAGTGGGTGATTTAGTGAGTGAGTGCGAGCGAGCAAACAGTAAGATTGGAGTAGATCCAGGTTGGGCCTTAGGAATGTAAAGTCCTATGCTGAAAGTGCCGCCAATTTTCGGAAAGTGAAGGAACGAGAGAGTCAGAGACAGAAACAGATAGAGACAGACGAAGATAGACAGATACATACATAGACATACAGAGATAGGCTGAGAGAGAGACAGACAGAAAGAGACAGACAGAGACAGACATGCATAGACAGGCAGATAGAGACACAGAGACACATAAGAGACAGACAGACAGAGACAGACAGACAGAGACAGACAGAGACAGACAGACAGAGGCAGACATAGACAGACAGAGAGATTAGTTTAGATGGGACTAGATTAGCTAGTGTACCATCGCAGGTGCGGTGATCCTTGGCCAGATTGAATCCGCTGTTGCAAGAGCAGACGAAACTGCCAACGCTGTTGTCACACAGCTGCGCACAACCTGCGTTGTTTAGGAGGCACTCGTTGACGTCTGAAACAGAAACCGGTTTCAGATTCTTTTGATATCTTTGATAATTAGTGCTTTCTTAAACGTTCAAAACTTAACATTGATTACACTTTGATTAATTAATTAGACAATTAATGCTTTCTTAAACGTTCAAAATTTACCACTAATTACACTTTGATTAATTTGACAAATGATACTTTCCTAAACGTTCCAAACGTAACACTGATTACACTTTGATTAATTTGACAATTATTGTACTTTACTTACTATCTTCTTTCATTCAGTTTAATCTAATCTAAATTTCGCTGCTAATGCTGCTTCTTTAGAATACTAGGTTGTTAGATAATACTGCAGCTGCTCACCTTGGCATTGGGTCCCATTGACTGGGACGATATCACATTCATCAAGTGGACAGAAGCATTGGTAGCCACCGAACTTCGTTTGGCGACAGAAGAGTTCTACAAAAACACAGTTGCATTTTAATCACCCGTCGCTCTATCTTTCCTCGTCATCTGCCTCAGGCTCCTCTACTTATCACCCCACAGGCTATCGATTCCAAACTGGTCTCACCTCTTCAAGAATTTCTACCCTAATCTATCCACTCCTCCGCATTTTAAGCTTTCTGTTCTTCAACGAAACCCGCCTTGCAACTGCTCTGCCTCCTCGCTCTGGTCTCCGTGGCAATCGAACTCGGACCTCAACTACACGTCGATCTCTAGACAACCCTTTTTTAAGATGTAGGGTTCGTTGATAGCTGGTGACCTGTGCTTTAGAAACTTGGAGTTTACCATTACAATTACAATCTCGGGTTTCGTCAGCACAAAATATCTAGGTCGCTGGAATCACTTTTATCACAGATCACAGGCGCTTAGTCAGGAACTAAATCGGTGATGCAGGTAAGGTCAGATTCAGACAGAGGTCGGGATCTAGTAGAGGTCAATAAGGTCATGCTGTTTGAAAAACGGACGCATACAATGACCGGTGCTTGGAATCAGAGGGGCGTGAGTGACAGAGAAACGGGGTATGCAACGTTTAGCCTTATTAAATCAACTTAATTTTACTCTCATCGAAAACAATGTGGGTTTCAATTTGGATTGGAGTTAAAAGTTCGTACATCACTGAAATGTTGCGTTTCAATTCTATGCAGAAGAAAGCAATGGCGACCGTTAATAGCACATTAATTAATTAACTAATGCATTAGTACATCAATACATTAATTAATACATTAATAAATAAATTAATTTATACATTTTTTAATATATTAATTAATTCATCCTTTCATTCATTCTTTCTGCCTTTCTGTCTGTCCTGTTTTCGTCCATTCACTCATTAGTCCGTTCATTCATTCTTTTATTTCCTCCGATTCGCATTTCTGTGTGACTACGGGGGCGCTAAAACTTTTTGTAATAATAATAATAATAATAATAATAATAATAATAATAATAATAATAATAATAATAATAATAATAATAATAATAATAATATTTGGTTGCATTTAAAGGCACTTTTCCCACGCTTTCCTCCGAAGACGAGGCCTGACCCTCCAGACACTATCTCTGCTCCTAAATAACAATAATTTTTCCAAATCCTGAGGGATCCTTGCTACCTCGGGTAAACAAATGATAATAATAATAGAAATAAAAATAATAATAATTATAATAATAATAAATTTTTTCCTTTTCCTTTTCATTCATTCACTCATTCATTCATTCGCTAAATTTGTAAAACGCTTCTTCAATACATCTACAAAGCTGCGTCGAACCGATCCTCGACAAAAGAGGACAACCTTGACCTTAACCTCTGCCGTAAGGAGTGACATCTTACCAAGAACCGGTCTACAGAGTTCACGGTCCACAGCGTTGGCAATATTCGTCAGGGCGCTGTCGAAGTTGCTCACCCTCCACCACTGATGGTTTCGGGTGTGGGGCTGTGACGCAATCCGACTCAGCTCCGTCTCGTTGACGCTCGGGCCAACCCCAATGGTGTAGATCATCACACCGCTTTGCCTCATTCTACAGAGATACAGTTTCAACAGTGATTACACCTATAGCGACCAGGGCGTGGCTTTACCCCACAGAGTGGAGACGACGAATTCCCTAAGCTCTCTCCTTTCCTCCCCCCTTCCCTTCTCCCTACCCTATCGTTCCTTCCCTTCCGTTATATATGAATTGAGTATGCTGTGTCCGCCACGTTATGGTCACTCACAGATACCAAAGTACATGTTGACACTTTCATAATTAGGCCTATTTAAGCACAGGACCAAAACATTGTGGTGACTGTTACACCACTTTTAACCCGGACACCACCATGACAATAAAAAGGAACGCCTTTGATAGTGACAATCCACCCACAGCCGTTATAATTCCATTTTAAATTGTAATTATAACTTTTTAACTTCTATCACGTCGCTGTCTAATGCAGAAGGCATTAACCGATGGCGCAACAAAAATAAAATCGCATTCAGGTCAATATCCAGAAGACCAGTGCGTAAGATGGAGAGGCAGCCAAGAGACCAGGAATCCTATACGCGATTTACCCTTTTGATGACAACCATATGAAGGCAACATACTCTAGTTACTCTGATAAAGAAATGTTCTCAGAAGTAATGCACATATGAAATATTGCAAATACACTCGGCGGCCAAGAAGAATAAGCGAATCTGTAGAAAATGATGAAACTCTTTCGTTTTCCGCCTGTAGGTATTTAGAGAACCATCAACCCTAATCTTAACTTCAATTCTAGCCCTTATAGATACAAACTAACCCCCAACCATAACATGCAATCCTTGCCCTAACCATAAAACTCACCTAGCGTTAATCATAACCCTACTCGTAGCATTACCGTAACTTTAATTCAATCCTTAACCCAACACCAACCTTAGCCCAGTTTCTAATCTTAATCTAAACCTCAACCCTAACCCAAACTCTAATATCAATCCCATCCCCAGCACTAACCTCTCCGATTCCTGGATCCCCAGATCAACGTTGACGGTCGAAGCAGTGCTCGTCACCAGAACGACGACTCGCGGAACATCCGGTCTCGCTCCAGCGAACTGTAGCGTCCTGACATTCTGGAGAGCGGTGAATGTATCGACAGCGGAACTCCCACTGATATATTGCAAGCTGTTGATGGTGTTGATCAACTCAGCCTTGTTACTGTACGAGTTGAAGGAGATAAGGCTGTTGGCGTTGTCGGAGTAACTGACCAGGGCGACGCGAGTGACCGACTGACCGATGGTCATACCGTTGACCAAACGAGTCACGAAAGAGATCATCTTGTTCCAGTTTGTCGAGCCGAGAGATGAGGAACTCTCCATCAGGATGACAAGATCCATGACCTAAGATGACGTTATAACACAAGATGATTTCAAAACTCTAAGACAAAAACTGTTACTCTGACCCCAAATTAATTCCCAATGCAAGACCAACTCTTCGTCTAACCACGACCCGTACCTTAACCCCAATTCCGTTACCAATACAGACAATCTCATGTGTTCTACAGGAACACACGTGTGAAGAAACACAAGCAGTTACAGAGACCGAGAGAAGAATGACAGAAGGCTGAGTAGAGAGAAACGGAGACTGAGAACTTTGTGAGGTTCACTAAAGCCGCTACGTAAATCTTCAGCTACATACATGCATGATACACAGATTGTCACACAGATAGATAGATATACAAGCAGAAAGCAGATAGATATACAAGCAGATAGATAGATATACAAGCAGAAAGAAAGAAAGACAGAAATCCCCAGTTATGGCTCTATCATAATTCCTTTCACACGTCTTCTCGCGCCCATTATATCCCACCAAATCCCCAATTCTATCTCCAACCACCACCTTAAAAACGATAACCCCAATCCATTCCCTAACCCAACCCATAATTCTAATCCCAACTCTAAATGTACCGATGATACCTTAGTAGTGCAATCACTGTCGGCAGAGCTGACGCACGTCCTCGCAACCACGGGATCCGCCAGACTACTCAGCTGACTGAGGTTCGTCTGGTAGAAGGACGGTTGAACCTGTTGCGGCGGAGACGAGATACCCGCCAACGTAGTCGCATCGATGCCGTCTCCAATTCCTATGCTGTAGATGACTACTCCAGCATCCCTTGCGGCAGCAGCCTGCGTCAGAGCTGCTGACACGCTATCTCCAGAATCGAAACCGTCCGTGATGACGAAACCGATGTTCTGGACGCCAAAGCGATCTCCATTGACCTCAGTGAACTGATTCGATAGCATATTTTGCAGACCGGCTGCCAAGTTGCTCGAGCCACCCGTGAATGGGATTCTACCCACAGCTGCCTTCAGATCAGCCTTACTGCAAAGTATAAAGAAGTGTCCTCCTTAATTATTCATTTCGAAAATAATCACTAAGTATTAACACGAGCCTACTACATCTATATTTGCTATCTATCGTACGGACTGATTTTTCTGGATATTGACCTGATTATAGTTAGGTTTTGGCTCGTCATCAGTTCATGCCTTGTGCGTGAACTCTCCAGCGCAATAGAAGTTATTAAGTAGAATCACATTTCCTGTCCAAATAATCTCGTTTTAAAATCCGTCTTACAGTTCGAGAAGTATTAAAGGCAAGTTAGCCGACCTCTGGCCCTTGCATGCACCTCATGCCAACATATTTCCCACTCAATCAACGTAAATTCTTATAGTTCCTCACACCAGGGCAGCGTCGGGCTCTCGGGATTTCTCCAGTGTGGGAATTGTAAAAAAGACGAAGGGGGGGGGGGGTGGGGGTTGAACATTTTATCCGTATTTTGCAAACGGATGTCAACGAAATTTGAAAGGAGCTAATTTTCAACGCTAGCAGTTTTGCAAGTCGGACTCGAATCAAAATCATTTTCTTTGCTGAGAAAATTCAAAAATGCATGCATGATACACTATGGAAATGTTTTCTCTCTGTCAGAGAAATAGTTCTAAATCACACTAGCACAACTGAGGGGGATGGAAACAACCCTCTAGGGTGTACAATGAAGACTTAACCGTGGGGTCCAAAGAAAGACTAGAGGGTTGACCCCCAACAATTCCAACCCTGGTTTTCTCAATGTCTGATCCAAAGCTTTGCAGATCAGTTACCAGTTCTGTGTCTTCTGTAAGTTCTTTAAATGTAATTGTAATTGTAATCGTGAATTTATTAAGCGCGTCTTCAAGAGAGACTTATCACTTTTACGTCATATAGGTCTAAACTTAACATTCACTTGTATCAGCTTGCTTACCCACCATGACCTTGCTTCTAGTTTTCCGACCAGTATCGGGATTCTACCAGGATTCTCCGAAGATTACTATTAATCGTAATCATAATCTCGAAAGTTCTAAAGCGTCACTCTAAAGCCAGGCGCATGGCACGAGCTTATTAACTAGCACTGCGCCAAGTAAGAGGGGTTTTCCAAAGAGTAGTCAAAAGGAGGCCCGAGTCCGGTTCCAGGGGGTCCAGATCACGAGAGGAGGCAGAGCAGCCGCTAAGGATCAGATCTGAGTCAGGGTAGGAATTCTTGAAGAAAAGGTAAGGCTTAAGTTTTGAGTGGAAAGCCCGGTGGTGATATATAGAGGAGCCTGAGGCGGATGATGGAGGGCGGATGGCATGATGATGGAGGAACCGAGAATCTGCAGAATTCAGAAGGAAGATCGTTCCACAGTCCTGGTGCAATGTTGAATATGGCTCGGTTGGAGAACTTGAGTTGAGTAGCTACCATTTGTTATACCTTCATCTATTTGGGACTACAATTACAATTACATGTTGGGGGGCTCGTAGAGTAATGGATAACACACTGGCGTGAAGAGCTGAAGGTACCAAGATCGAACCCCGTAGACATCCGATAATTTAAGGTTAATTCTGCCTTCCACTCGCTAGGCGGCGGCGGTGGTTAAATGAATAGTAGACCGTGACATGTGGCTGCCGCATAAGCAGTTATATTCGACTCCTGTAAAACTGTTATCATGTGTGCTTCTACTTAATACATGTATGTAAGGCGCCCTTCGTGGCTGCCGTTTCTACTATATGTATGTTCAATGTACAGCGCAGTGCGGTTAGCAGGCGCTTAATTAAAGAAAAGATTATTATTTATTATTTTATTACTCACTTTGTGTAAGTGGAAAGGTAGATATCGTTCCTTGCGCCAGATCCGTAGGTTACAACTCCAACTCGCACCTGATCTGTTCCGATGGTCAGCTTGTCAATCACGCTCGAGATGAAGTTCAGAACGATGGTCCAGTTCGAACAGGTGGTCACCGAGCTGCCACATAATGACGTCGAACTGTCGACCACGAATACTACGTCACTTCGGATAGACTGACAGGCTGCAGAGTCTTAAAGGACAAAAGTTGCATGTTAATTAAAAATTTAATTTAATGTTATATGATGAGAATTCTAATTCAATTAATGTAATACTGTGGCACTGTACAAGTTCTCGCATTATTACTTTACATGGGCATCGCTGTTAACATACATGTAAACCATTTTTGACTTATAAGGTCACCAGCTATCTAGAAGGACACCAGTCGGATACTTACAAGGGCATCAGTCTCTTCCTTACAAGGGCACCAGTCGAGTCCGGTACTTACAAGGGCATCAGTCTGTTCCTTACAAGGGCACCAGTAGGATACTTACAAGGGCATGTGTAGGTGTTTGGAGCCAGTTGGTAACCAGGCGAACAAGTGCAGTAGTAGCTGTCGAATGTGTCGACGCAGTATTGAGAGCACAGACCGTTGTCATAGGAACACTCGTTGACGAGACACTGCCCTGGAACACGACAAGAATTCATTCAAAATCATCATACTCATTCATTCATTTATTCATTCATTCATTCATTCGTTCGCTCTCATTATATACCCATCAATCCATCATTCCTTTCATCCGTCCACCGACCCACTCACCCGTCCAACCATCCATCGGTCCATCCATGTATCCATCCGTCCGTCCATCCATCCATCCATCCATCCGTCCGTCCGTCCGTCCATCAATCCATCCATCCATCCATCCATCCATCCATCCATCCATCCATCCATCCATCCATCCATCCATCCATCCATCCATCCATCAATCCATCCATCCATCCATCCATCCATCCATCCACTCAACTAAAATTTTTGTAGCGCCTTTAAAAATTGTTCCTAAAGACAATATATACATACAGTCTCTTCAGTTTTACAATTTCAATCCCGAACTTTGAGTTCATAAACCCCGGTCCTATACCATTCAGTCTTGAACTGACTTACCACTTGAGAATCCACGAGGTCCCTCTGGTCCTCTGAACCCGGTTGATCCGGTAGACCCAGCTGGGCCTGTGGACCCTGTGCTTCCGAGATAACCTGGCTGACCAACTGGTCCCGCAAGTCCAGTACCTATGCACCGTTTCAATACACATGAGTCAACAAAAATGATACGATGTGACGTAATATGGTATGATATTTAATAATAATAATCTTTTTCTTGATTAATTCAAACCGACAAACGCAGTAAGATTACATTGAGACATGACAGTACAATTATCAATATCTGAACTAAACACACGCTATGGCAGCCATGCAAGGCACCCGCCCGAGTGGGGTTGTGGGAATGGAACCGCGTACTGCTGCTCTCCTGCTGCTGTCCTGGCCATGAGTGTTACCATTACTCTATCCTCCCTCTATTATGATATCATAATGATATACGATATGCGATATATGACATGTTATATATGATATATACGATATGATACCATGTGATACAATATGATATATCATATGATTATCAGATTAATCCGTACACAACGTAACTGATAGCAATAAACGAAAATATCTATCTATCTATCTATCTATCTATCTATCTATCTATCTATCTATCTATCTATCTATCTATCTATCTATCTATCTATCTATCTATCTATCTATCTATCTATCTATCTATCTATCTATCTATCTATCTATCTATCTATCTATCTATATGATATGAAATATGATACGGCACAGTATAGTATTGTTTAGTATAGTATAGTATAACAAAGCATAGCAGACCGGAGTATAGCATGGCATGATACATTTGGCGCAGTCTAATACAATACCATACAATGCAATGAAATACAATAAAATACCAGCTGGTCCAGCAAAGCCAGTAGCTCCTGTGGATCCAGTTCCCCCTCCAGCTCCTCCGATTCCCGTCGCTCCAATCCCTCCAGTTGATCCGGTGGATCCAATGTTTCCCGTTGCTCCAGCGCTTCCACTAGAACCAACGAAACCTGAACGAAACAGCAAACGCTGATCGTTTCTTATCGCAATCGTAAACTTCTAATTTATTAAGCGCTGCTTTAAATCTAAGCGCAGGGACCCAGCTTATTCACGGGCGCTAAGTCGTGTCAGAGTGGTTGTCCGAAGATACGAGTCCGAGATGTATGTAATTATAGATTTATATAGCGCCTCTTCAAGAGGAACGCATCAGAGGTGCTCTTGACCTAGCGATGGAAAACCAGGATCGAACAAAATGGTTTTCAAGCGCTTACAGAATATAGGTAAAGAAAGACCAAGGAGCTCATGTTGTTGGATGCTAGGTAACCTATTTCAGACAGTTAGAATAAGTACAGGTAGACTGTTACTGACACGAGGGCCGGCGATCAG
Organism: Allolobophora icterica; assembly: GCA_963556255.1. Classification (NCBI taxonomy): domain Eukaryota; kingdom Metazoa; phylum Annelida; class Clitellata; order Crassiclitellata; family Lumbricidae; genus Allolobophora; species Allolobophora icterica. The sequence continues at coordinate 7,246,957 of OY744609.1, read as the reverse complement.
AAGGACCCGGTCTAGGTAAAGGTAACAACTATCTAGTTTACTTTGCAAAAACCATGAGAGGCATAACAGTACAGTACTACACTGGTTCCCATGCATCTGTAGAAAGTCCTCAGACGTATATACAGATAGCTGCTCACGTCTTATCTGAAAAGCCGTTCAATAGTTTTACATTCTAGGCCTACATTGTGCAGGTATAAATTGGCTACAGTCTTACCTGAAACAACACGCTACAGCTTCACCTCAGTTAGCTTGTACAGGTAAACAGTGGATCTAGTCTTACCATTCTATTCGAATCTAATGGTTTCTATTAGGCCTACGCCATTATCGTAATACGCAAGAAAAAACTATCGATTGTCGGTTTAAGTGAAATCCTAATCCTTTGAAGCACGGTCGAAAAGAACATGGAATGTCCTTCAGGGTGGGGATTGTCGGGGTAATGGGGTTCAACCTCCCCCTAGTCTTCTTAGGACCCCACAGTTAAGTCTTCGTTGCCACCCAAGGGGGTCGTTCCCACTCCCACCCTCCGTTGTGCTAGTGTGATTTAGCATTAGTTTACTCGGAGTCTCTGACAAAGAGAAGACATTGCCATGGTGTATCATGTATGCATTTATGAATTTTCTCAACAAAGGAATTGATTTTGATTCGAGTCTGACTTGCAAAACTGCTAGCGTTGAAATCAGCTGCTTTCAAATTTCGTTGACATCAGTTTTCAAAATACGTGTACATTTTTCAACCACCCCCAGTTTCTTCTATAATTCCCACACTGATGTCCTTGCAAAGTTTTACCTGGGTAACAAGGTAAATTAGCTCCGGGGTACGTCCCCATACGGTTTAACCTGAATAACGCTGCGCAGGAAATTACTACAGATACCAAATTAGCGACAGTCTTACCTGGAATGCCTGCGCCAGCCTGTCCTATTGCTCCAGTTCTTCCAACTCGACCTCCGACCCCGATTCGACCTTGGTCACCTGTAGACCCGGCCGAACCACTAGCTCCAGCAGGTCCAGTTGCTCCTGGGATTCCAGTCGATCCAGCAGAGCCAGTGCTACCGGTGCCTCCTCCATATCCCGGAACACCAGTTCCTCCGGCAGATCCTGTACTACCTATCCGAAAATGAAACACGGACATTGAGTTTCATCTCAAACTGGGCCTTTAGTTATCACGAAATTCGAAAAAATGATTGAATTTTAAAGTTATAAAGTTTATCACTAGTTTATAATACAAATGCTTATCCTTCTATATTCTAAGAGGTAAAACAAATTTATTATGCGAATATGAATCGTTAAAAATTCTACAATTCTCAAATGTATCACTAATCTACATGTAAATAGGCCTTCTTGCCTTCCTGAATTCTATAATTTATTACAAATTTCTGATACAAATGCCCAATCAAACGGACAGAGGTGGTGACGGATCTAACTAGGGCTGTCATAGCAAAACGTGCGCATTAACATTTACTTAAAATCGGACATAGAAGGTCGCAGGAGAGACCAACGCTAGAACGGAATTGGTCTGAAAAAGATGATATAATATCCAGTCAGATCAAAAAGATTAGACGAGGACCTAACAGTTGATTTGATTGAACAGGATTAGGATCCAAGCAAATCAGATGGGGACAAATTATTGCATTTCATACAGGACAAATCAGATTGTGTATCTACATAGAGAATTAAAAATGCGTCTTAGACTAACTCACTATAGATCTAATTCGATCAGATTGGAACATAAGCTTATACTGGATACGACAAGTTAAGATTGGAACACAGATGGATGGAGGATATTACTACGTATCTCTATTTATTAAGCGTCACAACCTAGCGATAGAGCATCATTCGAGGCGCTGAGCAACTATGAGTTAAAGGATATGCTCAAGGTTCCCACACAGTATACCCCTCAATGGTGGCTCCAAACCGCACATGGATGGAGGGACGTGTATTCGGGAACCTACCTGTGAAACCGTAACTTCCTGTCATTCCTGTAGCTCCAGCTTGCCCTGGTTGCCCGGCTCTTCCCCACGCTCCAGATGCACCCGTCGCTCCGGTGCTTCCAGCGTTTCCCGATACCCCTTGAGTTCCAGTAGCTCCCCGTGATCCGGTGTCACCAACTGCACCGGTACGTCCACGGAATCCTGAGTAGTCGGCAGAGTAACATCACATCAATTAATCCGTAACCAGGAGGTCACCGCATCTGTTATTATCATCGTCGTAGTCATAGTCATCGCTGTTGTCGTTTGTCATCATCATGATCACCATCGTCGTCTTTATCATCTTCATCGTCGTTACCATCATCATAATCATCATAATCATCATCATCATCATCATCATCATCATCATCATCATCATCATCATCATCATCATCATCATCACCACCACCACCACCACCACCACCACCACCACCACCACCACCACCACCACCACCACCACCACCACCACCACCACCACCACCACCACCACCACCACCACCACCACCACCACCACCACCACCACCACCACCACCACCATCACCTTCATCACCATCATCACCATCGCCTTCAACTTCCTCAGTTCTTATTCTTGCTCTTTATTCATCTCCTTCTAATCGCCACTGTCATCATCTTCTTTTTCGTTTCGTCGTCGTCATCATCAACGTCGTTGTCGTCATCGTAACTATCGTCGTGATCATTCTCAACAACATCATCGTCATAACCATCACCAGTTATCTCCGCCATTTCTCAGGTTCTTCATTGACAGCATCAGCTGATTCAAATCAGATCTTCACTTGACATATCTGAACAACCCTTCTAACATGACGCAGCGCTCGAAAATAAGCTGGTGCCCTGCGCTTCAGAAATTTGGATTTTACTATTACGATTACGATCACCTCACCGGACTCTCCACATGGATTTCTTACCGGTTGATCCAATGACCCCAGAGAAACCGGAGGATCCAGTGGCCCCCGGACTGCCACTCGATCCAAATTGCCCCGTGCCGCCAGTCATTCCGTTACGACCTGAATAACCTGCTGGTCCAGGTTGACCAGAGACACCGGTCAAACCAGGAGCTCCAGAAAATCCGGTCGCTCCAGTCAGACCTTTGAATAGAAAGTGTTAAGTTATGCAAGCAGGTCATTAGGTTAAGTTATGCAAGCAGGTCATTAGGGCAGCAGATCAGTGCGTCAGCAGGCAAGTAAGTCATCAGGCTAGTAAGTCAGTGGGTCAGCAGGTCAGTAGGTCAGTGGGTCAGTAGGTCAGTGGGTCAGCAGGTCAGTAGGTCAGTGGGTCAGCAGGTCAGTGGGTCAGTGGGTCAGCAGGTCAGTGGGTCAGTGGGTCAGCAGGCCAGTAGGTCAGTGGGTCAGCAGGTCTTTGGGTCAGCGGGCGAGTAGAGAAGATGATTAGCAGTCCAGTAAGTCACCCAGTAGATCAGTAATGTCAGTGATAGGTGAGTAAGACATTTGGATTGACTCATAGATTGATTAATAGATTAATTCGATTGGTTGATTGGCTGATTGATTGACTGATTAATTGATTGACTGATTGATTGAGTAATTGATTGATTGATTGATTGATTGATTGGCGAAAGCTCGGATGCCTCTAACTAAGGCTTAGAGTGTCACCTTGTTGACATGTAACTCTTATGTTGCATTCGTTACATTTACTGCCTCAATTATATTTCTATCTATTAGTTCTAAACAGAGGCCTCTCAAGTTACTCTGAGGCTGTTTTTGTGCATTACCTGGAGCAGTTGGGTCTTCCAGTAGAAGACTGTTCCAGAGCAATGCTCCAGCGTAATGTAATTAGTAACTTCTATAGCGCCAGTCCACAATGCACAATGTTTCAAACGATGACGCATCAAAACAAGTCACAATCAGGTCAGTGGACGTGAGAGCGGTCCGTGCTCGGATCGTAATATGGGAGACATCATCATCATCATCATCATCATCATCATCATCGTGGTCGTCGTAATCGACATCATCATCACCACAACCACAACACAACCACCACCACCACCACCAATACCACCACCAATACCACCAAAATATCACCACCACCATCAACAACAACAACATAATCATAAAATATTATTATCATCATCATGGTTTTCTAAATAATCACAGTTTGCTTCTACCTGCAATTCCTGGTGAGCCGCTAAGTCCTGTCTGACCTGGTTCCCCACTTCGACCCGCCCGAGCCGGGGGACCAGGCGCACCTCTAAATCCAACGGGCCCCACAGGTCCAGGAGACCCAGAGGCACCAGGTGACCCCATGAATCCGGCTTGGCCTGGTGATCCGGTAAAACCAGTGGGTCCTGCAACAGATGAGGAGAACAATTGAGTCATCATCACAATGAAACAATCTGGGCAGTTCATTTACAACCTAACTCTTCTGTTATTATTTTTCATCATCATCATCATCATCATCATCATCATCATCATCATCATCATCGACATCATCATCATCATCATCATCATCATCATCATCATCATCATCATCATCATCATCATCATCATCATCATCATCATCATCATCATCATCATCATCATCATCATCATCATCATCATCATCATCATCGACATCATCATCATCATCATCATCATCATCATCATCATCATCATCATCATCATCGACATCATCATCATCATCATCATCATCATCATCGTCATCATTTTCATCGTCATCATCATCATCATCGGCATCATCATCATCATCGACATCATCATCATCATCATCGACATCATTATCATCATCATCATCGACATCATCATCATCATCATCATCATCATCATCATCATCATCATCATCATCATCATCATCATCATCATCGACATCATCATCATCATCATCATCATCATCATCATCATCATCATCATCATCATCATCATCATCATCATCATCACCATCATCACCACCATCATCATTATCAACATCAGCATCATCAACAGCAGCAACAACGTCATCATCATCTCCATCCTCATCGTCGTTACCATCATCAAGCAGTGTTGAAACATATTCCAACCTCTTGCTCCACTACTTCCAGTACCACCACTAATTCCAGTATTTCCAGTGCCTCCGGGTTGCCCCGACGACAATCCAGGCATTCCAGCGAATCCCGGAGGTCCGCTGGGTCCCGTCGATCCTACGACTCCAGAAAATCCACGCGAACCTAGAAGATGCGAAGGTTGGTATCAGATCAAATCAGATCAAATCCTGGACTTTCTAGTTTACCTTTCAAACGTTACCCAGTGTTGGCTAGGTGTGGTTTTCAACAGTCGTTTAAGGGGTTGGATATATCCACTGCATAGTCATTGGTGGAGTTTTGTATACAATGAGGTTTAACTTACCTTTGAGAATGTTCTGGATATATCTATTAATTGTTGGGGTTTTTCTTGTGCCATGGCTATTTAATTTACCCTCGAAAGATTCTGTCTATGCCTGCTAGACGCTAGGTGGGGCTCTGTTGTGGCATGGCGATTTACCCTACCGTTGAAATGGTTCTGGCTATGATGATGTCTCATTGGTGTACCATATTGGGCTGCTGGCATACACTCCTGTAATATCATCATCATTATCATTATCACTAACACTGTTGTTGTTATTATTATTAATCTTATTATTGCACCGAGCTAAAAAGGATCTCTCACGGACTTCAACATTATTTAATACGACGTAATACAATACAGTACAATGAAAATTTCTACAAAACAATACAATGAAAAATAATACAATGAAATACAATACAACACATTGTGAAGTGAAGCAGGAATATAGAAAAAAATGAATTATACTATAATACAATACAACGCGACGCAATACAAATACAAATACAATACAATACAATGCGGCGTGCTGCTATAAATACAGTAAAATGCCATAAATGCAATGCACTCCATTGCAATACAATAAAATACAACGATATACATTACAACACGATGTGTTACAATGATATACAATACAATACAATACAACACGATTTAATACAACATAGCAGTGAAAAGAAATCTCCACCTATAACGTCACTTAAAAGTTTAACACAGTGCACCCTACCACCAGGCTGTCCAGACATGCCACTTGGACCCGTATTCCCTGGAGACCCCGTTCTTCCTGGGCTCCCTGGAGGACCCAGACCGCCGGATTGCCCAGTCAGTCCTGGCACACCAGTTGCACCAGCTGCCCCGATGCCTGCGGGGCCCGTTGCTCCCATGGATCCTGGGAAACCAGTTGATCCCACAACGCCAGCTGGACCTCCAGGTCCTGAAGCGCCTGTTGCTCCACTGCGGCCTCGAGGTCCGGTGTTGCCCATCACTCCTGTTCCACCAGGAAGGCCGTTGGGACCAAGAGGTCCCGTTGCCCCTACGATCCCAGTGGCACCTACATCACAAATCATATATGTAACAGAGGCAACTAAGTCGATGACGTCATCATTATTATTCACATAATTCATCATCGTCATTGACATCGTTATTATTATCATCATCTTCTTCATCGTCATCTTGTTCTTTTTCTTCTTCTTATTCTTCTTCATCTTCATCTTCTTCTTCATCGTCATCTTATCCTTGTTCTTGTCTGCCATCGTCATCATTATCGTCGTCGATACCTTCGTCATTGTGATCACTATCGTCATAATCACCGTCATCTTCATCAGCCCTACAACTTCTACCCGTAACAAGACTTTCCTTAATTAGTCGAGACATACAAAATCCTAGCTCGGACAATATTAACTTTGACTGCTAAACTAAGATTTATCAAGACTTAGTCCTAACAAGACTTAATCCTTACAAGGCTTAGTCCTAACAAGACTTAGTCCTAGCACTTAGTTCTGACAAGACTTAGTACTAGCAAGACTTAGTCCTAACAAGACTTAGTCTTAGCAGGACTTAATCCTAACAAGACTTAATCCTAACAAGACTTTGTCAACAGGACTTTGTCCAAACAAGACTTTATACCTGTCAGTAGTCCTGGAGATCCGCTTGCACCCGTTGACCCCGTCGCTCCAGGGCGTCCTGGCACCCCTGTCACTCCAGTAGCTCCGGATTGACCATAGGTTCCAGTCATTCCAAATGATCCTGTGGATCCAGTTGCACCCGTTCCACCGGTCGTTCCCCGTCCACCCGTGTTTCCCGTAGCACCTAGGAAACCACAGGCAGCAGGGCAAAGGAATACTTATGAGGCCCTTCTATATGACCATCGATACACACGCAGTCACACGCGCACGTACACAGAAACATACACACACATATGAACATGTGTACACACATGTACACACACATACTGGACAAATAACACCACTTATCAAATTCGCTTATGTGCATATGCCTCAAGGTGCACGTGTATGCTAGTTAGTATGTTAATATTAACATATGTATGTTTAATTAATACGTTAATATTAATGTATGCTTGCATCCACGCCTTTGTGGTCTCCCTCCTTGATTACTGTAGAGCTCTCTCTGCGGTCCGGATTGGGTGTCTTGACCGGGCTTTTCGAACAGTAGAATGTCTCATTGGTCATAGCCCCAAATCTGGCCAAGTTTCAGAGTATACGCGGAATGTACTTCACTGGCTTCCTTTCAGTGCATATTTTAAGAGATTTAGACTACTGGGACAAAGTCGGACATGGGTGATGACCTTTTTTGGAACTGGAAAAAAACTGATCTGATGACCTTTTTGGGGAATTCATCCCAAAAAAGTTCACGACCTTAGTTTTAGGAAATCATCTCATCAAAAAGGTTGATGACCTTTTATGGAATTTCATAACTTTTCTTCCGAAACAACAAAAATAAGGTCGTCAATTTTTTTGGGATGGAGAACAAAAAGGCGTGGATGAAAGCATTAATATTAACGTATTAAAAGACTAAAATTTGATCATTAAATGTAAAATTACGAGTTTATCAAGCGTGCAAGCGTTGTATACTTTTACAGCGCGGAAATTAATAATTATTTGGAAAACTAAAATCAGAAGTAAAATTATTTGAGAACTAAAATAGGAATGATAAGTAAAATTAGTTGTGAAGTAAAATTAGAATTAGAAGTAAAATTCAAGAACTGAATTAAAACTGAATTAGGAATTATTTTTAGAAGTAAAATATCACTGTTTCCAGGTAAGTTTAAAGTTGAGAACGAAATGACATAGGTGACAGAGCAGAACAGGGAAAGAGTTACAAAAACTAGGCCTATGTCCAGCAGTTAAAAAGCTCGTTCAACAGGAACAGTTCTGATTGTAGGAATGACCAGACAGAGATAATCAGATGACCTCGTTGAAGACTGGCTCAGTCTGGGAATAAGAACTGATTTTAATTACTGTGGCCGGCCAGAGTTCAGTATTAGCAATTGCAATTACGATTATAACAGTATGAAGATGGAGTATCGAGGCAGGCAGTATACCTGTGGCCCCTCGATTTCCCGTTGATCCATAATACCCGGAGGCACCAACAACACCCATCGATCCAGTGTTCCCCGTGGCTCCCGATGGTCCGGTTGCCCCAACGAATCCATCCCTTCCGAATCCCGGTGCCCCATTCATTCCTATCCCAGTCATTCCGGGAGAACCGGTCGATCCAGTGGCTCCTGTCGCTCCAGGCAATCCCGTCGATCCAGGGCTTCCTCGAGACCTCAGATTGCCGTCTATGCCTGGATCACGTGATACATTCATGAATATGTAAACATTAATACTGAAAACGTCATGAATATTTAGTTTACTCTATGAGGTAAAAACGACGAAGTTCTTGTATCTACAGACAGTCAGAAATATCTAGGTCGCCTATGTATTACGGCATAATTTTTTTCGGTCGCAATGTATTTGCATGTAGCGTCAGAAATATCTCTTGCTCACCACCTTGTCACCTTGTGCTGTCAGCTCGTGGAGCTCTAGCGATCGTCCTGGTGAACACACTCCACCGTCTCCTATTCGATGACAAGTCTCTCAATTCCGCCAAATTCATGCCAGTTACATCTTGTATCTCATCCATCCATCTCCTCCTTGGGCGACCCAGTCTTCTCCTCCCCTCACCGCACGCCAGCATCATTTCCTTCTCCAGACCATCAGATCGCATAACATGTCCAAAGAACCTTAGCTTCATTCTTGTCGCAGTTTGTTTTAACGACTCTTCATTCTCAACTCCAATCTCCTCTCGTATTGATTCTTGCTACATATTATATATATATATATGTATAATATATGTATATATATATGCATGTAATGTCAGAAATATTTCTGTCGCTAAAGGCTTTATATAATGACATCGCCATTATATTGTTAGTAGTGTCTGAGAAGCATTAGCTGTGAATTATGGAAGTAAAAAGTTTAAATAAAGTAAAGTGACTCAAAGTAAAATGACTCGAAGCAAAATTAAGGAAAATAAAATGACGTAAAGTAAAATGACGTAATGTAAAATGACTTGAAGATCGCTTGCGGTTACTCTAAACTATTACACGTTTAGAGAATAAAGGTGCATGTCATGTAAGGAAATTAACAGATTAGCCTAATTAATTAAGTCGTCAACTAATAGGTTCTGGTGTAATTTGACAACACCTCAGATAAACGGACTTAAGCCAACAATACTCTAAAACAAACAAACTCTAACACAACACAGTCTAATTTCTATTCTAATATCGAATCTATTATCTTTAATCTCTCTCTAATCTAGTATCTCTAATATAGGCCTATCATATGTAATCTAATATCTGTAATCAGATATCGTCTAATCTCTCTCATCTAGCATCTGTAATCTAATATCAAAACTCAATATCACTCATCTAATATCTCCAATCTATATCACAACTCAAAATCGCTCATCTGATATCTCTAATCTAGTATCTTTGATCCTCAATCTCAGCTCTAATCTAATCTCTAAATCTAATCTCAGATATAATCTCTAGTCAAATCGAATCTGTAGGATTGTTACCATTGATAAGTCACAGGTTACTCTATTGGCACTGTTCGATATATAAGCGCTGCATTCGATACAGTTGATCATACTATTCTTTTGACACGCCTCTCTACCTCCTATGGTCTCTCTGGACATTTTCTTGACTGGCTTGCCTCATACCTCCAGGACCGCTCTTGCATTGTGGCTTGTGGGTCTGCTAGGTCACCCTGGGTTTCTGCTCCATTTGGCCCAGGGTATATTTTAACTGTATAACTAGTGGGACAAATGTCCCAGTAGTGTTAGGATTTGTCCCAGTAGTTAGGCTGATTTGTCCCAGGCTATGTTTGGTTAAAGTATTTATAAGTAGTGGGACAAAATGTTGGAAGAGTTTTAAGATTTGCCCCAGTAGTAAATTCCGAAAAAGGTCATGAAGTTTTTTGGGAGATGAATTCCTAAGAAAAGGTCATTAACTGTTTTCGGGAGGTGACTTTTCGGGAGATGACTTCCTTAAAAAAAGGTCATCAACTTTTTCGGGTGGATGAATTCCCAGAAGGTCATCAAAGTTTTTCAGAGACGAGTTCCAAAATTTTGTCCCAGTAGTCTAAATTCCTTAAAACATGCACTGGCTTGGCCTGCCCCAGGGCTCTGTTGTGGGCCCCTATTGTACATACTCTATACTGCTGATCTTGGTCCCTTCTTGACGGCCAGTGAAGTCTTAAGTCAGTCTTACGCGGATGACCTCCAAGCGTATGTCCACTGCTCGCCATCGGCGGCTGCTGCTGCAGTTCGAGAGATCACCCAGGTCGTGGGAGGCCTGGATGTCTTCAAACCGTCTACGGTTAAACCGGCAAAGACCCAATAAATCTGGTTTGGTACGCGCCAACAACTTGCAAAAATTAACCTTGAGGCTCTGGCACTTGAATTCCCCTGGGTTTCCTTTGCCTCCTCAGTACGGGATCTTGGTGTAAGAGCTCACATTCATGCGACATATTAATTTGCTTTGTTGGGACTGTTATTATCAACTTCGTCAGTTAAGGGTAGTCTCCCGCACTCTGACACAGGCGGCTGCTTCCACCCTTGTCCATGCGTTTGTGGTTTCCCGTCTGGACTATTGAAGCGCTTTTAACGCTGGCCTCCCAGCTGCCCGCCTTGGATGCTTGGACCGGGTTTTGCGTGCAGCCGCACGTCTTATTGATCGCATCCCCAGATTTGGCCAGGTTTCTCTTTATATGCGGAATGTTCTGCGCTGGCTCCCTTTCCCGCTGCGGATCGCCTACAGGGTCTCTGCACTGGTTAGGCGCTGTCTGGAAGGACTTGCCCCCCCCAAACCTGCGGGAGTTGTGTCGCCCTACCTCGGGGGTCTTTGGGCGATCTGCTCTTCGCTCGGCTGACCAGGCCGAGCTATTGGTTCCCCGCACGCGGACAGCCATTACGCAGCGCCGTTCCTTTTCGGTCGCTGGTCCCGCAACCTGGAAAGGCCTTCCTGTTGCACTCCTATGACTCACTCTACTTTGTTTCTTGCAAACTTGCAAACTACTGTCTTTAGCCGTGGTTGGACTATGAGCGCTCCTGAGTAGATCAACTGAAGGAGCGCTATATAAAAGCTCCTTAATAATAATAATAATAATAATAATAATAATAATAATAATAATAATAATAATAATAATAATAATAATAATAATAATAAAAACTACAATATTGCAAATCAAACTTAAATGTGTTGGACAAATCCAGAATCCAATAACTATGCTTCATCTGGGCGTATATTAAAGCACGATGATAACGCTAAATACATGTACCAACTTGAAATTCTGAGGTGGATGGGGTCAAGTACCTGTTGCCCCCGTGGCCCCGGTTGGTCCGTATGATCCGGTAGATCCAGTGGCTCCAGTGGCTCCAGCGAGTCCGCGTCCAGTGGCACCGGTTACTCCGGTGGCACCTGTTTGTCCTGGATATCCTGTCGGTCCGCCTGGACCTGTTGCTCCAGTGAAGCCAATCCCTCCGGGAATACCTGGATCATATGAATACCTGGATTGTACTCCTCCTGGTCCCTATGCGTGCTTGTATGTGAGTTTACATGGTATGTATATGTGTATATATGCATGTATGTATGTATGTGTGTATAATGTATATAGGCATGTATGTATGTATGTATGTATGTATGTATGTATGTATGTATGAATGTACGCATGTAGGTATGTACGTATGTACGTATGTATGTATGTATGTATGTATGTATGTATGTATGTATGTATGTATGTATGTATGTATGTATGTATATATGTATGTATGTATGTATGTATGTATGTATGTATGTATGTATGTACGCATGTAGGTATGTACGTATGTATATATGTATATATGTATGTATGTATGTATGTATGTATGTATGTATGTATGCATGTAGGTATGTAGGTATGTATGTATGTATGTATGTATGTATGTATGTATGTATGTATGTATGTATGTATGTATGTATGTATGCATGTAGGTATGTACGTATGTACGTATGTATGTATGTATGTATGTATGTAAGTATGCATGTATGTATGTATGTATGTATGAAGACACTTCATATAGCGCATTTTAAATAACTCTCAGAGGAGTTGCACGCATGATTATCTAACTGCTCTAAGCAAGCACGGTCTTTGTACGTGGCTTTGTATGTGTGTTTATTTTTGCTTAAGGTGACCATCGATTGGGTATCATGACAGCGGCGCTATGGAAGTATTGTATTAGATTAACTTGTCTGTTGGAATTTATGCTTGCATGTGTGTTTCTATGTGCGCATGTATGTGTGTATGTTTGTGTGTATGTGCATGTATGTGTGCCTGTATGTATGCATGTGTGTATGTGTGTGTATATATGTTTGTATGTATGTGTACATGGATGTATGCATGCATGTGTGTATGTATGTGTGTATGTATGTGTATGTATGTTTGTATGCATGTGTGCATGGATGTATGTATGCATGTGTGTATGTCTGTTGCACACATTTGTATTCTCCTTTAGATTCAGATAGATGAACAGTCAGACAGACAGACAGACAGAGGGAAAGACGGACAGATTAGCAAACTGATTGATTGACTGATTTATTGATTGCTTGAATGGTTATTATTCATTGACTGATTCACTAATTAATCAGTTGTTAAATATTAATTGGATACCTGTACTGCCAGCGTTTCCTGTCGCACCGGGCCAACCTGGGCCAGGTTGTCCTGAAGGCCCACGTACACCGGTAGAACCTGTTGCTCCACTTAAACCCCAAGCCCCATTGTAACCTGGGGCTCCGGTTGCACCTCCAGATCCCGTTGCGCCCACGGAACCCGGCGTTCCGGTGAAACCTGCCAACAAAGAATAGAAGCAGTCAACGTGAAAGAACATGTCAACAGTTTAGATCATCAGCTGTGTTCGTTTAAGAAAAAAAGCAGCCAAGATTTAAGAACAAAGATATTTGACCTTAAGAACAGGAGAGGTCAACAGTTTGGAACTGAGCCAGTCAATGTGCAAGAACAAGTCGACGTTTAGCAGTAGTAGCAGTCAACATTTTAATGCAGGACCAGTTGACTTGTAAGAACAAGTCAACATCTAAAGGCGAAGCTATTTAACATTCGTGAACAGAAGCAATGAATACTTTTAACACAGGACCAGTCAACGCATAAGACCACGGATAGATGCAATGAAATAAAACACAATGCAATACAATAAAACACAATGCAATAAAATAAAATAAAACACAATGCAATACAATGCAACAAAACACAATGCAATATAATTCAATAAAACACAATACAATACAATGCAATTAAATAGAGTTAATCAATTAAATCAAACACTATATAACCAAATGCAATGAAATACCATACGATGCAACATTATACAAGACGCTGACAATGCCTGATAAACTCAGAACTATTCGCTCGAAATAAGCTAAAATAAAAGCCCGTTAGCGCTAAACATTTATAACGACCATTGAAAAAACAGCACCATAGAACTGACCTGTGACCCCTGGTACTCCACTCGGTCCAGTAGCCCCAGGGCTTCCCATGCTACCTGGTTGTCCAGTCGCTCCACGTAGTCCAGGAGGTCCAAGCGGACCGATACCCCCGTATCCCGGAGACCCAATGGCTCCAGGCACACCTAAAACCATTCAGAAAAGTGGAAGAGCAGTCCCTAAGGCAGCAATTGGTGTGAAGTGTTAGCGTCTTCGTTTTCTGGTCTCGGCATATGAGGGCGGGTGACCAGTCCTCTCCCTCGCCGTCTCATCTTCCCACAGACAGTGTACGATCAGTGAATTCATTACAGCTGACTTGGCTAGGGGATGCAGATGGAGCAGAAACCTTGAACCATGTTTCTGCCCTTGCGGGGATTTGAACCCCCGACAACCAGCGTGCTAACTACTATACCATAAAGCACCCCAATTAACCATTCATTTACCCTTAGAATTCTGGGCTGAAAGTCTGTAACCGATCAAGGCATGGGCACGATGGGTCTATTCCGTGTCGCGCTGGGTATGTAATCCAAAGAACCCAAAACGCCTCTGATCTTCGATCTCGGGACTCCTGGGCCGAGCCTCCCGTTCGTCTTCCTCTCCTGCGTTTTCGGCCGATGATTTCCTCAGAATGATGACAGATAAGATTGCGGGCTTACGTGCTTCAACCGCTGACTCGCCTCCACCTCAATTCACACGCACGGACTTCAAGTTTGATGACTTTCGTCCCATCCCTCTCTCCGTAGCAAGATATTGCTTGGGATCTCGCCCTCTTCTCTGCGCTGCCTAAAGACCTTTTTCTTTTCCCTCGGAGCAGACACGCTGGGAGCGCCTCTGAATAGTCTATACTGTGAGAGGCGCTTTATAAATAATCATATAAGATAAGATAAGATAAGAATCCAACGACTATGAATCGGAGTCTGTGGAGTAGACTTCGTTTACAGGGACCATGGATAAGTTGTTCGTTTCAAACTTGTCTTGCACCGCAATATCGGTTCTAGGACGATCGCTCATAGGACGATCGCTCATAGGACGATCGCTCATAGGACGATCGCTCATAGGGACGATCGCTCATAGGGACGATAGCTCATGCGCTATGTTATTTACGAGCATCAAATTAGGGACTCGAGAAATCAGCTAGTAAATAGTTTTGAAGCAAAGGCACATCAAAGTTGGAACATTTTATAAATATTTGTAAAGTACCGTGAAGTCAATAAATTGGAACAGTTGATTAGTTGATTACTTCTATAATTGCTAGCTAATTGAATGCTAATTACTCGCGTTTTTCTTGGGACTCCAGAACGATTGTGTGAAGCAGAAAACAATCTTTCTTTAGGGTGTTACTGGCGTCGAGCAACGGAGCGCCAAGCGCTATAGTAGGCCCTATCTTGGATGACCGTGTCATAAGGGCAGTGGCAACATACGATTAAACTGATATTCTGACGTATCTACGTGCTTTTCTGTCTTATCGTTCAAGTATTTAACAATCTTCAAGAGTTTTCATGTCTTAAGCTTATTCAAAAAAATGGATCCATATAACAAACCTTGGCTTCTGTGTTTTATTAACAACTTTACTATTTTTTATAATTGATCGCGGAGTATCTATCGTCCTATGAGCGATCGTCCTTATGAGCGAACGTCCGTATGAGCGATCGTCCCTATGAGCGATAGTCCTATGAGCGATAGTCCTATGAGCGATCGTCCTTATGAGCGATAGTCCTATGAGCGATGGTCCTATAAGCGATCGTCCTATGAGCGATAGTCCGTATAGCGCAGAATCAGACTTAGAGACCTTGCATGCATAAAAAGTGCAATAAGCAAATAAATAAAGAATTAATAAATTAGCAAACAAATAAATAATAGATTATAATTTTCGCGAACAACTTAATTGGATATAGTTATTTTGAGCAAAAGTAGTTGTAGCCCGTAGCCTGAAGTTTGCCAATTTGGAATTCATTGGTTATGCCACATGGCAATGCCATTAGCAATGGCATCTCGGTGAAAATTATTCTATTCTTAATTACAATAAAATTAAATTTAATGCTAATGTACATTTAATTTTCTAAATTAAATTAAATTTTTAAACAATGAATTTAATTTTAATTTTAATTAGAATTAAAACTATTTTAATTCCCCATCGTTTTCGATGCGCTCTTCTCCTATATTTATTTTCCGACTTCAGCCGGGTTTTCTTATCGGCGATTACAAAGATCGTCACGGTCCATTGAACCAACCAGTTTCACGGTACGTTCTGGATATTCCACACGGTGTACCCGTGAACCTGGAATTCTAGTGAACGTTAAATTCCAGAGGATCCTGTACGGATCAAGACGAATGATAAGCCAACCAGGTGACGATCTGGAAACCGGAAGTGGAATGGAGAATGGAAGACCACGGGAGAATTGGCCGGAGATCGTCAGAGATAACTTAAGGTGCTTGGGATATCGTGGAATGAGGCCGGAAGAATGGAGATTGAAGGAGAAGAGTTGAGAAGCTGCGATGACCGATGCGCAGACCGGCACGGAAAGGACTAAGTACCAAGTATCAATTTTCCCAGTACTTGGTTCAAAGTACTAAACACTGGCGTAAACTTGTCCAAAATATTGGAGGGCGGCATTTTGTTATTCATTCCACACTTGTTGCATTGGGTGAACAGTCCATCTCAATTATTGGGAGGGGGCACATGCCCCGGCTGCCCCCAGAGTCTACGCCTATGGTACTAAGCACCAAGTGCTAAGTGCCAAGGACTAAGTGACGAGTACCAAGTTTCAAGTACTAAGTAATAGCTAATGCGTGCCAAGTGCTAAGTGCCGAGTACCAAGTACCAAGTGTCAAGTACCAAGTACAAAGTATTAAGTGCGAAGTACTTAGTGCCGAGCACCAAATGCCAAGAATTAAGTACTAAGTGCCAAGTACTAAACACAAAGCATACCTGTGGAACCCGCCTGTCCAGATGATCCAGTGGGGCCAGAATTTCCAGTTGCTCCAGTGGCTCCGGTTGCTCCAGTTGCCCCTAACGCTCCTGGAAAGCCTGGATACCCTGATGATCCTGTATACCCGTAGTTTCCAGTAGAACCCACTGGTCCTACTCCTGATCCAGGAGAACCTGGAATTCCAGGGCGTCCTGTATGGATTGAGACAAATGAAAGATAAGCGATGATTGGCTGTGGTCCATTCAATTGTTTATCTGTCACTCACGGTGCTCCTTATGATCTAATCTTATATAATCTGTTACATTATATTCCATTCTTTCATTCTGTGTTCTTCTCTATTCTTCCCTCCTCGATTCGATTCCTTCCTTCTCCATCCTATTCCATTCCATTCTATTCCATTCTTTCCTTCGCTATTCTGTTCTATCAAATTCCATTCCATTCTACTCTTTACCAATCTTTCCTTCGTTATTCTATTCTATTCAATTCCATTCTATTCTATTGCATTCCATTCTGTTCTATTCCATTCTTTCCTTCGCTATTCTACTCTATTCCATTCTATTCTATTATATACCATTCCATCCTATTCTATTCAATTCAATTCCATTCTATTCTATTATTTCCTACTCGACCCTATCTTATTCTCCTCCATTATAGTTCATTCTTCCTTTCTCTATTCAATATCCATGCCATTCTTTCCTTCTCTATTCCATTGCATTACATTATACTCCAATTCTTCCCTTCCCATCTCTAATCTGCTCCTTTCCATCCTAATAGGATCTAAGTTGTCCCACATGCACACATAAACTTACCAGTCTCTCCTGTGCTGCCTACGCTACCTGTCGCTCCATAAGCCCCCGACTCTCCAGTAGAACCAAGACCTCCAGGTACTCCAGGCATACCTGTAGAACCAGCTCCGGTCGCACCTGGGGCACCTGCAATCAAAGCAATCACATGTTCGTTTCCATACTGAAACTGCAGGTTGCTGCGGCTTGTAGAATTGGAATCATGTTATGAAGATGTTATCCAGAAAGTTCCAGCTTGCAAAACAAAAGGCTTGGGCAAAAATCTGGACGGACTGAAAGGTGTCTATAAATTGAAATAATTTAATCAAATTGTAATTGTAATTAGTAACTTCTATTGCGCCGGTGTCTAATGCACAAGGCATTAACCAATGGCACATCAAAACCAAGCCGTACTTAGATATATATCCATCGATATATATATAATTTTCAGAACCTTTCCTTACCTTAGCTCGAATAGCCTGACTTTACCTTACCATAACATACCTTACTTCATCCACTTTACGTAACCTTACCTTACCTATCATCAGTTAGCCTAACTTTGTCTTACTTACCATACCTTACCTTACCTCACTTCACCTCGTTTTACCTCAACTCGACCCAACTCACCTTATCTTATTTCACTTGGGGAGGTGCAATTGACATTGGACTACCACATAATTCTCGAGAAACAAGTTTGAAAGGCTTTTCCAACAAGCCACACTTTTCAAGAGCATCTGACATCTGGCGCGATATTATAAATGTCCGATTTTAATTAGTCATTGGTTACCTGTACTGCCCGCTACCCCTGAAGCTCCAATCGTACCACTGGGATCACTGGGTCCAGTGTTGCCTGCAAGACAGTGAGAAAAACTGACAATTAAACAACAAATCAATGTGGGCCTACTGTGTCAGAGAAATTGGCACCAAGAATTGAATTCGAATCAACCACAGATGAAATATCAACCAGAAAGAGGAGCCGCGGTTAACACATCAAAATCCACCCCATTCATCGTAAGAGTAGTCTCTCGAGTCCTCCAACACCGAAAAGCGAAGTCACGGAAACCAGGTTATGAACATGCGCTCAGTCAAAACAAAATCGATAGACAGATCAAAGGCAGGCAGACAGTCAGGCGGGTAGGGTGGATGATATTTAGAATTGAACGGGCGAGAGAAGTTAGGAGGACAGATGGAATCAGGGTAAGCAGTCCCGGATTTAGACTTTGTGAGGCCCTAAGTTAATGCACGTGTATATATTAGCTTGGAGGCTAATTGTTAAAAATTACACCAGAAGGTCTCACAAAACTTGAAAACATATAATTATGCCTTTAAATTATTTAATAGCCAGACATTGAAAGTGAAAATATCAGATTATATTCAAATGAACGCTTTTACTCAAGCGAGATGGGATTTGCTACAGAAGCCGCTCAAAAGGGTCCTACATTATGGGCCCTACATGTTTCAGTTTTAAGCGCGATACCCGTGAAAAGATAGAGTTTGTTTGTACCGGGCAAGATTGAAGTCACCAAACACTTCATACTATTGGGCATTTCTACGACTGCTTAAATAACAACTGGGATGTGATGAAGCGATTGCATACCCGTCGCTACAGCGTCGGCACCCGTGGCTCCAGTGTAGTAGACACCCGTGGCTCCAGTGTAGGCACCCGTCGCCCCAGTGTCGGCACCCGTGGCTCCAGTGTAGACACCCGTAGCTCCAGTGTCGGCACCCGTGGCTCCAGTGTCGGCACCCGTGGCTCCAGTGAATCCAGGGTAACCTATTTAAAATGAAACAAGGCATATTTCTTATATTTTTCAGTTGTAAGTTATTGAATGAAAATGTTAAATACATCGTACAAAATTACTGTTGGAACTTGGAAAAGAGTAAAAACGTGACCGCAATATCACATAATACATCTTGTATGCACCTGTTACAAGCATCTGAGAACTACACCGCCGTAATGTTGACAGTAGGCCCTAATGATAAAATTTTCATGTATGTTGTGTAAATCACATTGTAAAACAGTTTTCGCAAGACGTCGTGCAGGGAAACTCATAAATTGATATTCTAAATGCATCTTAAATCAAGAAATATTTGGTTTTATGCATTTATATACATTTCATTTTTGAACATTTGCTACATCCGAAATCCAAAGAATCCACGGAACTACCCATATATGTTTCAGTTTTAAGCGAGAGACCCGTGCAAAGATAGACTTTGTTTGTACCGGGCAAGATTGAAGTCACCGAACTCTTCATACTATTGGGCATTTCTACGACTGCTAAAATAACTACTGGGATGTGATGAAGCGATTGCATACCCGTCGCTCCTGTGTCGGCACCCGTGGCTGCAGTGTATCCAAGGTAACCTATTTAAAATGAAACAAGGCATATTTCTTATATTTTTCAGTTGTAAGTTATTGAATGAAAATGTTAAATACATCGTACAAAATTACTGTTGGAACTTGGAAAAGAGTAAAAATGTGACCGTAATATCACCTAATACATCTTGTATACACTTTTTACAAGCATCTGAGAATTACACCGCCGTAATGTTGACAGTAATGATAAAATTTTCATGTATGTTGTGTAAATCACATTGTAAAAAGGTTTTCGCAAGAAGTCGTGCTGAGAAACTCATAAATTGATATTCTAAATGCATCTTAGACCAAGAAAATATTTGGTTTTATGCACTTATATACATTTCATTTATGTTGTGTAAATCACATTGTAAAAACGTTGTCGCAAGACGTCGTGCAGGGAAACTCATAAATTGATATTCTAAATGCATCTTAGATCAAGAAAATATTTGATTTTATGCACTTATATACATTTCATTTTTGAACATTTGCTACATCCGAAATCCAAAGAATCCACGGAATATACCCATATATGTTTCAGTTTTAAGCGAGAGACCCGTGCAAAGATAGACTTTGTTTGTACCGGGCAAGATTGAAGTCACAGAACTCTTCATACTATTGGGTATTTCTACGACTGCTAAAATAACTGCTGGGACTTTGTTTGTACCGGGCAAAAATTGAAGTCACCGAACTCTTCATACTATTGGGCATTTCTACGACTGCTAAAATAACTACTGGGATGTGATAAAGCGATTGCATACCCGTCGCTCCAGTGTCGGCACCCGTGGCTCCAGTGAATGCAGGGTAACCTATTTAAAATGAAACAAGGCATATTTCTTATATTTTTCAGTTGTAAGTTATTGAATGAAAATGTTAAATACATCGTACAAAATTAGTGTTGGAACTTGGAAAAGAGTAAAAAGGTGACCGTGATATCGCCTAATACATCTTGCATTCACCTTTTACAAGCATCTGAGAACTACACCGCGGTAATGTTGACAGTAATGATAACATTTTCATGTATGTTGTGTAAATCACATTGTAAAAAGGTTTCGCAAGAAGTCGTGCAGAGAAACTCATAAATTGATATTCTAAATGCATCGTAGATCAAGAAAATATTTGGTTTTATGCATTTATGCACATTTCATTTTTGAACATTTGTTACATCCGAAATCCAAAGAATCCACGGAATTACCCATATATGTTTCAGTTTTAAGCGAGAGACCCGTGCAAGGATAGAGTTTATTTGTACCGGGCAAGATTGAAGTCACCAAACTCTTCATACTATTGGGCATTTCTACGACTGCTTAAATAACTACTGTGATGTGATGAAGCGATTGCATACCCGTCGCTCCTGTGTCGGCACCCGTGGCTGCAGTGTATCCAAGGTAACCTATTTGAAATGAAACAAGGCATATTTCTTATATTTTTCAGTTGTAAGTTATTGAATGAAAATGTTAAATACATCGTACAAAATTAGTGTTGGAACTTGGAAAAGAGTAAAAACGTGACCGTGATATCGCCTAATACATCTTGCATTCACCTTTTACAAGCATCTGAGAACTACACCGCGGTAATGTTGACAGTAATGATAACATTTTCATGTATGTTGTGTAATTCACATTGTAAAAAGTTTTCGCAAGAAGTCGTGCAGAGAAACTCATAAATTGATATTCTAAATGCATCTTAGATCAAGAAAATATTTGGTTTTATGCATTTATATACATTTCATTTTTGAACATTTGCTACATCCGAAATCCAAAGAATCCACGGAATTACCGATATATGTTTCAGTTTTAAGCGAGAGACCCGTGCAAAGATAGACTTTGTTTGTACCGGGCAAGATTGAAGTCACCGAACACTTCATACTATTGGGCATTTCTACGACTGCTTAAATAACTACTGTGATGTGATGAATCGATTGCATACCCGTCGCACCAGTGTCGGCACCCGTGGCTCCAGTGAATGCAGGGTAACCTATTTAAAATGAAACAAGGCATATTTCTTATATTTTTCAGTTGTAAGTTATTGAATGAAAATGTTAAATACATCGTACAAAATTACTGTTGGAACTTGGAAAAGAGTAAAAATGTGACCGTAATATCACCTAATACATCTTGTATGCACCTTTTACAAGCATCTGAGAACTACACCGCCGTAATGTTGACAGTAATGATAAAATTTTCATGTACGTTGTGTAAATCACATTGTAATAACGTTGTCGCAAGACGTCTTGCAGGGAAACTCATAAATTGATATTCTAAATGCATCTTAAATCAAGAAAATATTTGGTTTTATGCATTTATATACATTTAATTTTTGAACATTTGCTACATCCGAAATCCAAAGAATCCACGGAATTACCCATATATGTTTCAGTTTTAAGAGAGAGACCCGTGCAAAGATAGACTTAGTTTGTACCGGGCAAGACTGAAGTCACCGAACTCTTCATACTATTGGGCATTTCTACGACTGCTAAAATAACTACTGGGATGTGATAAAGCGATTGCATACCCGTCGCTCCAGTGTCGGCACCCGTGGCTCCAGTGAATCCAGGGAAACCTATTTAAAATGAAACAAGGCATATTTCTTATATTTTTCAGTTGTAAGTTATTGAATGAAAATGTTAAATACATCGTACAAAATTACCGTTGGAACTTGGAAAAGAGCAAAAAAACGTGACCGTAATATCACCTAATACATCTTGTATACACTTTTTACAAGCATCTGAGAATTACACCGCCGTAATGTTGACAGTAATGATAAAATTTTCATGTATGTTGTGTAAATCACATTGTAAAAAGGTTTTCGCAAGAAGTCGTGCTGAGAAACTCATAAATTGATATTCTAAATGCATCTTAGACCAAGAAAATATTTGGTTTTATGCAAAAGGTTTTCGCAAGAAGTCGTGCTGAGAAACTCATAAATTGATATTCTAAATGCATCTTAGACCAAGAAAATATTTGGTTTTATGCACTTCATTTATGTTGTGTAAATCACATTGTAAAAACGTTGTCGCAAGACGTCGTGCAGGGAAACTCATAAATTGATATTCTAAATGCATCTTAGATCAAGAAAATATTTGATTTTATGCACTTATATACATTTCATTTTTGAACATTTGCTACATCCGAAATCCAAAGAATCCACGGAATATACCCATATATGTTTCAGTTTTAAGCGAGAGACCCGTGCAAAGATAGACTTTGTTTGTACCGGGCAAGATTGAAGTCACAGAACTCTTCATACTATTGGGTATTTCTACGACTGCTAAAATAACTGCTGGGACTTTGTTTGTACCGGGCAAGATTGAAGTCACCGAACTCTTCATACTATTGGGCATTTCTACGACTGCTAAAATAACTACTGGGATGTGATAAAGCGATTGCATACCCGTCGCTCCAGTGTCGGCACCCGTGGCTCCAGTGAATGCAGGGTAACCTATTTAAAATGAAACAAGGCATATTTCTTATATTTTTCAGTTGTAAGTTATTGAATGAAAATGTTAAATACATCGTACAAAATTAGTGTTGGAACTTGGAAAAGAGTAAAAAGGTGACCGTGATATCGCCTAATACATCTTGCATTCACCTTTTACAAGCATCTGAGAACTACACCGCGGTAATGTTGACAGTAATGATAACATTTTCATGTATGTTGTGTAAATCACATTGTAAAAAGGTTTCGCAAGAAGTCGTGCAGAGAAACTCATAAATTGATATTCTAAATGCATCTTAGATCAAGAAAATATTTGGTTTTATGCATTTATATACATTTCATTTTTGAACATTTGCTACATCCGAAATCCAAAGAATCCACGGAATTACCGATATATGTTTCAGTTTTAAGCGAGAGACCCGTGCAAAGATAGACTTTGTTTGTACCGGGCAAGATTGAAGTCACCGAACACTTCATACTATTGGGCATTTCTACGACTGCTTAAATAACTACTGTGATGTGATGAATCGATTGCATACCCGTCGCACCAGTGTCGGCACCCGTGGCTCCAGTGAATGCAGGGTAACCTATTTAAAATGAAACAAGGCATATTTCTTATATTTTTCAGTTGTAAGTTATTGAATGAAAATGTTAAATACATCGTACAAAATTACTGTTGGAACTTGGAAAAGAGTAAAAAGGTGACCGTGATATCGCCTAATACATCTTGCATTCACCTTTTACAAGCATCTGAGAACTACACCGCGGTAATGTTGACAGTAATGATAACATTTTCATGTATGTTGTGTAAATCACATTGTAAAAAGGTTTCGCAAGAAGTCGTGCAGAGAAACTCATAAATTGATATTCTAAATGCATCGTAGATCAAGAAAATATTTGGTTTTATGCATTTATGCACATTTCATTTTTGAACATTTGTTACATCCGAAATCCAAAGAATCCACGGAATTACCCATATATGTTTCAGTTTTAAGCGAGAGACCCGTGCAAGGATAGAGTTTATTTGTACCGGGCAAGATTGAAGTCACCAAACTCTTCATACTATTGGGCATTTCTACGACTGCTTAAATAACTACTGTGATGTGATGAAGCGATTGCATACCCGTCGCTCCTGTGTCGGCACCCGTGGCTGCAGTGTATCCAAGGTAACCTATTTAAAATGAAACAAGGCATATTTCTTATATTTTTCAGTTGTAAGTTATTGAATGAAAATGTTAAATACATCGTACAAAATTACTGTTGGAACTTGGAAAAGAGTAAAAATGTGACCGTAATATCACCTAATACATCTTGTATGCACCTTTTACAAGCATCTGAGAACTACACCGCCGTAATGTTGACAGTAATGATAAAATTTTCATGTACGTTGTGTAAATCACATTGTAATAACGTTGTCGCAAGACGTCTTGCAGGGAAACTCATAAATTGATATTCTAAATGCATCTTAAATCCAGAAAATATTTGGTTTTATGCATTTATATACATTTAATTTTTGAACATTTGCTACATCCGAAATCCAAAGAATCCACGGAATTACCCATATATGTTTCAGTTTTAAGAGAGAGACCCGTGCAAAGATAGATTTAGTTTGTACCGGGCAAGACTGAAGTCACCGAACTCTTCATACTATTGGGCATTTCTACGACTGCTAAAATAACTACTGGGATGTGATAAAGCGATTGCATACCCGTCGCTCCAGTGTCGGCACCCGTGGCTCCAGTGAATCCAGGGAAACCTATTTAAAATGAAACAAGGCATATTCCTTATATTTTTCAGTTGTAAGTTATTGAATGAAAATGTTAAATACATCGTACAAAATTACCGTTGGAACTTGGAAAAGAGTAAAAAACGTGACCGTAATATCACCTAATACATCTTGTATACACCTTTTACAAGCATCTGAGAACTACACCGCCGTAATGTATGTTGTGTAAATCACATTGTAAAAAGGTTTTCGCAAAAAGTCGTGCAGAGAAACTCATAAATTGATATTCTAAATGCATCTTAGACCAAGAAAATATTTGGTTTTATGCAGTTATATAAATTTCATTTTTGAACATTTGTTACATCCGAAATCCAAAGAATCCACGGAATTACCCATATATGTTTCAGTTTTAAGCGAGAGACCCGTGCAAGGATAGGGTTTGTTTGTACCGGGCAAGATTGAAGCCACCAAACTCTTCATACTATTGGGCATTTCTACGACTGCTTAAATAACTACTGTGATGTGATGAAGCGATTGCATACCCGTCGCTCCAGTGTCGGCACCCGTGGCTGCAGTGTATCCAGGGTAACCCATTTAAAATGAAACAAGGCATATTTCTTATATTTTTCAGTTGTAAGTTATTGAATGAAAATGTTAAATACATCGTACAAAATTACTGTTGGAAATTGGAAAAGAGTCAAACCTTGACCATAATATCACCTAATACATCTTGTATACACCTTTTACAAGCGTCTGAGAACTACACCGCCGTAATGTTGACAGTAATGATAAAATTTTCATGTATGTTGTATAAATCACATTGTAAAAACGTTGTCGCAAGACGTCGTGCAGGGAAACTCATAAATTGATATTCTAAATGCATCGTAGAACATGAAAATATTTGGTTTTATGCATTTATATACATTTCATTTTTGAACATTTGCTACATCCGAAATCCAAAGAATCCACGGAATTACCCATATATGTTTCAGTTTTAAGCGAGAGACCCGTGCAAAGATAGACTTTGTTTGTACCGGGCAAGATTGAAGTCACCGAACTCTTCATACTATTGGGCATTTCTACGACTGCTTAAATAACTACTGTGATGTGATGAATCGATTGCATACCCGTCGCTCCTGTGTCGGCACCCGTGGCTGCAGTGTATCCAAGGTAACCTATTTAAAATGAAACAAGGCATATTTCTTATATTTTTCAGTTGTAAGTTATTGAATGGAAATGTTAAATACATCGTACAAAATTACTGTTGGAACTTGGAAAAGAGTAAAAATGTGACCGTAATATCACCTAATACATCTTGTATGCACCTTTTACAAGCATCTGAGAACTACACCGCCGTAATGTTGACAGTAATGATAAAATTTTCATGTATGTTGTGTAAATCACATTGTAATAACGTTGTCGCAAGACGTCTTGCAGGGAAACTCATAAATTGATATTCTAAATGCATCTTAAATCAAGAAAATATTTGGTTTTATGCATTTATATACATTTCATTTTTGAACATTTGCTACATCCGAAATCCAAAGAATCCACGGAACTACCCATATATGTTTCAGTTTTAAGCGAGAGACCCGTGCAAAGATAGACTTTGTTTGTACCGGGCAAGATTGAAGTCACCGAACACTTCACACTATTGGGCATTTCTACGACTGCTTAAATAACTACTGTGATGTGATGAAGCGATTGCATACCCGTCGCTCCTGTGTCGGCACCCGTAGCTGCAGTGTATCCAAGGTAACCTATTTAAAATGAAACAAGGCATATTTCTTATATTTTTCAGTTGTAAGTTATTGAATGAAAATGTTAAATACATCGTACAAAATTACTGTTGGAACTTGGAAAAGAGTAAAAATGTGACCGTAATATCACCTAATACATCTTGTATGCACCTTTTACAAGCATCTGAGAACTACACCGCCGTAATGTTGACTGTAATGATAAAATTTTCATATACGTTGTGTAAATCACATTGTAATAACGTTGCCGCAAGACGTCTTGCAGGGAAACTCATAAATTGATATTCTAAATGCATCTTAAATCAAGAAAATATTTGGTTTTATGCATTTATATACATTTAATTTTTGAACATTTGCTACATCCGAAATCCAAAGAATCCACGGAATTACCCATATATGTTTCAGTTTTAAGCGAGAGACCCGTGCAAAGATAGACTTTGTTTGTACCGGGCAAGATTGAAGTCACCGAACACTTCATACTATTGGGCATTTCTACGACTGCTTAAATAACTACTGTGATGTGATGAATCGATTGCATACCCGTCGCACCAGTGTCGGCACCCGTGGCTCCAGTGAATGCAGGGTAACCTATTTAAAATGAAACAAGGCATATTTCTTATATTTTTCAGTTGTAAGTTATTGAATGAAAATGTTAAATACATCGTACAAAATTACTGTTGGAACTTGGAAAAGAGTAAAAATGTGACCGTAATATCACCTAATACATCTTGTATGCACCTTTTACAAGCATCTGAGAACTACACCGCCGTAATGTTGACAGTAATGATAAAATTTTCATGTACGTTGTGTAAATCACATTGTAATAACGTTGTCGCAAGACGTCTTGCAGGGAAACTCATAAATTGATATTCTAAATGCATCTTAAATCAAGAAAATATTTGGTTTTATGCATTTATATACATTTAATTTTTGAACATTTGCTACATCCGAAATCCAAAGAATCCACGGAACTACCCATATATGTTTCAGTTTTAAGCGAGAGACCCGTGCAAAGATAGACTTTGTTTGTACCGGGCAAGATTGAAGTCACCGAACACTTCACACTATTGGGCATTTCTACGACTGCTTAAATAACTACTGTGATGTGATGAATCGATTGCATACCCGTCGCTCCTGTGTCGGCACCCGTGGCTGCAGTGTATCCAAGGTAACCTATTTAAAATGAAACAAGGCATATTTCTTATATTTTTCAGTTGTAAGTTATTGAATGAAAATGTTAAATACATCGTACAAAATTACTGTTGGAACTTGGAAAAGAGTAAAAATGTGACCGTAATATCACCTAATACATCTTGTATGCACCTTTTACAAGCATCTGAGAACTACACCGCCGTAATGTTGACAGTAATGATAAAATTTTCATGTACGTTGTGTAAATCACATTGTAATAACGTTGTCGCAAGACGTCTTGCAGGGAAACTCATAAATTGATATTCTAAATGCATCTTAAATCAAGAAAATATTTGGTTTTATGCATTTATATACATTTAATTTTTGAACATTTGCTACATCCGAAATCCAAAGAATCCACGGAATTACCCATATATGTTTCAGTTTTAAGAGAGAGACCCGTGCAAAGATAGATTTAGTTTGTACCGGGCAAGACTGAAGTCACCGAACTCTTCATACTATTGGGCATTTCTACGACTGCTAAAATAACTACTGGGATGTGATAAAGCGATTGCATACCCGTCGCTCCAGTGTCGGCACCCGTGGCTCCAGTGAATCCAGGGAAACCTATTTAAAATGAAACAAGGCATATTCCTTATATTTTTCAGTTGTAAGTTATTGAATGAAAATGTTAAATACATCGTACAAAATTACCGTTGGAACTTGGAAAAGAGTAAAAAACGTGACCGTAATATCACCTAATACATCTTGTATACACCTTTTACAAGCATCTGAGAACTACACCGCCGTAATGTATGTTGTGTAAATCACATTGTAAAAAGGTTTTCGCAAAAAGTCGTGCAGAGAAACTCATAAATTGATATTCTAAATGCATCTTAGACCAAGAAAATATTTGGTTTTATGCAGTTATATAAATTTCATTTTTGAACATTTGTTACATCCGAAATCCAAAGAATCCACGGAATTACCCATATATGTTTCAGTTTTAAGCGAGAGACCCGTGCAAGGATAGGGTTTGTTTGTACCGGGCAAGATTGAAGCCACCAAACTCTTCATACTATTGGGCATTTCTACGACTGCTTAAATAACTACTGTGATGTGATGAAGCGATTGCATACCCGTCGCTCCAGTGTCGGCACCCGTGGCTGCAGTGTATCCAGGGTAACCCATTTAAAATGAAACAAGGCATATTTCTTATATTTTTCAGTTGTAAGTTATTGAATGAAAATGTTAAATACATCGTACAAAATTACTGTTGGAAATTGGAAAAGAGTCAAACCTTGACCATAATATCACCTAATACATCTTGTATACACCTTTTACAAGCGTCTGAGAACTACACCGCCGTAATGTTGACAGTAATGATAAAATTTTCATGTATGTTGTATAAATCACATTGTAAAAACGTTGTCGCAAGACGTCGTGCAGGGAAACTCATAAATTGATATTCTAAATGCATCGTAGATCATGAAAATATTTGGTTTTATGCATTTATATACATTTCATTTTTGAACATTTGCTACATCCGAAATCCAAAGAATCCACGGAATTACCCATATATGTTTCAGTTTTAAGCGAGAGACCCGTGCAAAGATAGACTTTGTTTGTACCGGGCAAGATTGAAGTCACCGAACTCTTCATACTATTGGGCATTTCTACGACTGCTTAAATAACTACTGTGATGTGATGAAGCGATTGCATACCCGTCGCTCCTGTGTCGGCACCCGTGGCTGCAGTGTATCCAAGGTAACCTATTTAAAATGAAACAAGGCATATTTCTTATATTTTTCAGTTGTAAGTTATTGAATGAAAATGTTAAATACATCGTACAAAATTACTGTTGGAACTTGGAAAAGAGTAAAAATGTGACCGTAATATCACCTAATACATCTTGTATGCACCTTTTACAAGCATCTGAGAACTACACCGCCGTAATGTTGACTGTAATGATAAAATTTTCATGTACGTTGTGTAAATCACATTGTAATAACGTTGCCGCAAGACGTCTTGCAGGGAAACTCATAAATTGATATTCTAAATGCATCTTAAATCAAGAAAATATTTGGTTTTATGCATTTATATACATTTAATTTTTGAACATTTGCTACATCCGAAATCCAAAGAATCCACGGAATTACCCATATATGTTTCAGTTTTAAGAGAGAGACCCGTGCAAAGATAGACTTATTTTGTACCGGGCAAGACTGAAGTCACCGAACTCTTCATACTATTGGGCATTTCTACGACTGCTAAAATAACTACTGGGATGTGATAAAGCGATTGCATACCCGTCGCTCCAGTGTCGGCACCCGTGGCTCCAGTGAATCCAGGGAAACCTATTTAAAATGAAACAAGGCATATTTCTTATATTTTTCAGTTGTAAGTTATTGAATGAAAATGTTAAATACATCGTACAAAATTACCGTTGGAACTTGGAAAAGAGCAAAAAACGTGACCGTAATATCACCTAATACATCTTGTATACACCTTTTACAAGCGTCTGAGAATTACACCGCCGTAATGTTGACAGTAATGATAAAATTTTCATGTATGTTGTGTAAATCACATTGTAAAAAGGTTTTCGCAAGAAGTCGTGCTGAGAAACTCATAAATTGATATTCTAAATGCATCTTAGACCAAGAAAATATTTGGTTTTATGCACTTATATACATTTCATTTATGTTGTGTAAATCACATTGTAAAAACGTTGTCGCAAGACGTCGTGCAGGGAAACTCATAAATTGATATTCTAAATGCATCTTAGATCAAGAAAATATTTGATTTTATGCACTTATATACATTTCATTTTTGAACATTTGCTACATCCGAAATCCAAAGAATCCACGGAATATACCCATATATGTTTCAGTTTTAAGCGAGAGACCCGTGCAAAGATAGACTTTGTTTGTACCGGGCAAGATTGAAGTCACAGAACTCTTCATACTATTGGGCATTTCTACGACTGCTAAAATAACTACTGGGACTTTGTTTGTACCGGACAAGATTGAAGTCACCGAACTCTTCATACTATTGGGCATTTCTACGACTGCTAAAATAACTACTGTGATGTGATGAAGCGATTGCATACCCGTCGCTCCAGTGTCGGCACCCGTGGCTCCAGTGAATGCAGGGTAACCTATTTAAAATGAAACAAGGCATATTTCTTATATTTTTCAGTTGTAAGTTATTGAATGAAAATGTTAAATACATCGTACAAAATTACTGTTGGAACTTGGAAAAGAGTAAAAATGTGACCGTAATATCACCTAATACATCTTGTATGCACCTTTTACAAGCATCTGAGAACTACACCGCCGTAATGTTGACAGTAATGATAAAATTTTCATGTATGTTGTGTAAATCACATTGTAATAACGTTGTCGCAAGACGTCTTGCAGGGAAACTCATAAATTGATATTCTAAATGCATCTTAAATCAAGAAATATTTGGTTTTATGCATTTATATACATTTCATTTTTGAACATTTGCTACATCCGAAATCCAAAGAATCCACGGAACTACCCATATATGTTTCAGTTTTAAGCGAGAGACCCGTGCAAAGATAGACTTTGTTTGTACCGGGCAAGATTGAAGTCACCGAACACTTCACACTATTGGGCATTTCTACGACTGCTTAAATAACTACTGTGATGTGATGAAGCGATTGCATACCCGTCGCTCCTGTGTCGGCACCCGTGGCTGCAGTGTATCCAAGGTAACCTATTTAAAATGAAACAAGGCATATTTCTTATATTTTTCAGTTGTAAGTTATTGAATGAAAATGTTAAATACATCGTACAAAATTACTGTTGGAACTTGGAAAAGAGTAAAAATGTGACCGTAATATCACCTAATACATCTTGTATGCACCTTTTACAAGCATCTGAGAACTACACCGCCGTAATGTTGACAGTAATGATAAAATTTTCATGTACGTTGTGTAAATCACATTGTAATAACGTTGTCGCAAGACGTCTTGCAGGGAAACTCATAAATTGATATTCTAAATGCATCTTAAATCAAGAAAATATTTGGTTTTATGCATTTATATACATTTAATTTTTGAACATTTGCTACATCCGAAATCCAAAGAATCCACGGAATTACCCATATATGTTTCAGTTTTAAGAGAGAGACCCGTGCAAAGATATATAGACTTAGTTTGTACCGGGCAAGACTGAAGTCACCGAACTCTTCATACTATTGGGCATTTCTACGACTGCTTAAATAACTACTGGGATGTGATAAAGCGATTGCATACCCGTCGCTCCAGTGTCGGCACCCGTGGCTCCCGTGAATCCAGGGAAACCTATTTAAAATGAAACAAGGCATATTTCTTATATTTTTCAGTTGTAAGTTATTGAATGAAAATGTTAAATACATCGTACAAAATTACCGTTGGAACTTGGAAAAGAGTAAAAAACGTGACCGTAATATCACCTAATACATCTTGTATACACCTTTTACAAGCATCTGAGAATTACACCGCCGTAATGTTGACAGTAATGATAAAATTTTCATGTATGTTGTGTAAATCACATTGTAAAAAGGTTTTCGCAAGAAGTCGTGCTGAGAAACTCATAAATTGATATTCTAAATGCATCTTAGACCAAGAAAATATTTGGTTTTATGCACTTATATACATTTCATTTATGTTGTGTAAATCACATTGTAAAAACGTTGTCGCAAGACGTCGTGCAGGGAAACTCATAAATTGATATTCTAAATGCATCTTAGATCAAGAAAATATTTGATTTTATGCACTTATATACATTTCATTTTTGAACATTTGCTACATCCGAAATCCAAAGAATCCACGGAATATACCCATATATGTTTCAGTTTTAAGCGAGAGACCCGTGCAAAGATAGACTTTGTTTGTACCGGGCAAGATTGAAGTCACCGAACTCTTCATACTATTGGGCATTTCTACGACTGCTTAAATAACTACTGGGATGTGATAAAGCGATTGCATACCCGTCGCTCCAGTGTCGGCACCCGTGGCTCCAGTGAATCCAGGGAAACCTATTTAAAATGAAACAAGGCATATTTCTTATATTTTTCAGTTGTAAGTTATTGAATGAAAATGTTAAATACATCGTACAAAATTACCGTTGGAACTTGGAAAAGAGCAAAAAACGTGACCGTAATATCACCTAACACATCTTGTATACACCTTTTACAAGCGTCTGAGAATTACACCGCCGTAATGTTGACAGTAATGATAAAATTTTCATGTATGTTGTGTAAATCACATTGTAAAAAGGTTTTCGCAAGAAGTCGTGCTGAGAAACTCATAAATTGATATTCTAAATGCATCTTAGACCAAGAAAATATTTGGTTTTATGCACTTATATACATTTCATTTATGTTGTGTAAATCACATTGTAAAAACGTTGTCGCAAGACGTCGTGCAGGGAAACTCATAAATTGATATTCTAAATGCATCTTAGATCAAGAAAATATTTGATTTTATGCACTTATATACATTTCATTTTTGAACATTTGCTACATCCGAAATCCAAAGAATCCACGGAATATACCCATATATGTTTCAGTTTTAAGCGAGAGACCCGTGCAAAGATAGACTTTGTTTGTACCGGACAAGATTGAAGTCACAGAACTCTTCATACTATTGGGTATTTCTACGACTGCTAAAATAACTGCTGGGACTTTGTTTGTACCGGGCAAGATTGAAGTCACCGAACTCTTCATACTATTGGGCATTTCTACGACTGCTAAAATAACTACTGGGATGTGATAAAGCGATTGCATACCCGTCGCTCCAGTGTCGGCACCCGTGGCTCCAGTGAATGCAGGGTAACCTATTTAAAATGAAACAAGGCATATTTCTTATATTTTTCAGTTGTAAGTTATTGAATGAAAATGTTAAATACATCGTACAAAATTAGTGTTGGAACTTGGAAAAGAGTAAAAACGTGACCGTGATATCGCCTAATACATCTTGCATTCACCTTTTACAAGCATCTGAGAACTACACCGCGGTAATGTTGACAGTAATGATAACATTTTCATGTATGTTGTGTAAATCACATTGTAAAAAGGTTTCGCAAGAAGTCGTGCAGAGAAACTCATAAATTGATATTCTAAATGCATCGTAGATCAAGAAAATATTTGGTTTGATGCATTTGGCACATTTCATTTTTGAACATTTGTTACATCCGAAATCCAAAGAATCCACGGAATTACCCATATATGTTTCAGTTTTAAGCGAGAGACCCGTTAAAGGATAGACTTTGTTTGTACCGGGCAAGATTGAAGTCACCAAACTCTTCATACTATTGGGCATTTCTACGGCTGCTTAAATAACTACTGTGATGTGATGAAGCGATTGCATACCCGTCGCTCCTGTGTCGGCACCCGTGGCTGCAGTGTATCCAAGGTAACCTATTTGAAATGAAACAAGGCATATTTCTTATATTTTTCAGTTGTAAGTTATTGAATGAAAATGTTAAATACATCGTACAAAATTACTGTTGGAACTTGGAAAAGAGTAAAAATGTGACCGTAATATCACCTAATACATCTTGTATGCACCTTTTACAAGCATCTGAGAACTACACCGCCGTAATGTTGACAGTAATGATAAAATTTTCATGTATGTTGTGTAAATCACATTGTAATAACGTTGTCGCAAGACGTCTTGCAGGGAAACTCATAAATTGATATTCTAAATGCATCTTAAATCAAGAAATATTTGGTTTTATGCATTTATATACATTTCATTTTTGAACATTTGCTACATCCGAAATCCAAAGAATCCACGGAATATACCCATATATGTTTCAGTTTTAAGCGAGAGACCCGTGCAAAGATAGACTTTGTTTGTACCGGGCAAGATTGAAGTCACCGAACTCTTCATACTATTGGGCATTTCTACGACTGCTTAAATAACTACTGGGATGTGATAAAGCGATTGCATACCCGTCGCTCCAGTGTCGGCACCCGTGGCTCCAGTGAATCCAGGGAAACCTATTTAAAATGAAACAAGGCATATTTCTTATATTTTTCAGTTGTAAGTTATTGAATGAAAATGTTAAATACATCGTACAAAATTACCGTTGGAACTTGGAAAAGAGCAAAAAACGTGACCGTAATATCACCTAACACATCTTGTATACACCTTTTACAAGCGTCTGAGAATTACACCGCCGTAATGTTGACAGTAATGATAAAATTTTCATGTATGTTGTGTAAATCACATTGTAAAAAGGTTTTCGCAAGAAGTCGTGCTGAGAAACTCATAAATTGATATTCTAAATGCATCTTAGACCAAGAAAATATTTGGTTTTATGCACTTATATACATTTCATTTATGTTGTGTAAATCACATTGTAAAAACGTTGTCGCAAGACGTCGTGCAGGGAAACTCATAAATTGATATTCTAAATGCATCTTAGATCAAGAAAATATTTGATTTTATGCACTTATATACATTTCATTTTTGAACATTTGCTACATCCGAAATCCAAAGAATCCACGGAATATACCCATATATGTTTCAGTTTTAAGCGAGAGACCCGTGCAAAGATAGACTTTGTTTGTACCGGGCAAGATTGAAGTCACAGAACTCTTCATACTATTGGGCATTTCTACGACTGCTAAAATAACTACTGGGACTTTGTTTGTACCGGACAAGATTGAAGTCACCGAACTCTTCATACTATTGGGCATTTCTACGACTGCTAAAATAACTACTGTGATGTGATGAAGCGATTGCATACCCGTCGCTCCAGTGTCGGCACCCGTGGCTCCAGTGAATGCAGGGTAACCTATTTAAAATGAAACAAGGCATATTTCTTATATTTTTCAGTTGTAAGTTATTGAATGAAAATGTTAAATACATCGTACAAAATTACTGTTGGAACTTGGAAAAGAGTAAAAATGTGACCGTAATATCACCTAATACATCTTGCATTCACCTTTTACAAGCATCTGAGAACTACACCGCGGTAATGTTGACAGTAATGATAACATTTTCATGTATGTTGTGTAAATCACATTGTAAAAAGGTTTTCGCAAGAAGTCGTGCAGAGAAACTCATAAATTGATATTCTAAATGCATCGTAGATCAAGAAAATATTTGGTTTTATGCATTTATGCACATTTCATTTTTGAACATTTGTTACATCCGAAATCCAAAGAATCCACGGAATTACCCATATATGTTTCAGTTTTAAGCGAGAGACCCGTGCAAGGATAGACTTTGTTTGTACCGGGCAAGATTGAAGTCACCAAACTCTTCATACTATTGGGCATTTCTACGACTGCTTAAATAACTACTGTGATGTGATGAAGCGATTGCATACCCGTCGCTCCTGTGTCGGCACCCGTGGCTGCAGTGTATCCAAGGTAACCTATTTAAAATGAAACAAGGCATATTTCTTATATTTTTCAGTTGTAAGTTATTGAATGAAAATGTTAAATACATCGTACAAAATTACTGTTGGAACTTGGAAAAGAGTAAAAATGTGACCGTAATATCACCTAATACATCTTGTACGCACCTTTTACAAGCATCTGAGAACTACACCGCCGTAATGTTGACAGTAATGATAACATTTTCATGTATGTTGTGTAAATCACATTGTAAAAAGGTTTTCGCAAGAAGTCGTGCAGAGAAACTCATAAATTGATATTCTAAATGCATCGTAGATCAAGAAAATATTTGGTTTTATGCAGTTATATAAATTTCATTTTTGAACATTTGTTACATCCGAAATCCAAAGAATCCACGGAATTACCCATATATGTTTCAGTTTTAAGCGAGAGACCCGTGCAAGGATAGAGTTTGTTTGTACCGGGCAAGATTGAAGCCACCAAACTCTTCATACTATTGGGCATTTCTACGACTGCTTAAATAACTATTGTGATGTGATGAAGCGATTGCATACCCGTCGCTCCAGTGTCGGCACCCGTGGCTGCAGTGTATCCAAGGTAACCTATTTAAAATGAAACAAGGCATATTTCTTATATTTTTCAGTTGTAAGTTATTGAATGAAAATGTTAAATACATCGTACAAAATTACTGTTGGAACTTGGAAAAGAGTAAAAATGTGACCGTAATATCACCTAATACATCTTGTATGCACCTTTTACAAGCATCTGAGAACTACACCGCCGTAATGTTGACAGTAATGATAAAATTTTCATGTACGTTGTGTAAATCACATTGTAATAACGTTGTCGCAAGACGTCTTGCAGGGAAACTCATAAATTGATATTCTAAATGCATCTTAAATCAAGAAAATATTTGGTTTTATGCATTTATATACATTTAATTTTTGAACATTTGCTACATCCGAAATCCAAAGAATCCACGGAATTACCCATATATGTTTCAGTTTTAAGAGAGAGACCCGTGCAAAGATAGATTTAGTTTGTACCGGGCAAGACTGAAGTCACCGAACTCTTCATACTATTGGGCATTTCTACGACTGCTAAAATAACTACTGGGATGTGATAAAGCGATTGCATACCCGTCGCTCCAGTGTCGGCACCCGTGGCTCCAGTGAATCCAGGGAAACCTATTTAAAATGAAACAAGGCATATTCCTTATATTTTTCAGTTGTAAGTTATTGAATGAAAATGTTAAATACATCGTACAAAATTACCGTTGGAACTTGGAAAAGAGTAAAAAACGTGACCGTAATATCACCTAATACATCTTGTATACACCTTTTACAAGCATCTGAGAACTACACCGCCGTAATGTATGTTGTGTAAATCACATTGTAAAAAGGTTTTCGCAAAAAGTCGTGCAGAGAAACTCATAAATTGATATTCTAAATGCATCTTAGACCAAGAAAATATTTGGTTTTATGCAGTTATATAAATTTCATTTTTGAACATTTGTTACATCCGAAATCCAAAGAATCCACGGAATTACCCATATATGTTTCAGTTTTAAGCGAGAGACCCGTGCAAGGATAGGGTTTGTTTGTACCGGGCAAGATTGAAGCCACCAAACTCTTCATACTATTGGGCATTTCTACGACTGCTTAAATAACTACTGTGATGTGATGAAGCGATTGCATACCCGTCGCTCCAGTGTCGGCACCCGTGGCTGCAGTGTATCCAGGGTAACCCATTTAAAATGAAACAAGGCATATTTCTTATATTTTTCAGTTGTAAGTTATTGAATGAAAATGTTAAATACATCGTACAAAATTACTGTTGGAAATTGGAAAAGAGTCAAACCTTGACCATAATATCACCTAATACATCTTGTATACACCTTTTACAAGCGTCTGAGAACTACACCGCCGTAATGTTGACAGTAATGATAAAATTTTCATGTATGTTGTATAAATCACATTGTAAAAACGTTGTCGCAAGACGTCGTGCAGGGAAACTCATAAATTGATATTCTAAATGCATCGTAGATCATGAAAATATTTGGTTTTATGCATTTATATACATTTCATTTTTGAACATTTGCTACATCCGAAATCCAAAGAATCCACGGAATTACCCATATATGTTTCAGTTTTAAGCGAGAGACCCGTGCAAAGATAGACTTTGTTTGTACCGGGCAAGATTGAAGTCACCGAACTCTTCATACTATTGGGCATTTCTACGACTGCTTAAATAACTACTGTGATGTGATGAAGCGATTGCATACCCGTCGCTCCTGTGTCGGCACCCGTGGCTGCAGTGTATCCAAGGTAACCTATTTAAAATGAAACAAGGCATATTTCTTATATTTTTCAGTTGTAAGTTATTGAATGAAAATGTTAAATACATCGTACAAAATTACTGTTGGAACTTGGAAAAGAGTAAAAATGTGACCGTAATATCACCTAATACATCTTGTATGCACCTTTTACAAGCATCTGAGAACTACACCGCCGTAATGTTGACTGTAATGATAAAATTTTCATGTACGTTGTGTAAATCACATTGTAATAACGTTGCCGCAAGACGTCTTGCAGGGAAACTCATAAATTGATATTCTAAATGCATCTTAAATCAAGAAAATATTTGGTTTTATGCATTTATATACATTTAATTTTTGAACATTTGCTACATCCGAAATCCAAAGAATCCACGGAATTACCCATATATGTTTCAGTTTTAAGAGAGAGACCCGTGCAAAGATAGACTTATTTTGTACCGGGCAAGACTGAAGTCACCGAACTCTTCATACTATTGGGCATTTCTACGACTGCTAAAATAACTACTGGGATGTGATAAAGCGATTGCATACCCGTCGCTCCAGTGTCGGCACCCGTGGCTCCAGTGAATCCAGGGAAACCTATTTAAAATGAAACAAGGCATATTTCTTATATTTTTCAGTTGTAAGTTATTGAATGAAAATGTTAAATACATCGTACAAAATTACCGTTGGAACTTGGAAAAGAGCAAAAAACGTGACCGTAATATCACCTAATACATCTTGTATACACCTTTTACAAGCGTCTGAGAATTACACCGCCGTAATGTTGACAGTAATGATAAAATTTTCATGTATGTTGTGTAAATCACATTGTAAAAAGGTTTTCGCAAGAAGTCGTGCTGAGAAACTCATAAATTGATATTCTAAATGCATCTTAGACCAAGAAAATATTTGGTTTTATGCACTTATATACATTTCATTTATGTTGTGTAAATCACATTGTAAAAACGTTGTCGCAAGACGTCGTGCAGGGAAACTCATAAATTGATATTCTAAATGCATCTTAGATCAAGAAAATATTTGATTTTATGCACTTATATACATTTCATTTTTGAACATTTGCTACATCCGAAATCCAAAGAATCCACGGAATATACCCATATATGTTTCAGTTTTAAGCGAGAGACCCGTGCAAAGATAGACTTTGTTTGTACCGGGCAAGATTGAAGTCACAGAACTCTTCATACTATTGGGCATTTCTACGACTGCTAAAATAACTACTGGGACTTTGTTTGTACCGGACAAGATTGAAGTCACCGAACTCTTCATACTATTGGGCATTTCTACGACTGCTAAAATAACTACTGTGATGTGATGAAGCGATTGCATACCCGTCGCTCCAGTGTCGGCACCCGTGGCTCCAGTGAATGCAGGGTAACCTATTTAAAATGAAACAAGGCATATTTCTTATATTTTTCAGTTGTAAGTTATTGAATGAAAATGTTAAATACATCGTACAAAATTACTGTTGGAACTTGGAAAAGAGTAAAAATGTGACCGTAATATCACCTAATACATCTTGTATGCACCTTTTACAAGCATCTGAGAACTACACCGCCGTAATGTTGACAGTAATGATAAAATTTTCATGTATGTTGTGTAAATCACATTGTAATAACGTTGTCGCAAGACGTCTTGCAGGGAAACTCATAAATTGATATTCTAAATGCATCTTAAATCAAGAAATATTTGGTTTTATGCATTTATATACATTTCATTTTTGAACATTTGCTACATCCGAAATCCAAAGAATCCACGGAACTACCCATATATGTTTCAGTTTTAAGCGAGAGACCCGTGCAAAGATAGACTTTGTTTGTACCGGGCAAGATTGAAGTCACCGAACACTTCACACTATTGGGCATTTCTACGACTGCTTAAATAACTACTGTGATGTGATGAAGCGATTGCATACCCGTCGCTCCTGTGTCGGCACCCGTGGCTGCAGTGTATCCAAGGTAACCTATTTAAAATGAAACAAGGCATATTTCTTATATTTTTCAGTTGTAAGTTATTGAATGAAAATGTTAAATACATCGTACAAAATTACTGTTGGAACTTGGAAAAGAGTAAAAATGTGACCGTAATATCACCTAATACATCTTGTATGCACCTTTTACAAGCATCTGAGAACTACACCGCCGTAATGTTGACAGTAATGATAAAATTTTCATGTACGTTGTGTAAATCACATTGTAATAACGTTGTCGCAAGACGTCTTGCAGGGAAACTCATAAATTGATATTCTAAATGCATCTTAAATCAAGAAAATATTTGGTTTTATGCATTTATATACATTTAATTTTTGAACATTTGCTACATCCGAAATCCAAAGAATCCACGGAATTACCCATATATGTTTCAGTTTTAAGAGAGAGACCCGTGCAAAGATATATAGACTTAGTTTGTACCGGGCAAGACTGAAGTCACCGAACTCTTCATACTATTGGGCATTTCTACGACTGCTTAAATAACTACTGGGATGTGATAAAGCGATTGCATACCCGTCGCTCCAGTGTCGGCACCCGTGGCTCCCGTGAATCCAGGGAAACCTATTTAAAATGAAACAAGGCATATTTCTTATATTTTTCAGTTGTAAGTTATTGAATGAAAATGTTAAATACATCGTACAAAATTACCGTTGGAACTTGGAAAAGAGTAAAAAACGTGACCGTAATATCACCTAATACATCTTGTATACACCTTTTACAAGCATCTGAGAATTACACCGCCGTAATGTTGACAGTAATGATAAAATTTTCATGTATGTTGTGTAAATCACATTGTAAAAAGGTTTTCGCAAGAAGTCGTGCTGAGAAACTCATAAATTGATATTCTAAATGCATCTTAGACCAAGAAAATATTTGGTTTTATGCACTTATATACATTTCATTTATGTTGTGTAAATCACATTGTAAAAACGTTGTCGCAAGACGTCGTGCAGGGAAACTCATAAATTGATATTCTAAATGCATCTTAGATCAAGAAAATATTTGATTTTATGCACTTATATACATTTCATTTTTGAACATTTGCTACATCCGAAATCCAAAGAATCCACGGAATATACCCATATATGTTTCAGTTTTAAGCGAGAGACCCGTGCAAAGATAGACTTTGTTTGTACCGGGCAAGATTGAAGTCACCGAACTCTTCATACTATTGGGCATTTCTACGACTGCTTAAATAACTACTGGGATGTGATAAAGCGATTGCATACCCGTCGCTCCAGTGTCGGCACCCGTGGCTCCAGTGAATCCAGGGAAACCTATTTAAAATGAAACAAGGCATATTTCTTATATTTTTCAGTTGTAAGTTATTGAATGAAAATGTTAAATACATCGTACAAAATTACCGTTGGAACTTGGAAAAGAGCAAAAAACGTGACCGTAATATCACCTAACACATCTTGTATACACCTTTTACAAGCGTCTGAGAATTACACCGCCGTAATGTTGACAGTAATGATAAAATTTTCATGTATGTTGTGTAAATCACATTGTAAAAAGGTTTTCGCAAGAAGTCGTGCTGAGAAACTCATAAATTGATATTCTAAATGCATCTTAGACCAAGAAAATATTTGGTTTTATGCACTTATATACATTTCATTTATGTTGTGTAAATCACATTGTAAAAACGTTGTCGCAAGACGTCGTGCAGGGAAACTCATAAATTGATATTCTAAATGCATCTTAGATCAAGAAAATATTTGATTTTATGCACTTATATACATTTCATTTTTGAACATTTGCTACATCCGAAATCCAAAGAATCCACGGAATATACCCATATATGTTTCAGTTTTAAGCGAGAGACCCGTGCAAAGATAGACTTTGTTTGTACCGGACAAGATTGAAGTCACAGAACTCTTCATACTATTGGGTATTTCTACGACTGCTAAAATAACTGCTGGGACTTTGTTTGTACCGGGCAAGATTGAAGTCACCGAACTCTTCATACTATTGGGCATTTCTACGACTGCTAAAATAACTACTGGGATGTGATAAAGCGATTGCATACCCGTCGCTCCAGTGTCGGCACCCGTGGCTCCAGTGAATGCAGGGTAACCTATTTAAAATGAAACAAGGCATATTTCTTATATTTTTCAGTTGTAAGTTATTGAATGAAAATGTTAAATACATCGTACAAAATTAGTGTTGGAACTTGGAAAAGAGTAAAAACGTGACCGTGATATCGCCTAATACATCTTGCATTCACCTTTTACAAGCATCTGAGAACTACACCGCGGTAATGTTGACAGTAATGATAACATTTTCATGTATGTTGTGTAAATCACATTGTAAAAAGGTTTCGCAAGAAGTCGTGCAGAGAAACTCATAAATTGATATTCTAAATGCATCGTAGATCAAGAAAATATTTGGTTTGATGCATTTGGCACATTTCATTTTTGAACATTTGTTACATCCGAAATCCAAAGAATCCACGGAATTACCCATATATGTTTCAGTTTTAAGCGAGAGACCCGTTAAAGGATAGACTTTGTTTGTACCGGGCAAGATTGAAGTCACCAAACTCTTCATACTATTGGGCATTTCTACGGCTGCTTAAATAACTACTGTGATGTGATGAAGCGATTGCATACCCGTCGCTCCTGTGTCGGCACCCGTGGCTGCAGTGTATCCAAGGTAACCTATTTGAAATGAAACAAGGCATATTTCTTATATTTTTCAGTTGTAAGTTATTGAATGAAAATGTTAAATACATCGTACAAAATTACTGTTGGAACTTGGAAAAGAGTAAAAATGTGACCGTAATATCACCTAATACATCTTGTATGCACCTTTTACAAGCATCTGAGAACTACACCGCCGTAATGTTGACAGTAATGATAAAATTTTCATGTATGTTGTGTAAATCACATTGTAATAACGTTGTCGCAAGACGTCTTGCAGGGAAACTCATAAATTGATATTCTAAATGCATCTTAAATCAAGAAATATTTGGTTTTATGCATTTATATACATTTCATTTTTGAACATTTGCTACATCCGAAATCCAAAGAATCCACGGAATATACCCATATATGTTTCAGTTTTAAGCGAGAGACCCGTGCAAAGATAGACTTTGTTTGTACCGGGCAAGATTGAAGTCACCGAACTCTTCATACTATTGGGCATTTCTACGACTGCTTAAATAACTACTGGGATGTGATAAAGCGATTGCATACCCGTCGCTCCAGTGTCGGCACCCGTGGCTCCAGTGAATCCAGGGAAACCTATTTAAAATGAAACAAGGCATATTTCTTATATTTTTCAGTTGTAAGTTATTGAATGAAAATGTTAAATACATCGTACAAAATTACCGTTGGAACTTGGAAAAGAGCAAAAAACGTGACCGTAATATCACCTAACACATCTTGTATACACCTTTTACAAGCGTCTGAGAATTACACCGCCGTAATGTTGACAGTAATGATAAAATTTTCATGTATGTTGTGTAAATCACATTGTAAAAAGGTTTTCGCAAGAAGTCGTGCTGAGAAACTCATAAATTGATATTCTAAATGCATCTTAGACCAAGAAAATATTTGGTTTTATGCACTTATATACATTTCATTTATGTTGTGTAAATCACATTGTAAAAACGTTGTCGCAAGACGTCGTGCAGGGAAACTCATAAATTGATATTCTAAATGCATCTTAGATCAAGAAAATATTTGATTTTATGCACTTATATACATTTCATTTTTGAACATTTGCTACATCCGAAATCCAAAGAATCCACGGAATATACCCATATATGTTTCAGTTTTAAGCGAGAGACCCGTGCAA
Source organism: Allolobophora icterica (assembly GCA_963556255.1). NCBI lineage: Eukaryota > Metazoa > Annelida > Clitellata > Crassiclitellata > Lumbricidae > Allolobophora > Allolobophora icterica. The sequence continues at coordinate 7,202,493 of OY744609.1, read as the reverse complement.
AGATAGACTTTGTTTGTACCGGGCAAGATTGAAGTCACAGAACTCTTCATACTATTGGGCATTTCTACGACTGCTAAAATAACTACTGGGACTTTGTTTGTACCGGACAAGATTGAAGTCACCGAACTCTTCATACTATTGGGCATTTCTACGACTGCTAAAATAACTACTGTGATGTGATGAAGCGATTGCATACCCGTCGCTCCAGTGTCGGCACCCGTGGCTCCAGTGAATGCAGGGTAACCTATTTAAAATGAAACAAGGCATATTTCTTATATTTTTCAGTTGTAAGTTATTGAATGAAAATGTTAAATACATCGTACAAAATTACTGTTGGAACTTGGAAAAGAGTAAAAATGTGACCGTAATATCACCTAATACATCTTGCATTCACCTTTTACAAGCATCTGAGAACTACACCGCGGTAATGTTGACAGTAATGATAACATTTTCATGTATGTTGTGTAAATCACATTGTAAAAAGGTTTTCGCAAGAAGTCGTGCAGAGAAACTCATAAATTGATATTCTAAATGCATCGTAGATCAAGAAAATATTTGGTTTTATGCATTTATGCACATTTCATTTTTGAACATTTGTTACATCCGAAATCCAAAGAATCCACGGAATTACCCATATATGTTTCAGTTTTAAGCGAGAGACCCGTGCAAGGATAGACTTTGTTTGTACCGGGCAAGATTGAAGTCACCAAACTCTTCATACTATTGGGCATTTCTACGACTGCTTAAATAACTACTGTGATGTGATGAAGCGATTGCATACCCGTCGCTCCTGTGTCGGCACCCGTGGCTGCAGTGTATCCAAGGTAACCTATTTAAAATGAAACAAGGCATATTTCTTATATTTTTCAGTTGTAAGTTATTGAATGAAAATGTTAAATACATCGTACAAAATTACTGTTGGAACTTGGAAAAGAGTAAAAATGTGACCGTAATATCACCTAATACATCTTGTACGCACCTTTTACAAGCATCTGAGAACTACACCGCCGTAATGTTGACAGTAATGATAACATTTTCATGTATGTTGTGTAAATCACATTGTAAAAAGGTTTTCGCAAGAAGTCGTGCAGAGAAACTCATAAATTGATATTCTAAATGCATCGTAGATCAAGAAAATATTTGGTTTTATGCAGTTATATAAATTTCATTTTTGAACATTTGTTACATCCGAAATCCAAAGAATCCACGGAATTACCCATATATGTTTCAGTTTTAAGCGAGAGACCCGTGCAAGGATAGAGTTTGTTTGTACCGGGCAAGATTGAAGCCACCAAACTCTTCATACTATTGGGCATTTCTACGACTGCTTAAATAACTATTGTGATGTGATGAAGCGATTGCATACCCGTCGCTCCAGTGTCGGCACCCGTGGCTGCAGTGTATCCAGGGTAACCTATTTAAAATGAAACAAGGCATATTTCTTATATTTTTCAGTTGTAAGTTATTGAATGAAAATGTTAAATACATCGTACAAAATTACTGTTGGAAATCGGAAAAGAGTCAAACCTTGACCATAATATCACCTAATACATCTTGTATACACCTTTTACAAGCGTCTGAGAACTACACCGCCGTAATGTTGACAGTAATGATAAAATTTTCATGTATGTTGTATAAATCACATTGTAAAAACGTTGTCGCAAGAAGTCGTGCAGAGAAACTCATAAATTGATTTTCTAAATGCATCGTAGATCAAGAAAATATTTGGTTTTATGCATTTATATACATTTAATTTTTGAACATTTGCTACATCCGAAATCCAAAGAATCCACGGAATTACCCATATATGTTTCAGTTTTAAGCGAGAGACCCGTGCAAAGATAGACTTAGTTTGTACCGGGCAAGACTGAAGTCACCGAACTCTTCATACTATTGGGCATTTCTACGACTGCTAAAATAACTACTGGGATGTGATAAAGCGATTGCATACCCGTCGCTCCAGTGTCGGCACCCGTGGCTCCAGTGAATCCAGGGTAACCTATTTAAAATGAAACAAGGCATATTTCTTATATTTTTCAGTTGTAAGTTATTGAATGAAAATGTTAAATATATCGTACAAAATTACTGTTGGAACTTGGAAAAGAGTAAAAACCTGACCGTAATATCACCTAATACATCTTGTATACACCTTTTACATGCATCTGAGAACTACACCGCCGTAATGTTGACAGTAGGCCTTATGATAAACTTTTCATGTATGTTGTGTAAATCACATTGTAAAAACGTTGTCGCAAGACGTCGTGCAGGGAAACTCATAAATTGATATTCTAAATGCATCTTAGATCAAGAAAATATTTGATTTTATGCACTTAAATATATTTCATTTTTGAACAATCGCTACATCCGAAATCCAAAGAATCCACGGAATTTACCCATATATGTTTCAGTTTTAAGCGAGAGACCCGTGCAAAGATAGACTTTGTTTGTACCGGGCAAGATTGAAGTCACCGAACACTTCATACTATTGGGCATTTCTACGACTGCTTAAATAACTATTGGGATGTGATGAAGCGATTGCATACCCGTCGCTCCAGTGTCGGCACCCGTGGCTCCAGTGTATCCAACGTAACCTATTTAAAATGAAACAAGGCATATTTCTTATATTTTTCAGTTGTAAGTTATTGAATGAAAATGTTAAATACATCGTACAAAATTGCTGTTGGAACTTGGAAAAGAGTAAAAACGTGACCGTATTATTATTATTATTATTTTTCGCCCGAGGTGGAAATGATCCCTCGGGCTCTGAGAAACTGCCCTCAGAGAGGCGTTATGTTCAGGAGTTAGCGGTCCTCGTCCCCGGCTAGTTGTGCAAAAGTGCCTTTGAAAAACCAAAAGCGAACCGCACATTGGTGAACAAGTATAGAAAAAATATAAAACATTGAAGTAATAAGAAGATAATAATGATTTTCAAAAAAGGAGTGTAAATTTAACAAAAATTAAATATTACTAGGCTAATAACACGACATCAAAAGCATCATAATAGTCGAGAAATTTAAAACTATAACTATTATCTAAAATGACTGGCAATTTAACTAATTAAGTAACATCAAAAAGCATCCTAATAATAAAGCTTTTTCTAACCAGATTATCAGAATGGGGTAAAGTTGGATTGTGGTCTCTGGGGCGTAACATATATCCTGTTAATTTAATTTGAGGCAATAAATCATGAAGGACATGACCATTAAAGCTTCTTATGGCTAAGAAGAGACGGGTATCAGCTAGTTGACAGAGTTGAGCATAGGAAGGATTCTCTTCAGGTAAGTAATGTCATCTCATTGGTTTTCTTATGATAGAAGATAGTTTATCCCGATCACCTTGAGTAGTAAAACCCCACCAGGCAGGAGAAGCATAAAGTATTCTAGAGAGGATCGTTGCTCTAACCACATCATAAAGGCAAGGTCCTTGTAGACCATGAGCTACTAAGGTTCGAAGAGCATATATGGAGCGGCGAGCCTGACTACAAATTCGGTTAACATGATTAGAAATGTTTAAATTGTCAGATATAGTTACTCCTAATATGGATAAATTGGAAACTCTAAGGAGTCCAGGTGTGGATAAAGGAGCATTTATATTAGTAAACTTCCCTCTGGGTCTGTGTAAAATCATTTCATACGTTTTACTATGATTTAATTTCAGGTTACAAGTTTTGACCCATGACTCAACGTGCTCTAATTCAGAGGAGATGGATGAACTGTTACAGGAAGTTATTAAGAGATAGCAATCATCAGCGTACTTAATAAGTATATTTTCAGGATGTATAGTTTTAAGTCTTGAAATGGAGACAATGAAATGTGTAGGACCTGAACTAGAGCCTTGAACTATGCTAGCATTAATTTGGATTAAAGTAGATAATTCATCCTGGAATTTAGTACAATGTTGTCGACCTTCTAAGAAATTAATTGACCAATTATGGACATTATCTGGGATTGGCAAACTTGTGAGAGATTCTGCTAAATGATTATGACTTATGGAATCAAATGCCTTGGAGAAATCTAAAGCGATCAAGTGAACGTGCTGGTTGGAGCTTAGCATATGAGTGACATGATGAGTTAGTGCTATTAAGGCAGCAGATGTGGAGCCAGTGGGGCGAAATGCAAATTGATCAGATAAAGGTTGATTTAGAAGAGGATTTGTTAGAATATGATAAAAGAAACGACTGACTATTTGCTTCTCAATAATGCGACACAGGATGGGAGTTAGAGAAATAGGCCTAAAATCTGCTTCATAGAGAGGGTTTGCAACCTTAGGAACAGGAGAAATTCTACTTATTTTCCATTGGGGAGGAACGAAGGAGTGAGCTTGAGAAAGACTAAAGAGATGAGCAACGGGTGTCGCAAGACCAACTGCGGCTTCCCTAAGGAACCAAGGGGGTAACCCATCCGGACCAATTGAGGTGCTTTTGATGCTACTTAGAAGGTGACTGATTTCGTAATCATTAAAAATATAATCCAACTGATTCTATGCAGTTAACTTTCGCATAAGAGAGATATAATCGGAGTCGTGAGAAATTTTCCCATAGTCTTGATTAAGGGATTCATCTAATACATCTTGCATACACCTTTTACAAGCATCTGAGAACTACACCGCCGTAGTGTTGGGCTGGGAGCGCCTCTAAGTAGGTCCTCTGAACGAATGAATGTACGAGTAAAGGAAGCAACAATGTTTTGTTGACATGGTTGACCGAATTCTATAATTAATCTGTTTGTGCATTTCAGTCTGTGTCGCATGATTATAGAACGCTATTAAAATAAAAATTGCCAGTAGCTGTAATCTAAAAACTTAAGACGTCAGCCTATTAAAAGAAAAAAACTGACTTATTTTGATGGGTAGCTATCGTTTCGTATTTGATGTTTTTGACGGCGCTATATCAATGCTTTTTTATAACTTGATGGCGATTTTCATCAACACTCACCCAACGAAGGACAAATGAGATTTTGGAGTTGGTAGCGAATGGTGTCGAGTAAGTTTATGTCCCTCACGAGAAAATAGGTCTCGTTTATCTGAACAAAGAAAAACAATTGAGGTCTATCTGATTGTTTAATTAAAGACTCAGTTTAACTAAACAATTAGCTATCCGCTGATTTCATTGAAATAATGATTTTACTTATTTACAACTGCACAATAATAATAATAACTTTCATGCGGCCAGAACTTGTCGAGTGATCCGACGTTCCAGAGTAACATCATATTATCTCGGAATTTAGTTTTGGACAACCTGAGGGATTAGGCCTATAACTACCTCGGGTAAAATAATAATAATAATCATAATAATTTAATTTAATTAGTATTGAAGTCCATCGATTGCTGGAAAGTATTTGTAATCGAGGGATCATATGTAGAATAATAGTAATAATAATAATAATAATAATAATAATAATAATAATAATAATAATAATAATAATAATAATAATAATGATAATAATAATAATAATAATAATAATAATAATAATAATAATAATAATAATAATACCGAGGCACAGTAAACCAATATAACCACGCACGTTCTTAATCTCTAAAAGCCTGAGGGTCACACTTCGGGCGGCAAAAAAATAATAATAATAATAACAATAATAATAATAATAATTCTAATAACAATAATAATAATAATAATGATAATGATAAAATGTTAAATACATCGTTTTAACGCAGTGGCTTTTGGGAGCACTTTTTCCGGCCGGAAATGGATGAATAGGGCCATTCCGGACACTCTATTTCCCATTTTAGTTAATATTCAAGTCCTTGAGGGATCCTGTATACCTCGGGGCATAAAATAATAATAATAATAATAATAATAATAATAATAACAATGATGATGATGGTGATAATAATAATAATAATAATAATAATAATAATAATAATAATAATAATAATAACAATAATAATAATAATAATAATAATAATAATAATAATAATAATAATAATAATAATTCAGCGCCTTTCAGTGACAATTCAGCGCTTCAATGAGGTCGACTTCCGGGGCACTATGTCGATGTTGCCCGGAGCCGAAGAGCGACCATCTCAACATTAATAAACCTTTCCAAACAATATAGAGTAATAAATAATAATAATAATAATAATAATAATAATAATAATAATAATAATAATAATAATAATAATAATAATAATAATAATAATAATAATAATAATAATAATAATAATGACCCGAGGGATCATATGTACCTCGGGGGAAAAAAGAATAATAATAATAATAATAATAATAATAATAATAATAATAATAATAATAATAATAATAATAATAATAATAATAATAATAATAATCGAATCCCATCAACTCTGCCGGGGTTAGTTTCATCCGTGAGCTTGGCCAGCGTCTCTCGTCCGTTTCTGGAGAGCCGCGGGAGGTCACTTTTCTCTTTCAGCGCTTTTCCATCTGCATCCAGCGCTACAACGCCATCGCATTTCGTGGCACTTTTACTGATGTTGCGGAGGACGAGGCCTGATTTTCCAGAAATAACAATAAATAGTCTAATATCTAAGTCCCCGAGGGATCATATGTACCTTGGGGCAAAAAAAATAAAAAATAAAAAAAAATAAAAAAATAATAATAATAATAATAATAATAATAATAATAATAATAATAATAATAATAATAATATGCAGGAGATTGGATGGCGGTAGTCCCAATAGCTTCCTATGGGCTCTGTCTCAGCGATGAGGCTGTCCGGGTGGCGATAGGCCTACGCCTAGGCCTAGAGCTCAGCGAACCACACCAGTGCCAGTGCAATGTGATGACGGACCAGGTAGGACATCATGGACTGGTCTGTAGAGTGTCTGGAGGACGAGGAAGCAGACATTGTGCTATAAATGATATCATCTGGAGAGCCCTCCAGCGAGCTGAAGTTCCGGGCACCAAAGAGCCAACAGGATTATTTCGAAGCAGTGGTAAAAGACCAGATGGAGCAACGCTGATCCCGTGGTCAAGAGGGAAAAGCATGACTTGGGACGCCACCAGTGTACACACGTGTGCAAACTCGTATATAGGGCCTACAACTGACTTCCATAACGCCAGGAGCAGCAGCAGAAATGACAGCCACCAGGAAGACCACAAAGTATGCAGAAATCCCCACTAATACCCACATTTTCATACCAGTGGCACTGGAAACTCTGGGTCCTATCAATGCCCAGGGCCGGGAGTTCTTATCAGAACTAGGTCGGCGTTTGACAGTTGTTTCGGGGGACTCGCAGGAGACTGCAGGCCTCTTTCAGCGTCTTTCAATTTGCACGCAACGATTTAATGCAGTTGCATTTCGAGGCACTTTTATACAATTGACAGGTGAAGATGACCGTTAACTCCAGAACAACAAAGCAATTTGGATAATTTCTTCGAGCCTGAGGGATTATTTTTACCTTGGGCGTTAAAAAAATAATAATAATTAAAAGTAATAATAATAATAATAATAATAATAATAATAATAATAATAATAATAAATTGGAATAAATATCCTGCATACCTCGGGGCAAAAAAAAAATATAGTAATAAAAAAAAAAATAATAATAATATAATAATAATAATAATAATAATAATAATAATAATAATAATAATAATAATAATAATAATAATAATAATGATAATAATAATAATAATAATAGCTGGACCTATCAAATGCATTCAATAGCCTACATCGGGACAGCATGTTGGCATCGGTCACCGAGACAATTCCGGAACTGGCCGCGTACTGCCACCTAGCCTACGCCGAGCCCTCGTTCCTCCAATTCGGCCGATTCACCATTATCTCGCAAGAAGGAGCACAGCAGGGGGACCCCTCGGACCCCTGCTTTTCTGCTTACCACTGCAGCCGATTCTAGCCAGGCTAGGATCTCCACTAGCCTTCGGATATCTGGACGACCTCACCCTCGGCGGAAGTCCTGAGGGAGTGGAAGCGGACGTGGATCTAATCGAGAGAGGTTGCTCAGTCCTGGGCCTCTCGCTCAACCGTGCCAAGTGCGAACTAATTACAGCTGGCCCCGAAATCAGTGCCGAGAACGCCCTGTTGCAGTTTGTCCGCGTGAGCCCATCAACAGCCACACTCCTAGGGGCCCCGCTTTCATCAACGGAGGCCCTCTCCTCTACCCTCGACACTTGCGTGGCCAACCTCAGGAGGGCGCTCGACAAACTCCAACACATCGACAGACAGGGTGCTTTGCTGATCCTCAGATGTTCCCTCGGCTCGCCAAGGCTCATGCACATAATGAGAAGCACCCCCTGCCACGATCA